>WNGS01164437.1:25314337-25341917 GCA_020271785.1 Procambarus virginalis
TGATAACTATAGAAATAAGGAAATAAGTAGTGTACTACATCAAATTGCTTGGATGTGATAATGGTATGATAGACATATACTTAGGAGCTACAAAAATTTTGCCCCAAGAGTGTAACAATTATAAGCTGTGCTTACTATTTAACCTGCAATGTTAAAGGGATTCTTGTATTGTGATTTGTGTATTTGTACTCACTGAATTTGTGCGCCCCTTGAGGACTTGAAGTAGTGGGGGGCAGTAATTGCCTAAGCTACTCTATCCCTTTGAGATGTATTTCTTTCTTGTCTCAAACATACTTGAACTTGAACTTGACCTCTCAATATTTTGTTTCAAAATTATTTAAGTTTTGCGTAATAGTGGCTTTATAGTGTGAGTAACGCGTCCCCACATAGTACATTACTCTATATCTTTGTACACGCATTCTTTTGAATTAAAATGTGAATTAAAATTTTGTAAAAACCCATAGAACCGCCTACCCCCCCATCCGCCGAAGCCCTAAATGCCAAAACGGGTAAATGTTAAAATCCAGCTGCAAAAAACCATCAGGGCAAATGGTGGAACCTTTGACAAAGCCGCCGGCTTCCTGTCATGTCGAGGTCGCTAATGTGTGTTAGTAGCCCTCAGGTAAGTCATAGCTGTAGCTTTTATATCTGAATCCACCCGAGGACTACCATCTATCTATGTAGCCTCAACGATAGGACAGGAAGTCGGTGTCCTTGTCAAAGGCCCCTCTATTTATCCTGATGATTTTATCCAGCTAGATTTTGTTTTGAAATGTAGCAATGTCTTGACATTTACAGCTTCGGCGGATAGGCGGTTCCATGTTTGGCATATGTGAGCATGGTCAAAAGTGTTATATTTAACCTTCTGAAGAAATGGCCTGGATCAATATCATATTCAATCTGTAATTTAGCATAGCGGTACCCATCCTCTCAAGTATTTTGATTTGGTACGCTATGATCCCCACGTACAAAACAAATGGTATTATGAAAAGCAGCCGCTCGCAAATATCCGTTTTCTCTGCGTTGGTTAGCAGGTTAGGTGGGTGGCTTTTTTTCTGTTTTAGGTCCTTGGTTGGTTAGAGAGGGATCTTTAATACGACAGTTTTCTTGACGTGGTAAGCCCCTAGGAGGACGGGTTGCATATAGCATAGGGTAGCAGCACATTGCTGTATTAAGAAGCTAAGATTGGTAATAAAAAGTACCTGTATGGGCAAGACGGCCTTTTCACGTTCTCTTTGTATCAGATGATGGAAGGATTAATACTAAAACACATTATATGATACAACCATAATTTTTATTTGAAAAATACTGTACATTGACAGTTATAAATACAATACAGATGTACAATGATTGTAATACAAAGAATATTTTGAGGTATGAGTTGGCGACTAGCACCATAACCAAAGACCTCCGCCATCATCATCTACGACCATCAGCATTACCACCACGACACTACTACTACCACCACCATCACCACACTACCACCATTACCGATACAACCAAAGCATTCCCTATATACACCACTATAAAAATATCCCCACTGCCACTACCACCACCACACCTCAGTACCCCCACTGCATCCCACTCATCACATTTCTCGGTCAGATTTATTTCCGTTTAGAAAGACCTTCCGTTTTCTTAGTTTTAACCACGGTTTATCCATCTAATGTTCTACCATTTATTCCATGAGCTTTTAATTGCCTTACCATCCTTTCATGTGGTACTTTATCAACAGCTTTAGCAAAGTCAATATATACTACATCTACCAGAAGTCCTTTGCCTTAACAACTGGTTACCGTTTCCACAAATGTGAGCAGGCTTGTAAGGCAGGATCTATTTTTAACAAACCCATGTTGGGTTGATTTAACAAGATTGTTAATTGTAAAATGGCGAATGAGTCTCTCCCTTAGGATTCTCTCCATGAGTTTGCAGATGTGTGAGGTTAAGCTGATCGGACGTATTTTTTCTGCCGAGCTCTTTCTGCCTTTTCTAAAAATAGGGGGTGATAGTTGCATATTCCAATCTATATTAACTATTCATTGGTTCAGAGATTTTCTGAAAAGGAGTTTCAGTGGCAGGCATAGTTAATCTGCAAGTTCCTTTACGACTTGGGATTTAATTTAATCCACACCTGCGGCTTTTGAGTCTTAGTTTGTCAATGTTTGTCATGATTATGTCGCGCGTTATGGGAATATCGACTAATTCGTTCTTTTGACCTCCTTCAGGCATTTGTGTGGGTAAATAAGCGCCAAGTCACCACCACCATCACCAGCTCACCACCACCACCATCACCAGCTCACCACCACCACAACTACTAGCTCACCACAATTACTAACTGAACACCACCACAACTACAACTACTAGCTCACCACCATCACCACCACAACTACTGACTCAACACCATCACAACTACTAGCTCACCACCACCACAACTACTAGCTCAACACCATCACAACTACTAGCTCACCACCACCACAACTACTAGCTCAACACCATCACAACTACCAGCTCACCACCACCACAACTCCTGACTCAACACCATCACAACTAATAGCTCACCACCACCACAACTACTAACTCAACACCATCACGACTACTAGCTCACCACCACCACAACTACTAGCTCACCACCACCACCACCACAACTACTAACTCAACACCATCACAACTACTAGCTCACCACCACCACCACCACAACTACTAGCTCACCACCACCACCACCACAACTACTAACTCAACACCATCACAACTACTAGCTCACCACCACCACCACCACAACTACTAGCTCACCACCACCACCACCACAACTACTAACTCAACACCATCACAACTACTAGCTCACCACCACCACCACCACAACTACTAGCTCACCACCACCACCACCACAACTACTAACTCAACACCATCACAACTACTAGCTCACCACCACCACCACCACAACTACTGACTCAACACCATCACGACTACTAGCTCACCACCACCACAACTACTAGCTCACCATCGCCACCACAACTACTAGCTCAACACAACCACAACTACTAGCTCACCACCACCACAACTACTAGCTCACCATCGCCACCACAACTACTAGCTCAACACAACCACATTATTTTCCTACTACCCATTACGAAGGACAGGACGGGAAGGTTTGGGGTCGTATCATCATTCTCAACTGGCTGAGAAAGGCCCGCTTGTCAATACGTGGCGTCCAGAAACCAATCATGATGCTACCATGGGGAGCCGTGGGATGGACCCAGCTGCAGCTTTTGTACCACCATCCTCCACCTCCGCCGGAAGCCGGATCCTGAGCGCAGGAACCAGCTGTAGATCGGGTGACACGCACACATATGGAATAAATGAGTTTTAGTGACATGTTTACACGCCTGCATGCACGCACACATACACACATCAGCATCCATGTAATATATAGGCATACATATGCATACTGGAATACACTAGGTTAGTGCGCCTATATATTAATTCCTCTATCTGTTTAACATGTCCAGGTATTAAAGTTATCATCTCCGTTGAGCAGTAACTGAAATATTTAGTGATACCATTACATTTGCTGTAATATACAAATGGTCCCTTTTTAAAAAAGAAAATGTAAACAAACAATTTTCCTTCATTACAAAATAAGAGAAACAAATATGTTAACCAATAAACGTAAATATTATATATATATATACATATATATATATATATATATATATATACCCAGTATATATAATATATATGTATATATATAATATTTACATATAAATGTATATATATATTATATATATATATATATATATATATATATAATATTTACATATGTATATATATATACATATGTAAATATTATATATATATATATATATATATATATATATATATATATATATATATATATATATATATATATATATATATATATATATATATATATATATAACTCCCGGGTACCTGTTTACTGCTAGGTGAACAGAGGTATTAGGTGATAGGAAACGTGCCCATCCATTTCTGTCCCGCCCGGGATTCGAACCCGGAATTCCCGATTGTGAGTCGCGAACGAATCCAACTCAAGAAATGTAGTAACACCAAACTTACTCCAAAGGTCATTGTCTCTGTCGAAGGTAGAAAACATCATTCCAGTGAGGTTGAGGTTCCGTACAAGGACGTCTCCGATGGTGCTCGTCGTCTGGTACCCGCCTATCTCCACCTTGTACCTGGTCAATGGTAGGAGATAGTGAGATGAACCAGGTACCACATAGTTACCAGTGCTGGTACCTGGTCCATGGTAGATGATGATGAGATCCTACGTACCACAAAAGGTGTGTGCAGTTATCTCTCAACTAAAGTCGTAAGCAATCATTGTGGTATTATATAGAATAAACATATGATTTACTATTTAAAAAAAAAGAATGAATTTGATCGATAACAATTCCTGGCGCGTGAGACATTTGAACCTCACGCAAAAAAGATGTAAAAATACTTCAAGTAGAACATTTAGCAATACAAGCAGAAACACTACAAGCGACACAATCAGTTGGATTACAGAAGCATATTCAACAACACACACAAAAAGTAAACCACTATAAACAAGTCAGCAGCGCAACAAAGAACATAGTCAGCAGCCTAAGCTGAACAACAAGCGTGCACTACAAGCTGAACAAACAATATCACCACAAGCAACACTGTAGTAAAATCAATACCAGCACCTGCAGTAGAAGCTGCAACATCCTAGAATAGCATCAGCAGCATAACAAGAAGTAGCAGCAGGGGGGAAGAACCAGCATCCTTACCAACTGATCCAGCGTCACTCCAACAACTTCATTTAAATCAACAGAAGCCTAGCAACAGTACCAGTGGTGGAGCCAGGAGCAACACTTGCAATATCAATACTATCAGCAGCACCAACAATAGTAACAATAGAGAGAAGTAGCCAGACTCACGAGGAGCGCTCATTGTTGACTTTAAATGCGGACCAAACAGCATAGCGAGTGTCCTTCTGTTCGTTGGTGGCGGACAGCAGCAGGGTCTGGGGCTCGTACCTGGTCAGCTGGTTCAGCCCCTCCAGCCCTGTCACAGATGGTACGTTAGCCCCTTCAGCCCTGTCACAGACGGTAATAGCCTCCCCCTGTCTTTGTTCAGAGTGAGTGAGTGAGTGAGTGTTCTAGAGACACCAGAGGGGGGGGGGGAATAACACCAACCAGTATGTTCCCTTACCCAGCCAATACTCCGTGGAGGCGTTACCGAAGCCATTCTTGTAGTCATCCCAGCGTCTGGTGAAGTTCACTGTAGGCATGGCCTTGATGTCTCTCTGCACGAACGTGGTCCATCCTCCTGAAGAACAACAGAACACATCGAATGTTGAGTACAACATGTCACCGAGCTGCGGAAAAGTGATTGAATTATGCCGTGGACATTTTTTTGAGGTAAAAAGTAATAACATAAGTTTGTGGTAAGGTGAGATATTTAATGTCATCCTTAGTGTTTCCGCGGCGTTCGTTAGAGGCAAGACATATTCGGACTTCCTCCAGGTCATTGGGGGGCTTCATATATAAAGGTTATATTGGAAGTAAAAAATCCACTTGAAGTAACAGTAGTCAATCCATCTGGTTCGAACATGCATTAGCCAATCACAATGCCTGTTACATGTTTAGGCCGTGCTTAACAAACGCGCCCATTTGACTGAGATAAGAGACACGAACCAGAGTTGCTCCACCAGTCGTGTCTACCTGTTGGAGAGATTACTCACCTCCGTGTGTAGTCACGTCCCACCAGTCGTCCCTACCTGTTGGAGAGATTACTCACCTCCCTCTGTAGTCACGTCCCACCGAACGTCCCTACGTGTTGGAGAGATTACTCACCTCCCTCTGTAGTCACGTCCCACCGGTCGTCCCTACCTGTTGGAGAGATTACTCACCTCCCTCTGTAGTCACGTCCCACCGGTCGTCCCTACCTGTTGGAGAGATTACTCACCTCCCTCTGTAGTCATGTCGCACCAAACCGTGAGTGCCTGCTCGTCCCTGTTGAAGAGATCGCAAACTTTTAAAATATCTCAACATTTCAGTAGCTGAATCAGAGACAGATATTTCACACACACGTTGTTCTGATAATTTCTAAAAGCTACATAAAAGCTCTTCAGAGCCAAGCACGTTGCCTTATGGACGAGACTCAAATTATTGGTAATGTTCTTGCGGGCTATTCATGCCCGTGCCACCTCTTGGGTGGTTTAATCTGTATAAATCAATCTGGTAAAGTCGCCCTTATGTGGCTTGTACAGAGTCACCCATTCCGAGTCTTTCGTGTATGCTACTGTCAAGGTTTCTTAAATGTCTAGTGTTGTTGTTGTATGACCTGACACAGCCTGGGTTGTTGTTGTATGACCTGACACAGCCTGGGATGTTGTTGTATGACCTGACACAGCCTGGGATGTTGTTGTATGACCTGACACAGCCTGTTGTATGACCTGACACAGCCTGGGATGTTGTTGTATGACCTGACACAACCTGGGATGTTGTTGTATGACCTGACACAGCCTGGGATGTTGTTGTATGACCTGACACAGCCTGGGATGTTGTTGTATGACCTGACACAACCTGGGATGTTGTTGTATGACCTGACACAGCCTGGGATGTTGTTGTATGACCTGACACAGCCTGGGGGTGTTGTTGTATGACCTGACACAACCTGGGTTATTGTTGTATGACCTGACACAGCCTGTTGTATGACCTGACACAGCCTGGGGTGTTGTTGTATGACCTGACACAGCCTGTTGTATGACCAGACACAGCCTGGGGTGTTGTTGTATGACCTGACACAGTCTGGGGGTGTTGTTGTATGACCTGACATGGTATACAGGTCAACATTACCTCCCTGGTCTGATCTCGTAGACTCCGTCCGTCTTCATCCCCTTACAGTAGAGAGCAGCACAGTCACTGGGTGCCGTCATTCTGACAATAAGATATCATTGAAATGTCTGATTGAATTAAACATAGAAAACCATTTTAACATTAGACGTCAGAAACAGAACATTCGCAATTCTAAATTCATCAATTTTCAAAAGAGCATATGTAACCACACACACACACACACACACACACACACACACACACACACACACACACACACACACACACACACACACACACACACACACACACACACACATACACACATCTATCTGGACCTAAAAAAAAAGGCTTTCGACAGAGTTTCACATAAGAGGTTGTTCTGGAAACTGGAAAATATTGGAGGGGTGACAAGTAAGCTTCTAACATGGATGAAAAATTTTCTGACTGATAGAAAAATGAGGGCAGTTATCAGAGGCAATGTATCGGACTGGAGAAATGTCACAAGTGGAGTACCACAGGGTTCAGTTCTTGCACCAGTGATGTTTATTGTCTACATAAATGATCTACCAGTTGGTATACAGAATTATATGAACATGTTTGCTGATGATGCTAAGAAAATAGTAAGGATAAGAAACTTACATGATTGTCATGCCCTTCAAGATGACCTGGACAAAGTAAGTATATGGAGCACCACTTGGCAAATGGAATTTAATGTTAATAAATGCCATGTTTATTTATTTATTTATTTATTTATTTATATATAAGAAGGTACATTGGGTTAGAGAGAATACATAGCATAGTATTTACAATCTTGTAAAGCCACTAGTACGCGCAGCGTTTCGGGCAGGTCCTTAATCTAACAGATAATTTTAAGTAGGTAAATTCTAGCAGAATTAATAAAATGATAACAGATACATTGCAAGAAAAAAATGAGATGAGAGAGAATAGTAAGTATATTAAAGCACATTGGTATATTAAAGCTCTGGTTGATTACATTGACAACTTGATTGGTAATTTAAACAAGATTAACAGACACCATACAGCAGATTGATAGCACATATAAGAAGACAGCAATGATCACAATGGTAAAGATGTTCGGATTGGGTACATAAAGATAGGGAGATTGGGTAGCAATAGATACAGTGCAATTTTAAAGCAACAAGGTAAAAAAACTACGCAGATGAGATTAGGTACTTTTACTTTTTAGTTTTGTTTTTGAATGACGCAAAAGTTGGACAGCTTTTCAATTCATTAGGGAGTGAGTTCCATAGACCGGGTCCCTTTATTTGCATAGAGTGTTTACACAGATTAAGTTTGACTCTGGGGATATCAAAGAGATATTTATTTCTGGTGTGGTGATAATGGGTCCTATTACATCTGTCCAGGGAGCGTTTCAGAGCAGGATTTGCGTTTAAGAACAGGGTTTTGTAAATGTAATTGACACAAGAAAATTTGTGGAGTGAGATTATGTTTAGCATGTTAAGGGAGTTAAACAAGGGGCTGAGTGTTGTCTGAAAGCAGAATTTGTTATTATTCTGATAGCAGACTTTTGCTGGGTGATGATGGACTTGAGGTGGTTTGCAGTGGTTGAACCCCATGCATAGATACCATAATTAAGATAGGGATAGAATGTTATGGAATGTTATGGAATGTGGAATAGGAGAACATAGACCCCACACAACCTATATATTATGTGAGAAATCTTTAAAGAACTCTGATAAAGAAAGAGATCTAGGGGTGGTTCTAGATAGAAAACTATCACCTGAGGACCACTTAAAGAATATTGTGCGAGGAGCCTATGCCACGCTTTCTAACTTCAGAATTGCTTTTAAATACATGGATGGCGATATACTAAAGAAATTGTTCACGACTTTTGTTAGGCCAAAGCTATAATATGCAGCGGTTATGTGGTGCCCATATCTTAAGAAGCACATCAACAAACTGGAAAAGGTGCAAAGACACGCTACTAAGTGGCTCCCAGAACTGAAGGGCAAGGGCTACGAGGAGAGGTTAGAGGCATTAAATATGCCAAAACTAGAAGACAGAAGAAAAAGAGGTGATATGATCACTACATACAAAATAGTAACAGGAATTGATAAAATCGATAGGGAAGATTTCCTGAGACCTGGAACTTTAAGAACAAGAGGTCATAGATTTAAACTAGCTAAACACAGATGCCGAAGAAATATAAGAAAATTCACTTTCGCAAAGAGTGGTAGACGGTTGGAACAAGTTAGGTGAGAAGGTGGTGGAGGCCAAGACCGTCAGTAGTTTCAAAGCGTTATATGACAAAGAGTGCTGGGAAGACGGGACACCACGAGCGTAGCTCTCACCCTGTAACTACACTTAGGTAATTACACGTGTTTCGCGGCTGAGCAGACAGTGCTCGGGGGCCGTAGTCCCGAGGGCCCTGGTTCGATTCCCAGCCGAGGCGGAAACATGTGGGCAAAGTTCCTTTCGCCTTATGCCGCTGTTCATCTAGAAGTAAATAGGTATCTGGGAGTTAGACAGCTGCTACGGGCTGCTTCCCGGGGATGTGTGTGTGCGTGTGTTTGAAATATATATGTAGTAGAGGTTACCTTGAGGTGCTTCCTCAATAATAGACATATAGACATAATAGACATAATAGACATAATAGATATTGACAATATAAACATAATAGAGGGAAAAAACATCGGTTAGAAAGACAGGTCCAAGAGCTAACCAATCGATTCTGCAGACACAAATAGTAAATAGTAAATACACAAGATGACCTAGACAAACTGAAGGAATGTTCCAACAAATGGCTACTGATGTTGAACCCAAGTAAATGTAAGGTAAGGAAACTAGGCGGAGGGAACAGGAGGCCAGACACGGTACCGAATGGGAGACGATGTTTTCCAGGAAATAGACTGAGAGAAAGCTCTAGGTGTTGATTTCACATCGAACCTGTCTCATGAGGCCCACATCAAAAGGATATCATCAGCGGCGTATGCGAGGCTGACTAACATCAGAACTGTCTTTAGAAAATTGTGTAAAGAATCATTTAGAACCTTGTATACCACATATGTAAGACCAATCCTTGAGTATGCGACCCCAACATGGATTGCATATCTTGCCAAGATGAAGTTGGAGAAAGTTCAAAAGTATGCCACTAGACTAGTCCCAGAACTAAGAGGTATGAGCTACGAGGAAAGGGTGTGTGAATTGCACCTCACGTCGCTGGTAGACGGGAGATATGATCACCACATACAAAAATTCTCAGAGGAATTGACAGGGTAGATAAGGATAGATTATTTAGCACGGGAGGTACTTGCATAAGGTGGGACACTGGTGGAAGCTGAGTACCCAAATGAGCCACATAAACATTATAAAGAACTTTTTATGCACCAGAATAGTTAACAAATGGAATGCTCTAAGCAGTGATATGGTGGAGGATGACTATATGACAAATTATATACATTTGAAACACAGTTTCAAATGTATATATGATAGCGCTCAGTAGGCTCAGGAACCTGTACACCAGTAGACTGACAGTTGAGAGGCGGGACCAAAGAGCCGAAGCTCAACCCCCGCAAGCATAACTAGGTGAGTACAACTATGTGAGTACACAGGGGTTGGGGGTCGCCAGGGTGGCAGCCCATTAATATACCCACTATACCCACGATATCGCTATAGCAGGGGAGGATTGACCGGGCGCCAATCCTTCACTGCAGCCTCTGTTCACCCAGCAGTGAACGGGTACCTGGTTGTTAAACGATTTGGAGGGATCGTATTCCGGGGAAAATTAGGATTAAGGACTTGCCCGAAACGCTACGCGTGCTAGTGGCTCTACAAGAATGTAAACTCTTATAAGTATTAAGAAAATCGTAAGATCCACTTGCACTCTCAGTATCTCGCTCCACTCACAGAGACCAGCACAGCTGTTCGTTCCATCCTTTAAACACACCAGTTAGCCGCGAGAACATTTCTATTGCATTTATCCAAAATATTTTCTCGTAGATATACATACTACATTTATTGTGCATTTCATTGTGCATATTTCTATAAATAAGAATGTGCGTCTGGTTGTTCGAGGTTGGAGGCCAGGAGCTTGAGGGTAACCTTACCCAACTTCGCATCCTGAATCCTTTGGGGTATGTGCCCAATATGGTCGGTTCGGGGTGTCTATAACTGCTAATATTGTTTAAACCATTTAACTTAGGCCTACCACGACCAGGGTATGTCTATCCCATACCCCTGACTATTCATTCTGCAAATGTGGGTGAGGCTAGTCCCAGGTGTACGGCCTCCAACTTTGGACAAATAGACAGATAGACATTTTCTTATTATAGATATATAAATATCCAGTAGCAGGAAAGCGCTAAGAGGGTGAAGGACAAGAGCCAAACAGTGCGCCTTACCTTTCGCCATATTCAGTTACATTCCTCATGCAGTTCTCGAGTTCGTTTTCAATCAAGCGAGTCTTTTCTATCATATCATTCTTTTCATCTTCAATATTTCGGATTTTCTGCGTCTGCCTTTCTTTTTCACTCTCTAGCTCAGCGTTTCCTTCTCGCAAAGTCTTGACCTCTTCTTCATTGACGGAGAGTTGGTGTTTGGCGTCTTCCGCTTCCTTCTCCAGGAGAGTGAGCTGCGCGTCGATATCTCTCTTCTCCTTCTCCATGCCTGAGAGTTGGTCCTCAAGTTCTTTTTTCTGCTGCAGCAGGAGCGAAAGTTGGTCTTCAACACCCTTCTTTTCGCTCTGAGAATTCTTGATTAATGTTTCTTTTTCTTCCTGTAAAGCAGTGTTTCCTGTTTGCAAGACCTTGACTTGCTCCTTCACGAGGGTGATTTGTTCTTCAATAAGTTTCTTCTCCTCTTCAGCTTTTTGTGTTATTTCCTTTAGTTCCTCCTGTAAATCAGTGTTTGTTCTTTGCAACTGCATGACCTGTTCTTCCACGAGGGAGAGCTTGTATTCGAGAAGTTTTTTCTCTTCTTGACACTTCTTCATTTCTTCTTCTTTTTCTGCCTGTAAAGCTGCGTTTTCTGCTTGCAACATTTTGACCTTTTCCTCTAAGAGTAAGAGTTGCTCTTCAACAACACTCTTCTCCTTCTGTAAGCGTAAGAGGTGGTCTTCGACATCCTTCTTTTCCTTCTCCAAGAGTGAGAGTTGGTCTTCAAGGTTTTTCTTCTCCACCAATAAGAGAGAGATTTGGTCTTCAAGTTTTTTCTTCTCCTCTTCAGCCTTTCTAATTAAATCCTCCTTTTCCTTCTGCAAAGCATCGTTTGCTGTTTGCAAGGCCCTGATCTGTTTTTCTAGGCGGAAGAGTTGGTCTGTCATCTCTTTCATATTCTTCTTCATGAGTGAAAGTTGATCTTCAAGATCTCTCTTCTCCTTTTCTGAGAGCGCAAGTTTGTCTTCAAGAACTCTCCTTTCCTCTTGAGCCTTCTTAATTATTTCTTCCTTTTCTTTCTTTAAACCGTCGTTTTCTGCTTGTAAGACTCTGATCTGTTCTTCCAAGAGGGAAATTTTGTATTCAGCAAGTTTTTCATCCTCGCGAGCCTTTTTTATTATTTCTTCTTTTTCCTTCTGTAGAGCAGCGTTTTCTGTTTGTAAAACCTTGACCTGTTCTCTTAAGAGAAGGAGTTGGTCTTCAAGATCTTTCTTTTCCTTCTCCAAGCGTGAGAGTTGTTCTTTAAGTTCTGTATTTTCCTTCTGCAAGAGTGGGAATTGTTCTTTAAGTTCTGTATTTTCCTTCTGCAAGAGTGAGAGTTGTTCTTTAAGATCTGTATTTTCCTTCTGCAAGAGTGGGAGTTGTTCTTTAAGATCTACATTTTCCTTCTGCAAGAGTGAGAGTTGTTCTTTAAGTTCTGTATTTTCCTTCTGCAAGAGTGGGAGTTGTTCTTTAAGATCTACATTTTCCTTCTGCAAGAGTGAGAGTTGTTCTTTAAGTTCTGTATTTTCCTTCTGCAAGAGTGGGAATTGTTCTTTAAGTTCTGTATTTTCCTTCTGCAAGAGTGAGAGTTGTTCTTTAAGATCTGTATCTTCCTTCTGCAAGAGTGGGAATTGTTCTTTAAGTTCTGTATTTTCCTTCTGCAAGAGTGAGAGTTGTTCTTTAAGTTCTGCATTTTCCTTCGCCAAGAGTGGGAGTTGTTCTTTAAGATCTGCATTTTCCTTCTGCGAGAGTGAGAGTTGTTCTTTAAGATCTGTATCTTCCTTCTGCAAGAGTGGGAATTGTTCTTTAAGTTCTGTATTTTCCTTCTGCAAGAGTGAGAGTTGTTCTTTAAGTTCTGCATTTTCCTTCGCTAAGAGTGAGAGTTGTTCTTTAAGATCGGCATTTTCCTTCTGCAAGAGTGAAAGTTGTTCTTTAAGTTCTGCATTTTCCTTCTGCAAGAGTGAGAGTTGTTCTTTAAGATCTGCATTTTGTTCTTAAGTTCTGCATTTTCCTTCGCCAAGAGTGAGAGTTGTTCTTTAAGTTCTGCATTTTCCTTCTGCAAGAGTGAGAGTTGTTCTTTAAGTTCTGCATTTTCCTTCGCCAAGAGTGAGAGTTGTTCTTTAAGTTCTGCATTTTCCTTCTCCAAGAGTGAGAGTTGTTCTTTAAGTTCTGCATTTTCCTTCTGCAAGAGTGAGAGTTGTTCTTTAAGTTCTGCATTTTCCTTCTGCAAGAGTGAGAGTTGTTCTTTAAGTTCTGCATTTTCCTTCTGCAAGAGTGAGAGTTGTTCTTTAAGTTCTGCATTTTCCTTCTGCAAGAGTGAAAGTTGTTCTTTAAGTTCTGCATTTTCCTTCTGCAAGATTGAGAGTTGTTCTTTAAGTTCTGCATTTTCCTTCTCCAAGAGTGAGAGTTGTTCTTTAAGATCTGCATTTTCCTTCTGCAAGAGTGAGAGTTGTTCTTTAAGTTCTGCATTTTCCTTCTGCAAGAGTGAGAGTTGTTCTTTAAGTTCTGCATTTTCCTTCTGCAAGAGTGAAAGTTGTTCTTTAAGTTCTGCATTTTCCTTCTGCAAGAGTGAGAGTTGTTCTTTAAGTTCTGCATTTTCCTTCTCCAAGAGTGAGAGTTGTTCTTTAAGATCTGCATTTTCCTTCTGCAAGAGTGAGAGTTGTTCTTTAAGTTCTGCATTTTCCTTCTGCAAGAGTGAAAGTTGTTCTTTAAGTTCTGCATTTTCCTCCTGCAAGAGTGAGAGTTGTTCTTTAAGTTCTGCATTTTCCTTCGCAAGAGTGAGAGTTGTTCTTTAAGATCTGCATTTTGTTCTTTAAGTTCTGCATTTTCCTTCTGCAAGAGTGAGAGTTGTTCTTTAAGTTCTGCATTTTCCTTCGCTAAGAGTGAGAGTTGTTCTTTAAGTTCTGCATTTTCCTTCGCCAAGAGTGAGAGTTGTTCTTTAAGTTCTGCATTTTCCTTCTGCAAGATTGAGAGTTGTTCTTTAAGATCTGCATTTTCCTCCTGCAAGAGTGAGAGTTGTTCTTTAAGTTCTGCATTTTCCTTCTGCAAGAGTGAGAGTTGTTCTTTAAGATCAGCATTTTCCTTCGCCAAGAGTGAGAGTTGTTCTTTAAGTTCTGCATTTTCCTCCTGCAAGAGTGAGAGTTGTTCTTTAAGTTCTGCATTTTCCTTCTGCAAGAGTGAGAGTTGTTCTTTAAGATCAGCATTTTCCTTCTGCAAGAGTGAGAGTTGTTCTTTAAGATCAGCATTTTCTTTCTGCAAGAGTGAGAGTTGTTCTTTAAGTTCTGCATTTTCCTCCTGCAAGAGTGAGAGTTGTTCTTTAAGTTCTGCATTTTCCTCCTGCAAGAGTGAGAGTTGTTCTTTAAGTTCTGCATTTTCCTCCTGCAAGAGTGAGAGTTGTTCTTTAAGTTCTGCATTTTCCTTTTGCAAGAGTGAGAGTTGTTCTTTAAGTTCTGCATTTTCCTCCTGCAAGAGTGAGAGTTGTTCTTTAAGTTCTGCATTTTCCTTCTGCAAGAGTGAGAGTTGTTCTTTAAGATCTGCATTTTCCTTCTGCAAGAGTGAGAGTTGTTCTTTAAGATCAGCATTTTCCTTCGCCAAGAGTGAGAGTTGTTCTTTAAGTTCTGCATTTTCCTCCTGCAAGAGTGAGAGTTGTTCTTTAAGTTCTGCATTTTCCTTCTGCAAGAGTGAGAGTTGTTCTTTAAGATCAGCATTTTCCTTCGCCAAGAGTGAGAGTTGTTCTTTAAGTTCTGCATTTTCCTCCTGCAAGAGTGAGAGTTGTTCTTTAAGTTCTGCATTTTCCTTCTGCAAGAGTGAGAGTTGTTCTTTAAGATCTGCATTTTCCTTCTGCAAGAGTGAGAGTTGTTCTTTAAGATCTGCATTTTCCTTCTGCAAGAGTGAGAGTTGTTCTTTAAGATCAGCATTTTCCTTCGCCAAGAGTGAGAGTTGTTCTTTAAGTTCTGCATTTTCCTCCTGCAAGAGTGAGAGTTGTTCTTTAAGTTCTGCATTTTCCTTCTGCAAGAGTGAGAGTTGTTCTTTAAGTTCTTCATTTTGTTCTTTAAGTTCTGCATTTTCCTTCTGCAAGAGTGAGAGTTGTTCTTTAAGATCTGCATTTTCCTTCTGCAAGAGTGAGAGTTGTTCTTTAAGATCAGCATTTTCCTTCGCCAAGAGTGAGAGTTGTTCTTTAAGTTCTGCATTTTCCTCCTGCAAGAGTGAGAGTTGTTCTTTAAGTTCTGCATTTTCCTTCTGCAAGAGTGAGAGTTGTTCTTTAAGTTTTTCATTTTGTTCTTTAAGTTCTGCATTTTCCTTCTGCAAGAGTGAGAGTTGTTCTTTAAGATCAGCATTTTCCTTCGCCAAGAGTGAGAGTTGTTCTTTAAGTTCTGCATTTTCCTCCTGCAAGAGTGAGAGTTGTTCTTTAAGTTCTGCATTTTCCTTCTGCAAGAGTGAGAGTTGTTCTTTAAGATCAGCATTTTCCTTCGCCAAGAGTGAGAGTTGTTCTTTAAGTTCTGCATTTTCCTCCTGCAAGAGTGAGAGTTGTTCTTTAAGTTCTGCATTTTCCTTCTGCAAGAGTGAGAGTTGTTCTTTAAGATCTGCATTTTCCTCCTGCAAGAGTGAGAGTTGTTCTTTAAGTTCTGCATTTTCCTTCTGCAAGAGTGAGAGTTGTTCTTTAAGTTTTTCATTTTGTTCTTTAAGTTCTGCATTTTCCTCCTGCAAGAGTGAGAGTTGTTCTTTAAGTTCTGCATTTTCCTTCTGCAAGAGTGAGAGTTGTTCTTTAAGTTTTTCATTTTGTTCTTTAAGTTCTGCATTTTCCTTCTGCAAGAGTGAGAGTTGTTCTTTAAGATCAGCATTTTCCTTCGCCAAGAGTGAGAGTTGTTCTTTAAGTTCTGCATTTTCCTCCTGCAAGAGTGAGAGTTGTTCTTTAAGTTCTGCATTTTCCTTCTGCAAGAGTGAGAGTTGTTCTTTAAGATCAGCATTTTCCTTCGCCAAGAGTGAGAGTTGTTCTTTAAGTTCTGCATTTTCCTCCTGCAAGAGTGAGAGTTGTTCTTTAAGTTCTGCATTTTCCTTCTGCAAGAGTGAGAGTTGTTCTTTAAGATCTGCATTTTCCTCCTGCAAGAGTGAGAGCTGTTCTTTAAGATCTGCATTTTCCTTCTGCAAGAGTGAAAGTTGTTCTTTAAGATCAGCATTTTCCTTCTGCAAGAGTGAGAGTTGTTCTTTAAGTTCTGCATTTTCCTCCTGCAAGAGTGAGAGTTGTTCTTTAAGTTCTGCATTTTCCTTCTGCAAGAGTGAGAGTTGTTCTTTAAGTTCTTCATTTTGTTCTTTAAGTTCTGCATTTTCCTTCTGCAAGAGTGAGAGTTGTTCTTTAAGTTCAGCATTTTCCTTCTGCAAGAGTGAGAGTTGTTCTTTAAGTTCTGCATTTTCCCTGCAAGAGTGAGAGTTGTTCTTTAAGTTCTGCATTTTCCTTCTGCAAGAGTGAGAGTTGTTCTTTAAGTTCTTCATTTTGTTCTTTAAGTTCTGCATTTTCCTTCTGCAAGAGTGAGAGTTGTTCTTTAATATCTGCATTTTCCTTCTGCAAGAGTGAGAGTTGTTCTTTAAGATCTGCATTTTCCTTCTGCAAGAGTGAGAGTTGTTCTTTAAGATCAGCATTTTCCTTCGCAAGAGTGAGAGTTGTTCTTTAAGTTCTGCATTTTCCTCCTGCAAGAGTGAGAGTTGTTCTTTAAGTTCTGCATTTTCCTTCTGCAAGAGTGAGAGTTGTTCTTTAAGATCTGCATTTTCCTTCTGCAAGAGTGAGAGTTGTTCTTTAAGTTCTGCATTTCCTCCTGCAAGAGTGAGAGTTGTTCTTTAAGTTCTGCATTTTCCTTCTGCAAGAGTGAGAGTTGTTCTTTAAGATCTGCATTTTCCTTCTGCAAGAGTGAGAGTTGTTCTTTAAGATCTGCATTTTCCTTCTGCAAGAGTGAAAGTTGTTCTTTAAGATCAGCATTTTCCTTCTGCAAGAGTGAGAGTTGTTCTTTAAGTTCTGCATTTTCCTCCTGCAAGAGTGAGAGTTGTTCTTTAAGTTCTGCATTTTCCTTCTGCAAGAGTGAGAGTTGTTCTTTAAGTTCTTCATTTTGTTCTTTAAGTTCTGCATTTTCCTTCTGCAAGAGTGAGAGTTGTTCTTTAAGTTCAGCATTTTCCTTCTGCAAGAGTGAGAGTTGTTCTTTAAGTTCTGCATTTTCCTCCTGCAAGAGTGAGAGTTGTTCTTTAAGTTCTGCATTTTCCTTCTGCAAGAGTGAGAGTTGTTCTTTAAGTTCTTCATTTTGTTCTTTAAGTTCTGCATTTTCCTTCTGCAAGAGTGAGAGTTGTTCTTTAAGATCTGCATTTTCTTCTGCAAGAGTGAGAGTTGTTCTTTAAGATCTGCATTTTCCTTCTGCAAGAGTGAGAGTTGTTCTTTAAGATCAGCATTTTCCTTCGCCAAGAGTGAGAGTTGTTCTTTAAGTTCTGCATTTTCCTCCTGCAAGAGTGAGAGTTGTTCTTTAAGTTCTGCATTTTCCTTCTGCAAGAGTGAGAGTTGTTCTTTAAGTTCTTCATTTTGTTCTTTAAGTTCTGCATTTTCCTTCTGCAAGAGTGAGAGTTGTTCTTTAAGATCAGCATTTTCCTTCGCCAAGAGTGAGAGTTGTTCTTTAAGTTCTGCATTTTCCTCCTGCAAGAGTGAGAGTTGTTCTTTAAGTTCTGCATTTTCCTTCTGCAAGAGTGAGAGTTGTTCTTTAAGATCAGCATTTTCCTTCGCCAAGAGTGAGAGTTGTTCTTTAAGTTCTGCATTTTCCTCCTGCAAGAGTGAGAGTTGTTCTTTAAGTTCTGCATTTTCCTTCTGCAAGAGTGAGAGTTGTTCTTTAAGATCTGCATTTTCCCTCTGCAAGAGTGAGAGTTGTTCTTTAAGATCTGCATTTTCCTTCTGCAAGAGTGAGAGTTGTTCTTTAAGATCAGCATTTTCCTTCGCCAAGAGTGAGAGTTGTTCTTTAAGTTCTGCATTTTCCTCCTGCAAGAGTGAGAGTTGTTCTTTAAGTTCTGCATTTTCCTTCTGCAAGAGTGAGAGTTGTTCTTTAAGTTCTGCATTTTCCTTCTGCAAGAGTGAGAGTTGTTCTTTAAGATCTGCATTTTCCTTCTGCAAGAGTGAGAGTTGTTCTTTAAGATCTCATTTTCCTTCTGCAAGAGTGAGAGTTGTTCTTTAAGATCAGCATTTTCCTTCGCCAAGAGTGAGAGTTGTTCTTTAAGTTCTGCATTTTCCTCCTGCAAGAGTGAGAGTTGTTCTTTAAGTTCTGCATTTTCCTTCTGCAAGAGTGAGAGTTGTTCTTTAAGATCAGCATTTTCCTTCGCCAAGAGTGAGAGTTGTTCTTTAAGTTCTGCATTTTCCTCCTGCAAGAGTGAGAGTTGTTCTTTAAGTTCTGCATTTTCCTTCGCAAGAGTGAGAGTTGTTCTTTAAGTTCTGCATTTTCCTCCTGCAAGAGTGAGAGTTGTTCTTTAAGTTCTGCATTTTCCTTCTGCAAGAGTGAGAGTTGTTCTTTAAGTTCTTCATTTTGTTCTTTAAGTTCTGCATTTTCCTTCTGCAAGAGTGAGAGTTGTTCTTTAAGATCTGCATTTTCCTTCTGCAAGAGTGAGAGTTGTACTTTAAGATCTGCATTTTCCTTCTGCAAGAGTGAGAGTTGTTCTTTAAGATCAGCATTTTCCTTCGCCAAGAGTGAGAGTTGTTCTTTAAGCTCTGCATTTTCCTCCTGCAAGAGTGAGAGTTGTTCTTTAAGTTCTGCATTTTCCTTCTGGAAGAGTGAGAGTTGTTCTTTAAGTTCTTCATTTTGTTCTTTAAGTTCTGCATTTTCCTTCGCCAAGAGTGAGAGTTGTTCTTTAAGTTCAGCATTTTCCTTCTGCAAGAGTGAGAGTTGTTCTTTAAGTTCTGCATTTTCCTCCTGCAAGAGTGAGAGTTGTTCTTTAAGATCTGCATTTTCCTTCTGCAAGAGTGAGAGTTGTTCTTTAAGATCTGCATTTTGTTCTTTAAGTTCTGCATTTTCCTTCGCCAAGAGTGAGAGTTGTTCTTTAAGTTCTGCATTTTCCTTCTGCAAGAGTGAGAGTTGTTCTTTAAGTTCTGCATTTTCCTTCTGCAAGAGTGAGAGTTGTTCTTTAAGATCTGCATTTTCCTTCGCCAAGAGTGAGAGTTGTTCTTTAAGATCTGCATTTTCTTCTTTAAGTTCTGCATTTTCCTTCTGCAAGAGTGAGAGTTGTTCTTTAAGATCCGTATTTTCCTTCTCCAATAGTGAGAGTTGTTCTTTAAGATCTGCATTTTCTTTCTCCAAGAGTGAAAGTTGTTCTTTAAGATCCGTATTTTCCTTCGCCACGATTGAGAGTTGTTCTTTAAGATCTGTATTTTCCTTCTCCAAGAGTGAGAGTTGTTCTTTAAGATCCGCATTTTCCTTCGCCACGATTGAGAGTTGTTCTTTAAGATCTGCATTTTCCTTCTGCAATAGTGAGAGTTGTTCTTCAAGAGCTTTCTTCTCCTCTTCTGCCTTCTTGATTATTTCTTCCTTTTCTTCCTGTAAAGCAGCGTTTTCTGTTATTAAAACCCTGATTTGTTCTTCCACGCTTGCAAGTTTTCTTCAAGATCTTTCTTTTCCTTCTCCAAGAGTGAGAGTTGTTCTTTAAGATCCGTATTTTCCTTCTCCAAGAGTGAGAGCTGTTCTTTAAGATCTGTATTTTCCTTCTCCAAGAGTGAGAGTTGTTCTTCAAGGGCTTTCTTCTCCTCTTCTGCCTTCCTGATTATTTCTTCCTTTTCTTCCTGTAAAGCAGAGTTTTCTGTTATTAAGACCCTGACCTGTTCTTCCAATTTTGAGAGTTTCTCTTCAAGATCTTTATTTTCCGTCTCCATAAGTGAGAGTTGTTCTTTAAGATCCGTATTTTCCTTCTCCAAGAGTGAGAGTTGTTCTTTAATATCTACATTTTCCTTCTCCAAGAATGAAAGTTGTTCTGCAAGAGCTTTCTTCTCCTCCTCGGCCTTCTTGATTATTTCTTCTTTTTCTTTCTGTAAAGCATCGTTTGCTATTTGTAAGGCCCTCAACTGTTCTTCCACGATGGAGAATTTATGTTCAAGAAGCCTTTTCTCCTCCTCGACCTTCTTGATTATTTCTTCTTTTCCTTCTGTAAAGCAGCGTTTTCTGCTTGGCAGACCCTGATCTGTTCTTCTGCAAGGGAGAGTTGTTCTTCAACAATTCTTTTTTCCTCTTGAACCTTTTTGATTATGTCCTCTTTTTCTTTCTCTTTACCACCGTTTTCTGTTTGTAAGTCCTTGACGTGTTCTTTTAAGACGGAGAGTTCGTCTTCAACATCATTCTTCTCCTTCTCTATGACTAAGAGTTGGTCTTCAACACCTTTCTTGTCCTTCTCAATGACCAAGAGTTGGTCTTCAATAGATTTCTTCTCCTCTTTCAAGACCGAGAGTTTGTCTTCATAAACTTTCTTCTCCTCTTGAGTTTTCCTGTCTATTTCTTCTCTTTCCTTCTGTAAAGTAGCTTTTTCTGTTTGGAAGTCCGTCACCTGTTTTTCGAGAGCTGAAAGTTGGTTCTTAGAAGCACCGTTATCTCCCTCCAAGACGGAAAACTGGTCTTCAATAACTTTCTTCTCCTTCTCCAAGACTAAGAGTTTGTCTTCACAATCTTTCTNCACAACCACAACTACTAGCTCAACCACCACACCACCAACAACTACTAGCTCACCATCGCCACCACAACTACTAGCTCAACACAACCACATTATTTTCCTACTACCCATTACGAAGGACAGGACGGGAAGGTTGGGGTCGTATCATCATTCTCAACTGGCTGAGAAAGGCCCGCTTGTCAATACGTGCGTCCAGAAACCAATCATGATGCTACCATGGGGAGCCGTGGGATGGACCCAGCTGCAGCTTTTGTACCACCATCCTCCACCTCCGCCGGAAGCCGGATCCTGAGCGCAGGAACCAGCTGTAGATCGGGTGACACGCCACATATGGAATAAATGAGTTTTAGTGACATGTTTACACGCCTGCATGCACGCACACATACACACATCAGCATCCATGTAATATATAGGCATACATATGCATACTGGAATACACTAGGTTAGTGCGCCTAATATTAATTCCTCTATCTGTTTAACATGTCCAGGTATTAAAGTTATCATCTCCGTTGAGCAGTAACTGAAATATTTAGTGATACCATTACATTGCTGTAATATACAAATGGTCCCTTTTTAAAAAGAAAATGTAACAAACAATTTTCCTCATTACAAAATAAGAGAAACAAAATGTTAACCAAAACGTAAATATTATATAATATATATATATATATATATATATATATATAATTAATATAGTATAGATATAATATATATATTATATATATATATATTTACTATAATATAATATATATATATATATATATATATATATATATTTACATATATATAATATTATATATATATATATATATATATATATATATATAATATATACTTATATATATATATATATATATATATATATATATATATATATATATATATATATAACTCCTCCGGTACCTGTTTACTGCTAGGTGAACAGAGGTATTAGGTGATAGGAAACGTGCCCATCCATTTCTGTCCCGCCCGGGATTCGAACCCGGAATTCCCGATTGTGAGTCGCGAACGAATCCAACTCAAGAAATGTAGTAACACCAAACTTACTCCAAAGTCATTGTCTCTGTCGAAGGTAGAAAACATCATTCCAGTGAGGTTGAGGTTCCGTACAAGGACGTCTCCGATGGTGCTCGTCGTCTGGTACCCGCCTATCTCCACCTTGTACCTGGTCAATGGTAGGAGATAGTGAGATGAACAGGTACCACATAGTTACCAGTGCTGGTACCTGGTCCATGGTAGATGATGATGAGATCCTACGTACCACAAAAGGTGTGTGCAGTTATCTCTCAACTAAAGTCGTAAGCAATCATTGTGGTATTATATAGAATAAACATATGATTTACTATTTAAAAAAAGAATGAATTTGATCGATAACAATTCCTGGCGCGTGAGACATTTGAACCTCACGCAAAAAAGATGTAAAAATACTTCAAGTAGAACATTTAGCAATACAAGCAGAAACACTACAAGCGACACAATCAGTTGGATTACAGAAGCATATTCAACAACACACACAAAAAGTAAACCACTATAAACAAGTCAGCAGCGCAACAAAGAACACAGTCAGCAGCCTAAGCTGAACTACAAGCGTGCACTACAAGCTGAACAAACAATATCACCACAAGCAACACTGTAGTAAAATCAATACCAGCACCTGCAGTAGAAGCTGCAACATCCTAGAATAGCATCAGCAGCATAACAAGAAGTAGCAGCAGGGGGGAAGAACCAGCATCCTTACCAACTGATCCAGCGTCACTCCAACAACTTCATTTAAATCAACAGAAGCCTAGCAACAGTACCAGTGGTGGAGCCAGGAGCAACACTTGCAATATCAATACTATCAGCAGCACCAACAATAGTAACAATAGAGAGAAGTAGCCAGACTCACGAGGAGCGCTCATTGTTGACTTTAAATGCGGACCAAACAGCATAGCGAGTGTCCTTCTGTTCGTTGGTGGCGGACAGCAGCAGGGTCTGGGGCTCGTACCTGGTCAGCTGGTTCAGCCCCTCCAGCCCTGTCACAGATGGTACGTTAGCCCCTTCAGCCCTGTCACAGACGGTAATAGCCTCCCCCTGTCTTTGTTCAGAGTGAGTGAGTGAGTGAGTGTTCTAGAGACACCAGAGGGGGGGGGGGGGAATAACACCAACCAGTATGTTCCCTTACCCAGCCAATACTCCGTGGAGGCGTTACCGAAGCCATTCTTGTAGTCATCCCAGCGTCTGGTGAAGTTCACTGTAGGCATGGCCTTGATGTCTCTCTGCACGAACGTGGTCCATCCTCCTGAAGAACAACAGAACACATCGAATGTTGAGTACAACATGTCACCGAGCTGCGGAAAAGTGATTGAATTATGCCGTGGATATTTTTTGAGGTAAAAAGTATTAACATAAGTTTGTGGTAAGGTGAGATATTTAATGTCATCCTTAGTGTTTCCGCGGCGTTCGTTAGAGGCAAGACATATTCGGACTTCCTCCAGGTCATTGGGGGCTTCATATATAAAGGTTATATTGGAAGTAAAGAATCCACTTGAAGTAACAGTAGTCAATCCATCTGGTTCGAACATGCATTAGCCAATCACAATGCCTGTTACATGTTTTGGCCGTGCTTAACAAACGCGCCCATTTGACTGAGATAAGAGACACGAACCAGAGATGCTCCACCAGTCGTCTCTACCTGTTGGAGAGATTACTCACCTCCCTCTGTAGTCACGTCCCACCGATCGTCCCTACCTGTTGGAGAGATTACTCACCTCCCTCTGTAGTCACGTCCCACCGATCGTCCCTACCTGTTGGAGAGATTACTCACCTCCCTCTGTAGTCACGTCCCACCGGTCGTCCCTACCTGTTGGAGAGATTACTCACCTCCCTCTGTAGTCACATCCCACCGGTCGTCCCTACCTGTTGGAGAGATTACTCACCTCCCTCTGTAGTCACATCCCACCGGTCGTCCCTACCTGTTGGAGAGATTACTCACCTCCCTCTGTAGTCATGTCGCACCAAACCGTGAGTGCCTGCTCGTCCCTGTTGAAGAGATCGCAAACTTTTAAAATATCTCAACATTTCAGCAGCTGAATCAGAGACAGATATTTCACACACACGTTGTTCTGATAATTTCTAAAAGCTACATAAAAGCTCTTCAGAGCCAAGCACGTTGCCTTATGGACGAGGCTCAAATTATTGGTAATGTTCTTGCGGGCTATTCATGTCCGTGCCACCTCTTGGGTGGTTTAATCTGTATAAATCAATCTGGTAAAGTCGCCCTTATGTGGCTTGTACAGAGTCACCCATTCCGAGTCTTTCGTGTATGCTACTGTCAAGGTTTCTTAAATGTCTAGTGTTGTTGTTGTATGACCTGACACAGCCTGGGTTGTTGTTGTATGACCTGACACAGCCTGGGATGTTGTTGTATGACCTGACACAGCCTGGGATGTTGTTGTATGACCTGACACAGCCTGTTGTATGACCTGACACAGCCTGGGATGTTGTTGTATGACCTGACACAACCTGGGATGTTGTTATATGACCTGACACAGCCTGGGATGTTGTTGTATGACCTGACACAGCCTGGGATGTTGTTGTATGACCTGACACAACCTGGGATGTTGTTGTATGACCTGACACAGCCTGGGATGTTGTTGTATGACCTGACACAGCCTGGGATGTTGTTGTATGACCTGACACAGCCTGGGATGTTGTTGTATGACCTGACACAGCCTGGGATGTTGTTGTATGACCTGACAGCCTGGGATGTTGTTGTATGACCTGACACAGCCTGGGGGTGTTGTTGTATGACCTGACACAACCTGGGATGTTGTTGTATGACCTGACACAGCCTGGGATGTTGTTGTATGACCTGACACAACCTGGGATGTTGTTGTATGACCTGACACAGCCTGGGATGTTGTTGTATGACCTGACACAGCCTGGGGGTGTTGTTGTATGACCTGACACAACCTGGGTTGTTGTTGTATGACCTGACACAGCCTGTTGTATGACCTGACACAGCCTGGGGTGTTGTTGTATGACCTGACACAGCCTGTTGTATGACCAGACACAGCCTGGGGTGTTGTTGTATGACCTGACACAGTCTGGGGGTGTTGTTGTATGACCTGACATGGTATACAGGTCAACATTACCTCCCTGGTCTGATCTCGTAGACTCCGTCCGTCTTCATCCCCTTACAGTAGAGAGCAGCACAGTCACTGGGTGCCGTCATTCTGACAATAAGATATCATTGAAATGTCTGATTGAATTAAACATAGAAAACCATTTTAACATTAGACGTCAGAAACAGAACATTCGCAATTCTAAATTCATCAATTTTCAAAAGAGCATATGTAACCACACACACACACACACACACACACACACACACACACACACACACACACACACACACACACACACACACACACACACACACACACACACATCTATCTGGACCTAAAAAAAAAGGCTTTCGACAGAGTTTCACATAAGAGGTTGTTCTGGAAACTGGAAAATATTGGAGGGGTGACAGGTAAGCTTCTAACATGGATGAAAAATTTTCTGACTGATAGAAAAATGAGGGCAGTTATCAGAGGCAATGTATCGGACTGGAGAAATGTCACAAGTGGAGTACCACAGGGTTCAGTTCTTGCACCAGTGATGTTTATTGTCTACATAAATGATCTACCAGTTGGTATACAGAATTATATGAACATGTTTGCTGATGATGCTAAGAAAATAGTAAGGATAAGAAACTTACATGATTGTCATGCCCTTCAAGATGACCTGGGCAAAGTAAGTATATGGAGCACCACTTGGCAAATGGAATTTAATGTTAATAAATGCCATGTTTATTTATTTATTTATTTATTTATTTATATATAAGAAGGTACATTGGGTTAGAGAGAATACATAGCATAGTATTTACAATCTTGTAAAGCCACTAGTACGCGCAGCGTTTCGGGCAGGTCCTTAATCTAACAGATAATTTTAAGTAGGTAAATTCTAGCAGAATTAATAAAATGATAACAGATACATTGCAAGAAAAAAAATGAGATGAGAGAGAATAGTAAGTATATTAAAGCACATTGGTATATTAAAGCTCTGGTTGATTACATTGACAACTTGATTGGTAATTTAAACAAGATTAACAGACACCATACAGCAGATTGATAGCACATATAAGAAGACAGCAATGATCACAATGGTAAAGATGTTCGGATTGGGTACATAAAGATAGGGAGATTGGGTAGCAATAGATACAGTGCAATTTTAAAGCAACAAGGTAAAAAAACTACGCAGATGAGATTAGGTACTTTTACTTTTTAGTTTTGTTTTTGAATGACGCAAAAGTTGGACAGCTTTTCAATTCATTAGGGAGTGAGTTCCATAGACCGGGTCCCTTTATTTGCATAGAGTGTTTACACAGATTAAGTTTGACTCTGGGGATATCAAAGAGATATTTATTTCTGGTGTGGTGATAATGGGTCCTATTACATCTGTCCAGGGAGCGTTTCAGAGCAGGATTTGCGTTTAAGAACAGGGTTTTGTAAATGTAATTGACACAAGAAAATTTGTGGAGTGAGATTATGTTTAGCATGTTAAGGGAGTTAAACAAGGGGCTGAGTGTTGTCTGAAAGCAGAATTTGTTATTATTCTGATAGCAGACTTTTGCTGGGTGATGATGGACTTGAGGTGGTTTGCAGTGGTTGAACCCATGCATAGATACCATAATTAAGATAGGGATAGAAGTTATGGAATGTTATGGAATGTTATGGAATGTGGAATAGGAGAACATAGACCCCACACACCTATATATTATGTGAGAAATCTTTAAAGAACTCTGATAAAGAAAGAGATCTAGGGGTGGTTCTAGATAGAAAACTATCACCTGAGACCACTTAAAGAATATTGTGCGAGGAGCCTATGCCACGCTTTCTAACTTCAGATTGCTTTTAATACATGGATGGCGATATACTAAAGAAATTGTTCACGACTTTTGTTAGGCCAAAGCTATAATATGCAGCGGTTATGTGGTGCCCATATCTTAAGAAGCACATCAACAACTGGAAAAGGTGCAAAGACACGCTACTAAGTGGCTCCCAGAACTGAAGGGCGGGCTACGAGGAGAGGTTAGAGGCATTAAATATGCCAAAACTAGAGACAGAAAAAAAGAGGTGATATGATCACTACATACAAAATAGTAACAGGAATTGATAAAATCGATAGGGAAGATTTCCTGAGACCTGGAACTTTAAGAACAAGAGGTCATAGATTTAAACTAGCTAACACAGATGCCGAAGAATATAAGAAAATTCACTTTCGCAAAGAGTGGTAGACGGTTGGAACAAGTTAGGTGAGAAGGTGGTGGAGGCCAAGACCGTCAGTAGTTTCAAAGCGTTATATGACAAAGAGTGCTGGGAAGACGGGCCACCACGAGCGTAGCTCTCACCCTGTAACTACACTTAGGTAATTACACGTGTTTCGCGGCTGAGCAGACAGTGCTCGGGGGCCGTAGTCGAGGGCCCTGGTTCGATTCCCAGCCGATGCGGAAACATGTGGGCAAAGTTCCTTTCGCCTTATGCCGCTGTTCATCTAGAAGTAAATGTATCTGGGATTTAGACAGCTGCTACGGGCTGCTTCCCGGGGATGTGTGTGTGCGTGTGTTTGAAATATATATGTAGT
>WNGS01164437.1:25354053-25379382 GCA_020271785.1 Procambarus virginalis
CTTTCTAAAAGTAACGTTTCATGTATATTGAATTTTTTGAGTGTGTGCAAAACTTTTGATTTTGAAGTTCATTATTAGTTGAATGAGTGATTTAATTATTTTGTGCTCCAGAATTTTCTGTACAAGGTTAGTTGTAGTACAGTATTTTAATTTAATATACACATTTGTGTAACATTAATTTTTGATTACTATTTATTTTTACTTTAAATTTTGAGAATATTGTGTACATCAGTGGAATGTTAAGATGTTTTTATTTGGCCATTGGCATGGTTTGTGTGCATTTCAACTGGAATGTTTAAAGTCTCCAACTTTTGTTTCACATTTAGTAAATTTTGTCTTCCTTTTGTGTTTGAATGTACTTTTTGTAACTGTACACATGAAATATATTAAATCCAAAAGGAATACAGATAATGCAGTCTGGAAATATGTTGTCCCTTTCATATTGAAGTTGCAACATAAATATTATTGGTCCAAGATGGTACAGGAGTTTATAGTTTTGTTAATCTAAAGCTCTATAGGTAGTAACAATTGATTAATGGCACTTCATGTCTTCTCAGTATAATTACAGTAATGATGATTTATAAAGGTATTTTGTTGATCTGTGATTACTTATTTCAAAGTTTATAATTTGAAATTTTGTGGAATCGTTTTACCTGTACAGTGGTACCTCAAATAACGAATTTAATCTGTTCCGGTGTCGTGTTTGTCGTGTAAAATGCTCGTCTTTCAAAACGAATTTCCCCATTTATCATATTGGAAATAAAATAATCCGTTCCACCACCGATAAACATCAATATGATATTCGATTTTTTAAATAATGGAGCATCCTACCTGACATACACTAAACGAACCCTTATGACATTTGTCCGTTTTTCAAATTTTTTCATTTTTTTTTTCTACAAAGTGAAAGTCAATGTTTTGCAACATCCCACCATCATTAGCATCTTTAAACAAAACAAAAAAATTATTTGCATCGTTGGAGGCGTCCGTGAATGTGCGAGAAGCAGCGGGAACGCACCATGTGGTTTTCTTGTTAATCAAACGAGAGCTCGTCACTCAAGACAAATTGTTGGCGATCGGTGCGCTCGTCATTCAAAATGCTAGTAAATTGAGGTGCTCGTCACTCGAGGTTCCACTGTACTTTTATCTTTAATCTGTCCATAGGCTTAGTTATATGATGTGTAGCTCAGATAAATTGATAATCATCTATGTGGATAACTACAGACAACCACATGCTTTCCGGATACAGTTTATCCCGATATGTCAGATTCTCGTTTTTGGGGTGGTACAAATAAAGGTTTAAAAAAAGTTCAAATAAAAATCTGATTGTTAGAGGGTGCTGCTCAAATAAAGTTTGTGATAAGGCTGTGAAAGTGGGGATGGTGTTGCAATTGGTCTGAAAACATTTTGTGAGTAGTGTGGTGGTGGCATGGTTCCACTGGAAGGGAGGGGCATAGTTTGTCTGGTAGGTGCCCCAGGTGCTTTTTGTCCATGTGACCAGCACAGGCACCCAACCCTGGGTTTTGTTTTTATGGTGCGTTAATTGAGCATTAATACCCATTATATCAGTGGATATATCGTCAAAATTTAGGAAGACCCATTCAATATCTACTATAAACGCAGATCATGTGGCGGCGATATCTTCAACAAGCAAGATTCCAAAGAGCCGCTTTCCATGTTGAATTTTGAGTAGAAACTAAAAAAAGCTTTAATTAAAGCCAGAGAAAGGTATACGAGAAGTCCATGTGGTGGAGTGGTAGTACAAAAGCTTTATACCGGAATTGATCTATTGGGCACTGGTCCTCAACCGTTTGCTCGTGTTCATCAAGCAGCAATTGGGGACTTTATTTTAAAATGATTGGCAGGCCGTGTTCCAGGAAAACAAGCAGGGTTAGACTCAAAATGAGCTGTGGGAATGGAAATATCTAATCCTAGCTATATAATTCAGAAATTCTTCTCCATGTTTTCTTCTGTACTCTCTCCAGGAAATAGAGAGAAATAGAGAAACCATGTATTCAGACAACAGGTCTTTTGACCAGTCTCACTCTGTAAGGACTCTCGAAAGTATGCAGTTGTCTGTATTAAAGTAATAATGACAAATCACAAGGTTCAATACATTTCTGGCTCATGAGTTCTTAAGTTAAAGCAGAGCCTCGCTGAGATAACGGAGGATATCTCTTTTTCTCAAGATATGCTGATCTCTGCCACTTCTTGTTGTTTTACATAGTGACCGAGGCATAATTATGTTTATGTAATTATTTGCGTCAACTTGCAAAACAAAATTATAGCAAAAAGGAAAATATTTAATAATGTCAGAAATTGCAGGTATTATCATCTCAGGCAATACAGTATATGTACTTGTTGATAGTGTGAAATGATCCATGTACCAATTCATTATGTAATACAGAATACTTAAATTTATTTTCTTTAACAAATACAAATGTGCTTATTTAACTATGACAGGATAATACTGTACACAAGAATTAAAATGTTATTTATGCTCATCATTTTTCTTATAACAACACTCATTTCCGGTTGAAGACTGTCGTCAACTAGGAACATGTCGCACCGTGTTCGGCAGGATCAATTGGTAGATGAAGAAGACATGCTTGAAAAACTGCTTCATTCTCTTTCTTAAAAGCTTTTGTCCAGAAAGATTCATCATGACTTTTCCAGAAGATCTCTTGGGGTTCCACTATTTAATAAACTTTTATATATAATAAAAATGTGGATCTTATTCTGATGCTTTAATTGCATTCAGTGTACTGTACTGTACAAGGGCAAATTGATTTAGGGAGTAGAACAGGTTGCCTCAGAAGCAGCACCATAGCATGTTTTCCATATATCTGCTGATAATGTTTTTACCCTTACACTTACACTGCATATTGCCACCTGGTGATCTGCTCCACTTTCACATCATCCCTTCAATAAATACTGTTTTCCCATTCTTGGCTTTTTCTTTATATTCCTTGTTAAATCCAACTTTCTTGCATGTTCTTACCAAGGCCAGTCTTTGATCTTTGCACATTCTTTAAGAGTTTTTAGAAGTGTTCCTTCAAGGATGAAGAGTAGCTGGAGGAAGAATTAGATAAGAGCAATTCTGAATATTTCAGACTATAATTTTTAGTGATTCACTACTAATAAGTAAAGCTTCAATTATAAGTTGTAATTTTTACTGTTGCACCAACAAGTTACTCATGCCTCATCAAGTAATTATGCAACAAACTTTGACACTGAAAATTAAATGCCTATGCTCAATATAGGTCATTTAGTCCCAATGATAATTTTGTTGAGAAAGTTGAAATTTACCAATATCCTACAGGGTTAAATAATTTAGTAGTAGCATATTTAGCATCACAACAGATTACAGTATATATTAATGTTAACAAATATTAATGACTATACTATAGCCTTTGTGGTATGCTTCCTCTAAATCAACCCTATGAAAGAAACCAACTAGAAATTAAATTCTTAGGAATTTACACAAAATATCAAATTATAAATCATCATACTCTAATGATAATCTTTCTAAAATGCCAATATGTACAGTACAGTATTAGTGGTAGTGCAGAATATTATTTAACTCATCCCTCAAGATTTTTTCTCTTCAGCAGAAACAGTACCATTCTTCATTAACAATCTTCCTTATTATTGCTCAACTACAATTGTGTAGGGACCCACAGCCCTAATCCCCTCGAAGAAGAAAAACAGTATTCAGAGAAGACCCTGTGGATTCTCACTAAACACTTTAATCTTTTCTTCTCCTACCACTCGCACACATATATATGTGTGTGTGTAAATCACGAAAAATAAACATGTGATTAAAAATGTGTCAGACCACAGAAAAACAGGAATTTCCTTGAGTACTTTTGTATATTAATACATCTTCAGAAGCATCTATATATATATATATATATATATATATATATATATATATATATATAATATTATATTATATATTATTATATATTATATATATATATATATATATATATATATATATATATATATATATATATATATATATATATATATATATATATATATATATATATATATATATATATACACACACACACACAAAACATACTGCACATTTATTAAGCTGTTTCAGCACTTTATTTTCCCGACAGGAGTAAGGTGATACAAAATAATAGCACTGTACTGCATAAATTGTATTTAACTTGGGATATGGCACCACAATATATTACTATTTTAATTAAATTATTATCTTGCAATATATAATCAAGATCTAATGAAGTTTTCATTATTAGTTTAAGAATTCTGCTAAACTTAATTCTAAACTTAACATTATTCATCTGGGAGCAATAATGCCTGAGGAAGATAATTTAAATAAGAACACACAGGTATATGACTAGATAATATGAGAATTATACTGCAAATCTGCTTTAAATACTCAAATCTGTGACAAGATAAATATATTAAGGTGATAACTCCATAAATATTGAAACTAAGGTAAACCCTTACATTTGCATACTTACATTCCTACACACACACATTATTTATTATTATATATATATATATATATATAATATATATATATATATATATATATATATATATATATATATATATATATATATAATGAATTGTTTAAAGTGGGAATAATCTGTATGGTTTTGATTTTTGGGATATGATTCATCATATTGTTTCCCACTGTATGAGGCAATATTCTTACACACTGCTTCACAGTAACACGGATGGATGCTCATTATCAATTCTCCCTAACTCTGAACTTTTAAAACTACAACAAAATTTGAGGGCAAGAGAATGCTGGTGACTTTATGCACATGTTACCCAAATTTCCTTGGTAAAAAGTCTAATACTGTAGTCTTTATCTAAAAGATCATGTAAAGTTAGCCGACATACACAAGACATACCAGAGGTGAGGGTTGGGTGGGCAACCACTTCCCTTCTCGGCATGCCCCCCACTAGACCCTTCTCAGCATGCCCCCCACTAGACCCTTCTCAGCATGCCCCCCACTAGACCCTTCTCAGCATGCCCCCCACTAGACCCTTCTCAGCATGCCCCCACTAGACCCTTCTCAGCATGCCACCCGCTAAGACCCTTCTCAGCATGCCCCCACTAAGATTCTTCCAGCATACACGACTCGTCACTAATCCCAAGCTTAGAAGCATTTATAATGTCTCTAAGAATTACTAATTTTTATTTTGCTTTAAAAGAAAACGGTGTCTTTATAATTTTGTAAGTGAAATTTAGTAATTTAGTAAATGAAATGAAGACAGTTCAAAAACTTTGTTCATCTGTTATTCAGTATATTGATTGACAAACAGTATGTAAGTACAGTACTGTAATTATCAAAAGCCAAAAGCAAGTACTGTACTTGCCTTGAAAACTATATGGCATTACTAAATACCACTCAGGATGACAATACAGAGCAAATAAACCTGTAAGGCAAGTGCTGTCAAAGGCCATTAGATTCACTGTGGATTATATCAGTGGACATATGAATGTGGGAAAGCAAAATTTCCAACCGGTCTGAAAATCAGGACATTCTACGAAGTGTGTGACAATTAGCGACACAATGCAGTTGTCTCCACACAGGGCGGACCCCTAACAGGTGACCCCTGCAACAGGCGGTTTGATGACCCAAATGAGAATCTAAAGACTTGCATATCTCTTGCCACAGCAAGCTGGAAAGGGAAATGGAAGCCACCTTTGACGGAATGGAAATGGCACACTAGTAACCCTCCTTGCCACACCAAGGCCAAGCCTGGAGGAGGTCAACATGTACAGGGCAGGCTGCAATGACCATTGTTATGGTAGTTTCATGAATAATATGCATATTGCTTCAATATACAGTACTATTTACTTTATAAACAAACAATCATAATACATTAATCATGAGACCGGCATAATCCTTAACCTCGTCTGTCTTCAGATCTTTAGGAAAAAAGTTATTATGATCACAATCACAATTTCCTAGTTTAAGGTACCTACCAAGATCACAAAAAATCTGCATAAAACCTTTGACCATGTGAATGTACCGAGATTCATGAAACATATACAGCCATTACTTTGCTTTTAAATATATTTTTATGTTTAACTTTTTAAATAAATTCCAAAACAAAATGAAATTAGCACTTAAAACATGCAGAGAAGTGTCTTGATTTTTGTCCCTTTACCCACAACATAAATTTGCGAGTGTCAAGGATAAGATGTTACACCAATACAGTGTGTCAAGCACATAATTAATCAAATGAGAAGAAATCAAAAGTGTATAAATAAGCAATAACAGTTCTCTTGGTAAACAAACATACTACAGTACAATGCTCAATGAACACACAAGCTACTATGATAATGCGATCAACCAATATCTTAATTCACTTGTATACGAGCTATTATTGACATGTTTTTAAATAATCAGCTTATAGTTAACCAAGATTAAATATATTATTTTAATGAAATAAAATTCATAATGTTGGTTGAAACAATCAAATGTGGGTTTTCTTTTAAAGTTAATTAATTGATACATAATGCAAAAAATGGTACATGAAATGTATGGTCCACAGAATTTTAGGTATAAATGTTTACTTCGGAGAAACTTACTACACTTATGTAGAGTTTGAATGAAGGTGAACAAAAGACTTAATACAGGTGCAAGCATAATATTAAACCAAATTAATTGGTTTAATTTGGTTTAATATTATGCTTACTCATGTATTGGGTCTTTCCTTCACTTTCGATGTTTACTCTATTAATTAGTTTACTTTCTAAAAGCCTAAATGTTAAGGATAACGGTTATTTTGTAATTTGAATACAATTAAATTAAATAATTATTTAAGTATATTTTATTTCCTCTGTTGCTATAAGAGAGGAAATAAATGACCATCTTATAACAATGACTGCATGATTGTCAGCAGGATGTGAAAAATAGCTCTGTTGAAAGGCAGACATGCAATAGGCTTGCTGAGAGAGAACTATCAACATCAAAGACCCAAGACTTTTCAACATGCTCCCGCTTCATTTAAGGGCATAACTCGCAGACCTCTCACAGTATTCCAAAGAGAACTCGACAAACACCTCCAAAGAATACCTGATCAACCAGGCTGTGATTTATATGTCAATGACGTATAAATCACAGCCTGGTTGATCATATGTAGAATTACATGGTTGACCAGACCACCAACCAGGAGGCCTGGCCAGAGACCAGGCCACAGGACATTGATCCTCGAGACCATCACAACGTAAAATAGCCACAAGGAATGATGAATGGCAAGACGCAAATTTGGGCAAAAATTCTCAGAGGGTGGATATTTAAATGGCACATGAGCTGACCTGAGCCGTAACTGATCAACGTGCAGGTAGGCTGTAACTGATCAATGTGCAGGGAGGCCGTAACTGATCAATGTGCAGGGAGGCTGTAACTGATCAACGTGCAGGGAGGCTGTAACTGATCAATGTGCAGGGAGGCTGTAACTGATCAACGTGCAGGGAGGCCGTAACTGATCAACGTGCAGGGAGGCTGTAACTGATCAACGTGCAGGGAGGCTGTAACTGATCAATGTGCAGGGAGGCCGTAACTGATCAACGTGCAGGGAGGCTGTAACTGATCAACGTGCAGGGAGGCCGTAACTGATCAACGTGCAGGGAGGCTGTAACTGATCAATGTGCAGGGAGGCCGTAACTGATCAACGTGCAGGAGGCTGTAACTGATCAACGTGCAGGGAGGCCGTAACTGATCAACATGCAGGGAGGCTGTAACTGATCAATGTGCAGGGAGGCTGTAACTGATCAACATGCAGGGAGGCTGTAACTGATCAACATGCAGGGAGGCTGTAACTGATCAACGTGCAAGGAGGCTGTAACTGGCTGTCGCCATGCTGACTTTGTTGGCCTCAATCCATTTCTGATGTACAATACAGTACAGTATATGAAATAAAATAAAGCTTTTAATATAAATTGTCTTTTCTTCTATATTTTTGGCACAAAATAATTGAGCAAATATAAAATATATATAAACAGATCCCACAAGTCCAAATAATTAAATAAGCATTGCATGCAGTATATAAATTTATGGCTAGTAGAGCTGCAAAGTTGTGAGAGTTTACTGCACATAAAGAGACACACATTTAGTACTAGGTAATGGCACAAATAATTCAGCCATATCAATTCTGACTAGTCCTGAGTGCATTATAAATCATTTTGTCATTTGTGCTAAGACATTATGAGCATAGGTCATAAGAGAGCTGCGAAGATGGAGAGCCAATGCAGCCGAGTGGCACTGGCGAATATGTCCTCTCAACTCCTCATGGCGAGCGCTCGGAATAATACGCAAGAAAACCTCCAGTGGCGAGACCACCACCAATTCACCCAAGACATCTGTTAGAATAATATGAAAAATCATCATAGGGAGACGTTATATAATTTATACAAAAATTTTGCATATCAGGATATAACCAATTGACACAAGCTTATAACACATCTTAAGTTTATGTCTAGTACTGTAATATGAAAACTAAACTCCTTAAACATCAGTAAATTGTTTACATTTTGTATATTTAAGACATACAATATACCATAACTGCAATAATCCCACAGAACGACATGTGCCATCTCTTCCAGACACACTTATCCTCACATAGCAAGACATATTTCCTCACACTAGTATCCTCCTTGTCATAGGAGGATGCTAATGTGCACTAAATAGGTACCAGGGCATTAAGTAACTTATGAGTTGCATTATGGGAAATATCCAGACATTCTAAGTTCTATACCCTAAGGATTATAAATAGTGGCAATATTTTTCTCACCATTGAGGATATCATAATACACTTGATACGAAGGATCCGATTCAGGGAGACTTGACTTGTGGTTGATTAACTTTGATACCAGCTCCTCCCACTCCAATGGAGACTTATACATATCCTGAAAATAAAAGTTTTTAAAGTCATTATATATCAGGTAAACTATACAAAAACTAATATTATCCTATGAGTTTACATTGGTTTGTTACTCATTATTCATGTTCAATCATTAATCAGAGTACGAATAGAGAGCAAAGATTAAATAATATAAAGCTAGATACAGTATGTTTTGATTACAACCAATCCAGGGAGGCATCCTTTGTCCCTATGCCAAGCATCTAACAACACCAAGACTGTCTCTCTCTGAGGTCATAGCCAAAAGGTTCCGAGTTTAATTCCTGTAGTAGCACAGAGGTGTTTAGGCAACATTTTATTTCACTTGATGCCACTGTTCACCTAGCAGGAAACAGCTATTGGGAGCTAGGTAATTGCTGTAGGTTGCATCATGGAAAAGGACAGCAGTTGGGCTACGAGGACTTTGGCTTATCAAACAGGCTTCCTGTTGCCCAATGTGGAAGACACCAGGTGAACCCTAACCTAGGTTTGTGCGGGTGGGTGGCTCGGTGTGTGTGTGGTAGGAGGAGGGTGTGATGGCATTTACTCGTGAGGCCAATTACAAAATGGTGGACCACCAATACAGTGTACATGCATTTTCATTTATTTATTCATGTAATTATACTACTTCACACTCATTAAAAACAGCCTTAACTTCATCATTCAAAGTAAATAATGTTGTGATTTTTTATATTGAACGTAGCAAATATATTAGTTTTGTGAGGATTTTTGGTGGCCTGGGAACACATCTCCCATTTATAGCACTACGCCTATGGAAAATATCGATCTGCGTTTCAAATGGTAATATGTAGTAAAATTTGCCCCTTCTTCCAAAAGGGAGGAGCGAATTTTATCTCCTTTTTGGCCTTGAACTCCTTTCTCTTCCCCTTTTAATGGTGCTGTTGCAGAGGGTTCTCAAATCCAGAGCGAACGATAATATAATGTTTGGTAATATGTTGAATGTTTGTGATATGTCAATATAGTTATATGATTATGTTGTACTGAATGGGGTGAGAATAGATTGAGCTACTTCATCTGTGTCTATTTATACCTCAATAAATTTTTTAAAAATTTAAATTCAATTCAATAGACTGATTGGATGCTTTTCTCCTTTGCATTGCTGTATCTATCACTCTTTGAGCAGAACATAAGAGAACTTTAGCTTTAGCTAAAGCTAAAGTTCTCAAAATATTACAAGGAACAAAATTAGTCTCAAAATAAAAGTCTTTCAAAATATTACAAGGCACAAAGCACTTTTAGAAATGCCAGATTATTTAATCTTTATAATTCCAACTTTTGCTCAAAATTCTTCATAACATATTTCCTCTTGGGTTTGCCGATTCTGTAGACAAAAACCTTGGCTGCAACAATGCCTGCACTTTAAAAGGATATGGTAGATCCTCTGTATTTTTCCAGAAATTAAATGGTATAACAGTGACCTCAATGATCATGGGAACTACAAAAACAAAAAATCTGGGTTGAGGTAGTGGTGACACACTGAATGAAGCCACTGTAGGCCACCTGTCAAATTATCATTCACACTACTGTGAATAGTATTAACAGAGATGTCACCCACAGTAGCATGCCAAAGGACCAGCTAGATAATACAGTACTCCTCATCAATTATCGCATACAGAAGGAGTCTGGTAGCTAAGTGGATAGCACATGGGACTCGTAATCCTGTGGCCCGGGTTCAATTCCGGCGCTGGGCAGAGTTTCTTTCACCCTGATGCACTGTTACCTAACAGTAAGTTAGGGTTGTTATGGTGTGCTTTCTGGGGGGGGGGGGGTTTGGTATGCATGAAAAAAATTTAAAAATAGTAGTTAGTAACAGCTGATTGATTGGCAGTTGAGAGGCAGGCCAAAAGAGCAGAGCTCAACCCCTGCAAGCACAACTAGGTGAATGCAGTACAAACAAATATATTCACACCTTACAAGCCACTTCCACAAAAAACAGGCAAAGTGGAACAACAACAAAACATGAATATTTTTACTTATCACGGTAATTAACTTTTCTTTATAAACAATTAAATACCCTGCATAGTATTTTACTCAAAGTGGGCTTGCTTACCTTTCCATACTGGAGTAAAGCATGAGGAAATTCCTGCAAAACATAGTCCAGTTGCTGTGAGGGTTCCAAACAAAGTACTCTTAAGGACTGAGCACCCAGTGCAGTAGGGTTGGATGTCACGAACTTGAGAACATTATTGCGGTCTTCAACTGATGGTAGATCAGAGCTCAGGAGTGACTGAGGAACATAATATTAAATTACATTTCTTTAAATCTCCCATAAACATACACAGTTAAAACAAATATAATAAAACTCCATGTGAACAGTCATCAAACATCCAAAATATTAAGACACTAACCTATTATTATTATTTTATATTTTTTATTTAGACAATTGTCCTGGATACTTGAATTCTCAACCTCAACCTGTAGTTGGGTCTGAACCATGCCAAGTGTTACTGCCATTACTGTTACATGTCAGCGGTAATGGGGACTGAACAGTGCCAACTGTTACTGCCATTACTATTACATATCTGTGGTAATGGGGTCTAAACAGTGCCAATTGTTTAAAGAGCATTACTGCTAAATGTTAAATGGGTCTAAAGCATGTCAAATGTCTACTGTCTAAGTGGCTTGTTTCAGTAGTGTCTGAACCATTACCATATATTTACTGGCCTTAATGCTAGGTGGTAGTGATGGTCGGCGTGAATTATCGCAAGTGTTTCCAGCATTACTGCACCTGAACCATATCAAATATTTATGGTCTTTACTGCTAGGTGTCAGTTGTGGTGCAGAATGTTTCAATCTAACCACTATCATTGCCATGTTTCCCACTCACATCCCATGGTGCAATCGGTTTGTTATTCATATTTCAGATCAGATATGATCCACATGTTGCAGACAGTTAGATATTTTGTTGAAGGTTGTTATATATTTATTTTGATTTCATGAAGATGGCTTCACAAGAGATTACCAAACTTTTTCTTCCACCACCTAGAGAAAATGGTAGTTTTGCTCAGAATACAATACAGTATAACATTATGATTCTGTATTTCTCACATTAAAGGGCAGAGAACTGCAGTAACAAAGAATGGTAATTAATACGTCTTCATACTATGCACGAAGGAAAGTCTTTGAAATTTCATGCAGAAACCGAGACAGAACAGAAGTCGATTGAAATGACCTGTTTTGATTGTTTCTGGCACTATATATGCACTGTCAATAGCAGGCAAACTTGGCATGCTTGGTTAAGATTACATAGCACACAGTTTACATTTTGTAAGATCAGCAAGTGGTTAAAATTCCTACAGATACAATAAAACTCAAATCAAACAGTATTACTATCTACAAGTTTGCTGATCTTACTGGTCAGTAAGTCACTCGGTAAGACTTTGCTTACTCTTACTGATCTTCTTGTAAGCGAAATCGACATAAGCAATTCCATCAATCCTTGACTACCTGTTAATCTTTTCTTGCATTTACCCAACTAGTATTCGTTATCCAAGTACCTGACTCTCATTCTCTACCTTTTGTTATTCTTCAAAGTTGGAAATCTGTTCTGTATGTGTTTACCTGCCTGTATATCTTGTGTGTGTCCATGTGTTCCTTCCCCCTCCTATAAAATCATACAATACCAAAACACTTACCTGAAGCACCACAAGGTGCAACAGGGAGGAAGACAGGTTTCTCCCGTCTTCCTCAGCCTCGGCTGCAGTCTTGCCCTCTGACGATTCTCCATCTTCGGTTTCATTGACCCGACTCTCGGGGAATGAATGATCATTACTAAAGGGTGGCAACAGACCCAAGAAGATTGGGCGTGGAGCATATAGTTCCTTCAAGGCAGCGCGTTGGTCACTCCAGTTTGGGTCTTCTTTAGACTATTAAAAAACAAGAAATTAATAAATTTACTCTCATATGAATATATTTTGTTATTGTCCCATAAAATAGTTATAATGATAGCAGTTTTTAATTCTCCTGTTAAGATGTGATGGATGAATGAGGACAGCAAGGCGAAGCAGAAAGGTAATAAAAAGAGGAAAAATGGGTAGGGAACCTTAGAATAAATGAAAAACAAACTAGTAAAGAATAATCATTATTTAATCATTAGAATAACAATTATTTAAATCAATATAATCTGGCTGCCTGTCCCCCAACACAATGAATTATTATTATTTAAACCAGAATTTTTATACTCTTCAAAAATTATTCTACAAAGCATAATTTTATTACATTTATACACAACCCAAAAAACAAGCCCTTTGTTTACACTGCTAGTCACTATGGACAACAATTACTCACTTTATCTCCAAAGGCTCCCATGAGGCTGGCAAGATAGAGGCTCACCAGTACTGTAATTGCTCGATCATACCTCTCTCGCTTATCAGTTATCTGTTGAAAGAGAAAAACACTTGTATTTAAGCCAGACCAGAATTATGAACACACGAACAAAGCTGTAACTTAATGCCAACTTTTTAAACACATCTCCAATACATATTAAATATCAAATATGTTAACAAGTGAAACATATTGCATTTAACACAGCTCGTAGATTTCATCATGCAATATTATATTATATATATATATATACATATATATATACACTATATATATATATTTGCACTGAATGTGTTCCTGGAGAGCTGGCCCTGTCATGAGATCTCTGGCATGATTTCTGGTAAGTCAGTCTGTTTTGTGATGCCTGAACACCAATATCAAATATTCACGAGATTGAGGAACATTTCTTAATTTGTATGTGGAATGTATTTGAATGTGCCAAAAACTTACAACTAACTGAAGTATGTGATACAGTAGGATGTGCAAAATGAACACAATGAAGAGGAACAAATTTGTAAATATCATTAAAACTGAGCATATGATCCCAGCAAGAGAAAAGTTACCAACTCCAAGAGAAGGAGGCTAAAATTTGTTCATGAAGGGAATAATCAGTACAAAGTGCCAATCCATTAAGATTATATATATACTGTATACATTGTTATGCATTGCTGGAAGTTTGGCTCCAGACCCAACAATGTGTTCACGAGTTGATACATTGACATTGACACACTGTTGGGTCTGGAGCCAAACATCCAGCAATGTATAACATACTGCTAAAATAACATTATATGCTTTCAAGAAGGAATCTGACAGGTTACTGCAGTCAGCACCAAACCATCTTGGCAATGATAGATATGCCTGCACTTGCAAAAGCTGACTGCTCAGCCACTGGAAAACCCTAACCTTAGCCCGAGTAGAAAACCTTAAAACTCGCCATATACCATACTGTATATATGTGTGTTTTAGTGGGCATGTATTCCTGCACACTAAGAACGTTAAAATAAAATTCCCACCAAAGTCTATACATGATTCCCAATACAACATACCTCTGAATTGTGAGCATATTCCAGGAAAAATTTCTCTAGAAAGTCTCGCAGCCACAATGAGTGAGTATTGCACTCTGGCCCACAAGAAACTATCGGATACACAGCCACAAATGCATCTACAAATGCATTAAGAGTGAGAGTACCTTCTCCAATAAGAGAGACAAATACTTCTGTAAACACCTCCTTCTTGTGCTCTGCCAAAACCTGAATTACAGTAATACTTATTAGACAAAGCAATCATCAAATAAAAAAATTAATTTTCTCTTATATTTCATATTTTTATGAAATGTCACCAATTTACTTCAAACTTTTCCCCATCAAAACACAAATACCATATGTACCAAACTAGTGTAATCCATATAACAAATATCAACAAATGTTGATATTTGTTAATATTAAATTCAGTATACATGTACAGTAGTACAGTACTTGAGTCAGAGGGGAGAGACGAGTTTCTCCCTCCTCGGTGGTGAGCAGGAGACGAGTGTGTTGCAGCAGCACCACAACCAGCTGGTAGGCTCGGAGAGAAGCTAGAACTGTCGACACCTGAGACACGAGAAAGCCGGAGTTTGAAATAAAAATTTATCTTGACAAAATGTATTACAGTATTATAAAACTTTACTAATTACAGTATTGAACATACTGTATTAAGAGTATTTTTGACTTATCACAGACATGATGTAAAACAAAACATTACATAAGTGCAAAACAAATATAACAATTTATTTTCCTACTTTAATACAGGAATAAAAATAAAGCCACATTTTGTACTATTAAATTTGTGGAGAGCACAAGAAGTAAGGCAATATCCAAAGTCAGCCTAAAGTAGCATATATATTAGGCCTAGGATGATTTATTTTGGCCCAAGACAGGTGGAACAGTAACTACACAACTAAACGTATGTTGTATAGTTACCGTTCTAGTTTTTGTGATGCCACTTGGAGTATTTCAATAGTACAAAACATGAATTTTCGAGTACAACAGTCTAATTTTGTACATTCAACCAACAGTAACTAAAATTAAGTACCATCATTTTTGGGGGACCTGACATTAAAATGATGTCAGCATTTGTCAATGTAGATGATCTAATAATGAAGAAGCCAATGATAACCCGACACATAATTAACTCCTAATTAGCAAATTAGGGCTTTAATTTAAAGCAAACATGTCTCAAACAAGAGTAAAACATGAGTTTGACTTTCATGCCTTAAATGTTAAACTCTCTCTAGTGATATTGTGCCTCTTCTGAGAGGGCACATTTCTCATCCTGACCTCTGGTAGGAGGTTGTGATCCTACAGAGACTGGTGCGTTACCTGGGTTCTGAGGTTTCCAGCTGGGTAGCTCGGGAAGATACAGAGAAAAGCCCTCCCAGAAAAATTCATTTATTATGGAATCTTTGTTTTGCCTGCTAAATACAATGGAGTGCTCACTGGCAAATAATTTCTCCCAGAATGCTTTCCTGGCTCCCAGAATGCTTTCCTGGCTCCCAGAATGCTTTCCTGACTCCCAGAATGCTTTCCTGGCTCCCAAAATGCTTTCCTGGCTCCCAAAATGCTTTCCTGCCTCCCAGAATGCTTTCCTGACTCCCAGAATGCTTTCCTGGCTCCCAAAATGCTTTCCTGGCTCCCAGAATGCTTTCCTGACTCCCAGAATGCTTTCCTGGCTCCCAAAATGCTTTCCTGGCTCCCAGAATGCTTTCCTGACTCCCAGAATGCTTTCCTGGCTCCCAGAAAGCTTTCCTGGCTCCCAAAGTGCTTTTCTGGCTCCCAAAATGCTTTCCTGGTTTTGGAATGCTTCCAAAGTTCTCTAAATGTTTTCCCTTCTTCTGGAATGCCTTTCCGGCTCACAGAATGCTTTCCAGATGCCAGAAGGCTTTCCATAATCTTGCAATGCTTTCCCAGCACATATAATACAGCCTACAATATGACCATCTCTTGCACAATGATGCTAATGTAAACCAATGCTGGAGACCAATTTTCCTGTCCGGCTTGAAGGCTAGAGACTATCTAAATCCATGCCGAAAATCCCAATATCAGTGAAGAACTCCAACAGAGCTGGCGGTTACCACAGAAATCATGAACAGGAAACTTGCTAAGGAGGAAATGGAGGAGGGCAAATTGAGTGTACAAAATGCAATCCCATACAAACTTGCACAGAATCTTGGGCCACTGCAAAGCTCATTACAGAATAGTAACTTTATATTGCTAGGAAAAAAGCGAGGCTCTGGTTTGCTCTCTCTGCTTATTAGCAGAGCGCTGCCACCCGTTTTAGTAGTGTTATGTTCAACAATAATTACTGTTCTTTAATTACTAATAAATACTTTTCAGGGTTGCTAAGGGCATTGCTCCCTGTTGTCATATCGTGCTGATCCCTCTGCGATGACTCGAGCTATAGTCATCACTGTATCTTGCCCACATTTTTTCATGATACGACCACTTAAATACATCCTTATCGGACTTTTGGAGCTCATTGTAATATTGTTCCAGTGTTATTGGCTGAAATACAATAGCACTTGAATTAAAGAAATACAATACAGTACCTGTTCTGGAGATCCACGATCCAGAAAAACCAAGGCCAAGGCTAAGACATCAGTTGGTCTTGGTTCTGTTGTTTTGGACAACTCTTGTTTAATAATTCCCAACACCTGAAAACAAGTATTTTATAAACTATAAAAAGAGTAAAAACATCTAAAAATTTTGTATTAATAGACCTAGGAACAAATAACTTTTTAATTACAATTTTCTCATTTTAACAGTACAGTACCGTTACAGTATTTCAATACTGTAGTTCATGATGCTACACATCACCGTGTGCGCCACTGCTAGGAACGCTGCAAAACTACGACCTTTGAAAAATTGTTTGAACAATTTCCCCCATCAAAAATGTTATTATTTAAAAATTACATGTATTACATGATATATAATTAGTTTAGTGTCATGATGAGTTTTGTAAAGCTAAGGGAATATCAAATAAATGAATGTGAAGTAAGGTCAGGTGAAGTTCCGGCATTACTATGGCAGAATAATGCCCCTCTAGCTCCCCCACTATGGACACCAGACAAAGTTAAAATTAGACATATGGCATTACCACTTAACACCCCCTATCATACACTCTTTGATTCACAGTGTTAACTGTGCAACATGAAGACTGTACATCAAGGCTATGTTGAATTTAGTACAGTAGTACCTCCTGAAAAATTTGAAGGACATGATGACATGGTTTAATAGAATTTTAAAAATATTCGATCAAGATATTCATCTATAATTGGGATGAAGTTTGGAATGAGGTTTACTTGGAAGAAAATCCTAATAATCACAGTTGAACTTGAAAACTTAAGCTTGGAGGGTTATGCTGACAATACACATGACATTTTCTAATATGCTGGTGATAATTTAAATCCAAAAAATAATAGACTGGTTAGAAAAAGATGGTAATGATGAGGTTACTATATGCTGACGAGTGTGTTTAGACCATTACTGAAGCAGTAGGGGCAGGTGGGGAGGAAGCTACACCACAGACTACAAAATATGGTTCTTTATAGGTACAGTAGTACTGATCAACTGATTAATAGGTACAGTAATACTGATCAATTGATTACTAGGTACAGTAGTACTGATCAACTGATTAATTGATCAGTCACTGTATGCAGAAATACAAATTCTATTGGTAGTGAAAAGCAAAATTCTCATAAGATTTTTTAGGATGTCGTAAAAACTTGAGTAGCTTCGACAAACACCTCCAAAGAATACCTGATCAACCAGGCTGTGATTCGTACATCAGGCTGCAAGCAGCCACGTCCAACAGCCTGATTGACCTGACAACCAACCGGGAGGCCTGGTTGGAGACCGGGCCGCGGGGTCGTTGATCCCCAGAAACTACACAACGTTGATACAAGGTAAGAAGCTGTGGCTAGGATCCCTGGGTGACATGTATTGGGATCTACTCTGCATGATCCAAACTATATAAATTTCATATATGGTAATTTATACCAATATTGGATAGAATCTCTACACAGAATCTAGTTTTTAACAAAGTAATTACAACCAAAAATAATGAAGAAAGCCTATTCTATTATTTCACAAAATACTTACCTTATCCTTCTTGTAATCAATAAGACAACTGGATTTCAAGATGATAGTGGAAACTTTATCAGGTGCGGCCTTCTCAAACATCTCCAGCACACAGTTAGCCTAAAACACAGCAATAAGATTGTATTAATATTACTTAAAAAAAAGGAGGGGGAGGACTAGAATGCAAATTTCACTCCAATAACAAAAAACTAAACAAAAAAATATTTTTTTATAATTTCTATAGCCTATTATTACATTATTCCCTTGTTTTTTTTCCCAGGCTGATGCCTCCCTACTCTGTGAAAGTGGGATATGGTGTAATGATAGGAATGAATTAATAATCATTTCTATAGTTTCTTAAACAAAATGTGAACAGTTGTATTACATAAGTGTAATTACAAGACAGCTCCCTTAATAACAGAAACTTGTCAATGAACAACAGTCAAATTTCCTACCTGTGCAGATGTCAGTACAGGAGTGTTGGGGTGAAGCAGCATAGCTGAAATCACAGCAGCAAGTCCCGGACACTGCAAATCTAGGCGTTCAATCACTGCATCTGGACTAAGGCTGGACACCTGGTAGTACTGTGTTGCCTGTTTCCACTCAGTCTCAGTGTCACACCTGCACAACAAACCTGATAGCATCAATTTTCCTTCGGTATGTGAGGGAAATTGAGGCAGAAGCTCAAGAGAAAGTTACCTCTAAGGGTTGATTACTCTGTAGTGAAAGCATTAAAAGTGTTAACACTGAGGTACATACAAAAATATTATTCTGAAATTATTGAGAATGACTCGCATAAATGGAAGAAATACTGGAAAAAGTGAAATATACCTGATGACACTATATATAATATGCAGTACATTATACACAAAATTATTCATCTTTTTATTTGCATATTTAATACATAAAATAATGAGTATGCTTTTGATAAAAATAGCAACAATAGCATTGGGTTCAAAGGAAATTCAAGGATTAGAGGAAAAACACACAAACTGATATATAGGATAAGAGAAGCATCCATATTTCACTATCGCAGTAGTTATTTGTGAGAATTGGTCAAGACTGCACATCTCAACCTTTCACTTGGCTCTGACTGAGCTCCTCCTCTATTACTATCATCATCGCCTTTTCATTAGCTTTGTTTACTTTATGTTTAGATCTTCTGCCCTTCCAGACCACTAATATTTCTTCTGAGCCATTAGTTTCCTATTGGGCTCTTGCTTCTTTCTCCTCTACTGGTTTCAATTCACTTTCTGTTTCCAGCTATAAATCCGATCTAGTTTGGTCTTGCATCAGGTAATCACATGGGAGTCCTTTCTTTCCATCTATCTTTGACAGGTTTATTGTTCTAGTGGTCTTTCATCTCAAGGGGTCACAGGCTGTGGTGTCTCCTTCCTTCCTTCCTTCCTTGACACACATGACTGCTTCTTAATAAAACACTTTAGTCTTTGCAATTTCTTTGTCCAGTGACTAATGTTTATGCATTCTGTTGGCAATACGAGCTTCCGGTAATGTCGCTCTGTTCTTTCATCCTTGGCCTCTTCCCCCCCCCCCCCTGATCGTCACTAGCTAAAGAGGGGCACTCCTTCGATACAACTTTTTTCCTTTATCACATTCTTGACATTCATAGTTTTGCTCTTCTGGTCCCAAGAAATGCTAGTTCAAGTTCACTTAAAAAAAAAAATAGTAGTCCTTGTAGAAGAGTAGTTACACGTTCGGTCCCAGGGCACGTGAGCGAGGAGGCAAGCAAACGGGATCCTTGGGGAATCCCAACTACCATCTGTTGTTTGCTTTACATCGCCTGTACTTTCCAAATAGTTTTACTAGGGTCTGGGTCACTCTCATCCCCCATTTTCCTTACCCAATATGAGCAAACTAGATTCTGGTCCAGGTGTTTGGTAGGCCTATACATATACAGTGACCTGGTAGTTATGGCTGTCTCCGGTACCAGAGTTGATGCACCGTGAAGCTACTGAGGTCCAGTCCAGAAATTAGGGTTTAGTGTCAATGAATCAAGATTTCCAAGGTTACACTAGCCATTTCTAACATATTGATTCTGCTACCTATGAATAGCCAAAATTGCAAATAAAGAATCCACAAATGGCAAGGATCTGCAGAGTACATCTAAACAGTTACAGCATTAAACTTGTATGACTTACTGAGCATAGTAGTCCCCTAGCAATGCTGAGGAGTCCTGCAGAAGAGAGTAGAGATCTTCCTCGGCTTCTTGAACTTGTGGAACCTCATGATGGAGGGCTGTAGTGAGGACAAGGTGAGCTTCCAAAAGTAGGTGCAGGTAGGTGGAAGGGGAGGCAGATCTATGGCTGCGACCCACTCGTACCATTTCCTTGTACAGACTAGCAGCACTCGGCAAATGAAGGGAGTACACCGTGTGAGATTTGTCACCACCTCTTGCAAAAAAAGAAGACATGAAATATTACAATAAGGAAACCATAGTTCTTATCTCCAGTCCCTTACCACAATAGTCAGCCTATCCTCCTGTTTAGGTAGTACTGTACTTACAGTAATGATGAGGACCATCGTACATATATAGTACTGACATAGAAGGCATTTAGAAAGCAGAAATCGGTACTATTGAATTTGGACAAACCAGGAAAGTTTTCGTACTGATGTGCAAAGAAAATTTAACCTAACCTAACCTTCCTAGGCCTAATACACACTATTCGAGGCTTAATATAGTATTAGGTGCTATACTAGGCTTAGGAATATTTAAGTTTTGTTTTAGCTTTATTTTTTCAAACTCTATAAAGTGGATAGTACCAAATACTATTATCTAATTGTCCATTAGGTCTATGTATGGACAACAGGCCACATACTTACACAAAAAGTACTATTTAAACAGGAGGATGGGTTGCAATAGTTTACTTAGCATATTATTGATCCAAGCCCCATTCTGCAAGTGGTGGCATAAAGGTGAGTAACATAATGGGCTCAGACACCGAACCCCCAGTGTTCTTTAAATAAGCCACTTTACATTTTAAGGGTCTCAGTAGCACAGTTGGGTTCGTTATCGACACACAATCAGGAATTCCGGTTGAAACCCAGGTGGGACAGAAATGGTTAGGCACCTGCTTTCACCTAATGCCTCTATTCACTAGTTGAAATAGATGCCATAGAATTGTTCCCCTGTTGTTTGGGGTGGGGGGGGGGCGCAGGATTTTTTCCTGGGCATTGAGGATCTTTACTTTTTGTTGGGGAGTTTGTAGATTGTGGATTTTTATTGTTTACCATTTGCAGATTAGGATTTTTGTATTGGAAATCCCTGTACATTCTAGAAAGGCAAAACTGCATACTGTACAGTTTTCACAATTGAAAAGTCAGGACTTCATTTCATGATGGCAAAAATGATGTTACATTGTTAATCCATGGTATAAACTTCCTAACAATGAAGCAACAGTTTGTGAGACCTAATAACATATTAGGCAAGGTCTGCAAAACAAATTGCAGCATTAACAAATAATGTATACAACATTATACAGTAAGAATGCAGTACTGCCTGCTGGCAGATGTGCCTTTTGGCATTAAAATGATAAATGAACAAAATCATTAAAGCTTAAGAAAATTATATAGGCGTATAAAAATTTTTTATTATTATTTCTGTAGAGTACTCCAATAATAATAAATGAATTCAACACCAATACAAAATAAGCAGCAGCACAAAGTCTTACTCATTGTTTGCAGCAATGAGGGCAAGGCAAGAGTCAGTCAAGGTGAGTGTCTCCACGTTGAGAAATGGTCGCAGTCCCACAAGACACACAGTTTCTTCCCAATGGGGAGGTACCTATTACACAGAAATTTTGTTTTAATTGTAACTAATGCCACTATAGTAATATACTCTGCAAAATGCCTTCATAAAGCCAATAATAATAAAACTTGCAGGGATGTGCAAGCTCCGGGTACTTTCATGTCACATACAGTAGCATCAATTATGAAAAAATGGTATTCATTTGTTTTAAGGCTTGTAGCCTCTGATAAACCAACTTGGTCGAGACAGAATAAGACTGAATGACATCATAAATGTTTATACAGTAGATACTGACAATCTTTCTTTAATATAGTATCTATAATAAGGTGGCCGTGCTAGGAGAATCTCGAGGTATACTCTTTGTATGTAAACAATCTTGTCCTGTACAATGAGATCTATACTGAATACAACCCTCCCCTTTCTTTTTATGGTCTTGATTATTGACCTACAAGTTTAATCTGTGGAAGTTGTGTGTTAAGGACATTAAAAATGTAATTGACATTCAAGGTATATTAAAAACATTTAAATTAGGTCTATTGGAAAACATATATGAATCAAAAGAGGAGACACTTTTACAAAAGGACTTCATAATGTATATATGCTGTACAGGTAATACCTATGGCAATATTATCCACAAATGCCATTCACCAAAATTTCAAATCATGCTAAATTCTAAACACACATGTACCTGAATCCCAGCCAATTGTGTATTTTCCCCCTTTTCCACATAATTACAATTATAGAAACATGTACATAATTAATACAGCAAAGATCATAGGCATTGCTATTGACAAAACAGTCAGATAAGAGTTAAGCCTGTAACTTCCAGACCCTTTAATATAAAGCACATTAAACATGTACAATACTGCTGTCAAAAGCTTTTTCCCCAGATAAGTAATCGCCAAGTTGTGCTTGCAGGGTTGAGCTTTGGCTCTCTGGTCCCGCCTCTCAACTGTCAATCAACTGATGAACAGGTTTCCAAGCCTCTATCATATCTACATTTGAAACATATTAATGTTTGGGGATGTACTGTATGGGGATACAAGTGTATGGGGATGCATGTGGGGAAGATGTGTGTGGTGGGGATTAATTGCGGGAATTACGTGTGGCGGGAATTACGTGTGGCGGGATTACGTGTGGTGGGGATTACGTGTGGCAGGATTACGAGTAGCAGGGATTACGTGTGGCAAGGATTACGAGTAGCAGGGATTACGTGTGGCAAGGATTACGAGTAGCAGGGATTACGTGTGGGGGAATACATGTGGGGGGGATACGTGTGGCAGGAATACTATTTAGCATTTTCATATTTCTGACGTCTTTCATCCCACATCTTGCACACATTTTATATCACTTGCTCTTCCCTACATATTTATACTACAGTTTTTGGATACCACAGTTGATGTGAACAGCCTGGATACTGAGCATATGTATCATTCAGTCTCACCGCCATCAGTCAGGGTTGAAAAGAGCATACTGCAGGCAATCCTTGTATTACATTCATAATGTAATGTACTCACTTTTTTAATTGACTTTTTTTAATGTACTCACATATAATGGCTTCTAAACAGAAAATAACCCTAATCTAAGCATAGAAAAAAATAAGTTTCAGAAGGAAGGAGGCATGGTTAAAGAAAGTTCTTGGGCTTGGCCCAATTATAGTCACTTTTTTTTTATTGTACTGGTGCCTTTCCTTTTTTTCCCTCCAATAAGGTTATATTTACCATTAACTTTCTTCAGTTACACACTACCATCAGAAATAATTACTCTGCTGAGCAATTCAAAGAAAAATACTGTATGACAATAGCATGTTCAACAAATGTGTTGGATATATTATACAGTACTTTAAAACCAGTACAGTACTTAGTGTACTCGAAATGCAAATTTCATTACAATTTTGAAGAAACTGGTATGTAATAGTATATCAGAATATTTAGTATGTATAATAAATGTAAAAATGATGTAAAATGAAATAGGGGGATGGTCATTCCAAATGCAGCTTTCCTTTTACCACACGGCCACTAGAACCACACAAAACTTAACCACGAGCAGCAAGAACTTCCTTTCTTCCAGTAACCATCTTCAACCACCCTTACACCTCAGCACCATATGCCGGTCAACTATATTCTTTCATCGTTATATCATCTGTCAGTGATATAACTTCCTATTCCTTGACTTTTTTTCACATTTCTACATTTTGTTTTACATTTGTTGTCTTTCTCATTTGTGTATGTTTGCTGAAGTAGTCCTGACTCCTTACCCAGTTTCTTGCTTCTCTGTGCAAGCATAACCAACTGTTTTGTTTACATGATATTCAATCCATCATGAGGAATTTTATAACAAATGTTATTAGTGCTCTTTTAAAATAGATTGAACCCATTAAACTGGTTAAAATGTTTACAATAATATACAGTATTGTTACGTGTACATTAAGCTGTCCTACTATGTAGGCTTCTAGAAGGATTCAAAGAATTTTTACAACTAGTGTTTACGAAAATATACATCATATGATGAGCTGACTCCAATTAAGAAACAGCTGAAAGAACCCAGCAGATCTATTTTGTACACAGTACAGGTATATGAATAAGATTATATGAAACATTATCATAGGCAGCAAAAGAAGTGACTCAACAGTTTATTACAAAACTGCTTCCAGTGTGGAAGTAGAGGAAATGAAATCTGGAAGGTACACAAACTGTGGCAAATCCAAAATATCATACTGTACATACAAAACTTCTTACCCGAGTGAAAATGTGTAAAGTAAGTGTTTAAGATATGAATGATATCTGCTTACTAAGCTAGCTTATTTCATTGTCTATTATAAAACTTAATACCACTTATTTGGTTATCTAATAGTCAACATTAACGATTAAAACAGAAGAAACTCACAATCATATTGAGATCCTCTGGAAGATGGGAGACAACAATGTGCGGATGAGGCCTCAAGGTATACGTCTCAAGACCCGTAAGAGTAAGTGCGTGCAGAAGTGATGGTTCCAGTGCCACAGAATACACTGGTGCAGTATAAGAGAACACACCTCCACGCACAACACTTGTCTCTACAGATGTAAGAAAATCAAAGTATGGCATTTCCTTATAGATTAGTAATAGAGAATTTTCCTTTAAATTAAAAATTTGATTCATAAAGGAAATATAAACCTACAAATGCTAGCTAGCTTCAGTCGTGCCTGAAATATTGTG
>WNGS01164437.1:25386272-25432993 GCA_020271785.1 Procambarus virginalis
AACTCCACCCTTCCTTAAGGAGCGTGAGGGAGTCCGTGTGATGGAGGGGCGAGGAAGAGGGCGGCGGGGGAGACTGATGTGGGCGTCTTGGCCAAGCGGAGAGGTGAGAGAGGGGCTTCCACGCCCTGTGCCCACCACCAGGAAAGTCGTGGAGCAATTGTACATAGGGTGGAGTCTAAACCCCGACCCTGACACCCCGTCTTCTGTTGCCTACCTCACCCGTCTCACTCGGCCACAGAAGAGCAGGGGGGAAGGTCCTATACAGCGGTAACCCACATATAAAGGAGACCTACGAAATATTCACTAATTCCCCTGTTGCACTGGTCGAGGATAAGAATCCCGGTAATGTTAACTATGTCGCCTTGCGAATACCTATTACCCCTGAGTCTACACGGGCTCACCATAGCCCATGCTGCCTAGAACGTTTTGTGTACCAGGTAGCGAATCTTAAACAACAAACCCTGAGTCTAACTGGGAGCGTTGCTTGGTCCCATAGGTCATCTTGCAGGGAGAGGTTAACACTTTCATAGTTTATATATATATATATCTATATATATATATATATATCTATATATATATATATATATATATATATATATATATATATATATATATATCCAGCCGAGAAATAAGTTGGACAACACAATATACAATCAAACACGGTTATTGCACTAGAAACCAATCTTGGTTGACGAAGAACACAAGGTGTCGACCCCAACCATCCTATGACACTCGTCATACACTCAAAAGTCATCTTGCAAAGTTTGGTGAGGCTAGCTCGACGCGTCTGTCCCCTTCCCCCAGCCACGAACAGACATTCTCTCTTATAGATGTGTGTGTGTGTGTGTGTGTGTGTGTGTGTGTGTGTGTGTGTGTGTGTGTGTGTGTGTGTGTGTGTGTGTGTGTGTGTGTGTGTCTTACCTATTTGAGTTCGTGAGCGTGTAGTCTGTATTAGCAATGAGTCATCAAGTCGCAAACAGATAAAAGGCGCCGTGTTGACAACAAACGTTAACTGTCTGCACTTGGGTGACGCCATTTGCCGAACCGGTTTCTGCTGCCCATGGTCCAGTCCTCGGCATCATACACATACATTATACACGCACGCACACACACACACACACGTAAGACCAATCCTGGAGTATGCGGCCCCAGCATGGAGCCCGTACCTTGTCAAGCACAAGACGAAACTGGAAAAAGTCCAAAGGTATGCCACTTGACTAGTCCCAGAACTAAGAGGCATGAGTTACGAGGAAAGGCTGCGGGAAATGCACCTTACGACACTGGAAGACAGAAGAGTGAGGGGAGACATGATCACTACCTACAAAATCTTCAGGGGAATTGACAGGGTAGACAAGGATAAACTATTCAACAATGGTGGTACGAGAATAAGGGGACACAGGTGGAAACTGAGTATCCAAATGAACCACAGGGACGTTAGAAAGAACTTTTTCAGTGTCAGAGTAGTTAACAGGTGGAATGCATTAGGCAGTGATGTGGTGGAGGCTGACTCCATACACAGTTTCAAATGTAGATATGATAGAGCCCAGTAGGCTCAGGAATCTGTACACCAATTGATTGACAGTTGAGAGGCGGGACCAAAGAGCCAAAGCTCAACCCCTGCAAGCACAAATAGGTGAGTACACACACACACACACACACACACACACCAGGTACACCAGAAGTCCCCCCAAACTCTACATTACCGTACAATGTGACTTCTCCGTGTCTTATAGCCTAATTAATACATGACCAAGTAGCCAAGCCACTCGCAGATAACTATATAACTATATATATCAGAATGCCTCATCCGGAAAGCACATGACGGGCGAGCCTGGCAAATTACCAAGCTGTGAGATCATAATACTATTTTAATAATTCGATAAATCAGGTAAAGGTGTAGGAGTGATTCAGGTAGCAGCTCACCCCTAACCCGTCCTACAGCATGCCTAACTCCAGGTGTGTAGTGGAGTACATCCTGTGGTAACATTCAAGCTCCAGGTGTGTAGTGGAGTACGTCCTGTGGTAACATTCAAGCTCCAGGTGTGTAGTGGAGTACATCCTGTGGTAACATTCAAGCTCCAGGTGTGTAGTGGAGTACATCCTGTGGTAACATTCAAGCTCCAGGTGTGTAGTGGAATACGTCCTGTGGTAACATTGATACTTCAGGTGTATTGAAGTACATTTATCCATCAGTAACGTTCGTAAATAATATATACATCATATATAACATGGTGCCCCATGAAGCACAAGAAATGAACAAAGCCAAACAACTCACCTAACCAATCGAGGTCGATGCACAGAAAACGTCAACATTACGGTGCTTTAATTTTTACTCATGCGTTGTATTTTTAGCGCATTGGTCAATTCCGTAAAAAATATGACGTATTCGTCTACAGGGCTGGCTTGAGGCAAGGCGATCCGCATCATAACGTTCGCTCTTCACTCGTGAAACTATACAAAAATCATTTAAATTAACAGAAAAACGCTTAAACAAAACGCAGACGTGTAACGAGTACAAGTTCGTATGTGCCTCGTTAATATTTACTCTCTGAGAACTTTTCTTGTCAGTTAATTACCTTTTATACTTACGATCGTGTCAATACTTGTGTTATCTTTGGAAGAGACTTTATGGAAACATCTTTAGAACTCGCGAGAGGCTTGGTAAGGCGCCTGGGCATGTGTGGAACAGACGGAGCTCGTCCCGCCCCGGGAGTAACAAGCCGGGTTCACACTTGTTGGTTCACTCCAGCATGAAAGCAAAAATTATGCTTCTGAACTCCAGCAATCTGCCTCGTAATATGAGCGGTCGAGGCACCCAAGTGAGCACACCTGCATAAAACCCGTCTTGAAAAGGACCTTGAAGCGATGACGAAGGGGTCAAGGTCTGATGCTGGAGAAGGCGCGCTCTTGCAGGAGCCAAACCTGCCCTGCCGCCTTCAGCCCCCGAGGTAACCGGGCCAATATCACCATATGTAAATCTGATGAAATTAATTTCCCTGATCGAAACTCATAATAATTAAGAGATGCAAAATAAAATAAGTTCCACCATGACTCCACAAACTTGGGAATCGACAGATGTCATGGAGTTATAAAAAGGTGCTCCAGTGGATAAAATGAATACCTAAGCAACAGAAGACACTCATAGTGACGAGAAATTTAAGATTATCGAGATGTTACTAGCGGGATTCCACAAGGAATCAGTACTAACGTTAATCTATGTAAATGTAAATGTGATATATGGAAAACTTAGGACACAGTTCCTTTCATCTCATTGTTTGCTGATTACTCAAAAATTATGAAGAGGATCAATAAGGTGGACGACTGCAAGAAACTACAAGACGACCTGGACATCAGTGGATAGAATACTGAAAGCCGTAACCAAAGAGATGAAGTTCAACCCCCGCAAACGCAACTAGGTAAGTACTTAATACTAGACATCACACCCAGGAAGAGCCAAGGTGACAGACTCCGGTAAACGGCTGTGTTCATGTTGAAGGAACTTCACATCTGCCACAGGTGGCCAAGGTGACTCCCATCACTCATCTTTAAGCATAATGCCACGCCACCTCCCGTTCCTCTAAACAAGGCTACTGGACATTCCTTACTAACCTTAAACAAAATATTTTACTGCCAGAAATGCCGCCTGACAGCCGTGGGGCCCGAGAACCACATGCCAGGTTGGGTACGAAAACAGATACATCTACTTGTTTACCCGAAACAAATTTTAACCATTTTTTTTTTATCTTGACGAGCCTGCATATATTCTGAAATACTCAAGACACACTAATGTAAATGCTGAATTTGTCAGAACCCTATCTTCCAGCCGGGGGTTTGCAGTGTTTCAGCAGTAAACTTAGCTCCATATCACATGGGAATGGGCCTGGACAAAACCATTTTTCCGAAATTATTTTTACAGACTAACAAATTTAATTGTAATTTCACTTGTGCTGATACAACCACAAGTCAAGGTTGGATATTAACACAAAGTCATCATCTGTCCTGTGAGGGTGACCGTGATAACACCCACGAACACAGGGACCTCCAGGCTCTTTATGGACTCCTCAATATACTATACTATCATCCATACGAGTGCGGGAGGCAGACGCCATACAAGGATTCAAATACAAAACTACGTAAAATATTTCAAAGAACTCGAGGAACAAACAGGTGGTACCCAAGAGCTAAAGCTCAGCCTCTGCAAACACTATTCGGGAAGTACCCAAACGGACACGGATAACACTCCACCACGCACCAAATAGCGGGTGTCATAAAAAAGCATTCACAAGCAATGTATACGTGCGTAACTGAAGGAATTTCCTGCAACTCTACCCCATCATGTTCCTTGCCTGAGAACATAACTGGGCTGGCTGCCAGTTTACACGGTGTTTAATGTAGTATTATTAAACATCCTGTCGTCCTTATTGTAGGCGGACAAAAACTTAATTGTTAATACGCAACAACTCCCAGACTCTGTCTACTCGTAGCCTAACAATTCCCAGACACTCGGACTCCTCGTAGCCTAACAATTCCCACGGACACTCGGTCTCCTCGTAGCCTAACAATTCCCAGACACTTGGTCTCCTCGTAGCCTAACAATTCCCAGACACTTGGTCTCCTCGTAGCCTAACAATTCCCAGACACTTGGTCTCCTCGTAGCCTAACAATTCCCACGGACACTTGGTCTCCTCGTAGCCTAACAATTCCCAGACACTTGGTCTCCTCGTAGCTTAACAATTCCCACGGACACTTGGTCTCCTCGTAGACACATTTCTCGGGGATGCTTACCTGATCACTTGATACCGTTTAAGGATAATTTGTATACTTAAATTTGTTTCCACTGTCTGACTTGTTGCACATTGAAGATGATTCCATTGAAATAGTCACACATGTATTAAGAGTCGGGTGTGAGCTTTTGCTTAGAGATGTCCTTTTGTAGGGTTTAACGTTCCACACCTAGCTTGCATATGGTTCAGCAGATATTAACACATTTAACATGTCTCCCAGCAGGTGTCAACATACTTAACACGCATGTCTTCCCGTGAGTACCAACATGCCTAACATGCATGTCTCCCGGCAGGTACCAGACATACAATGGACAGTACAGGAAGGAGAAGCGACTGGACGACGGGACAGTGATCGGGACGTACGGCTGGGTGGACGCCACGGGACTCCTGCGTCTCTACGACTACATCGCCGACACCAAGGGCTACCGCATCGTCCGCCAGAAGACGATGAGAGTGCCCAAGATTACTGAGCCACCTCCGGAAACCCCAGTAACACAAGATCCAAGTGTCTTACATATAACACAAGAACCTAGCATATCACAGTTAACTGATGCGACCAAAAGACCTCTTGTATCAGCACCTACCGAAGTGCAGGCAGAAAGCATCTCACCTTCCATTACCAGTGTCCCAGGCTCAGAACCCACTATTAGAGATCCTCCTCCTAGTGTTCCATTATACGAACCCACAAGGAGAGATCCTACTTCTAATATTCCATTATTTCAACCCACCAGGAGTGACCCTATATCTAGCGTTCCATTATCTCAATCCACTAGGAGGGACCCTACTTCTACCAGTGTCTTAGGCTCAGAATTCACCAAGAGTGACCTTTCTACAGCCAGTGTTCAGGGGCCTCTCACCAACCCCGTCAGCCGACCACAGGTGACAACGAACACCAAGACACGAACGCGAGGCAGCACCAGGTGGGGAGGGCGGCCAGCAGCCTCTCACAACCTCCGTCAACAACTGCGACCATTCCGACGCACTCAGCCTAAACCAGGTACGTTAATATTAAAAAAAGACGTAATATGGGTCTTCGATAACATAATTTATATACCATTAAAAATGTAATGATTTGTCAAGGGATCCTAGGAAAGGTATTTCACCCCAATAGCGGATGTTTAATATTATCAGTCCTTGTCTTCAAGTTCTACTCATTTTCACTTAATTATTGTCAAGTGAACTTAACTATTACTTTAGAATTTACTCTCAATTGTAGGTCTCCACCAATGACAACTTCCTTAATACCAAGTCATGTATGGTCACGCAACCTTGTCAGTTTTAAATAAATATATTTTAAGTATACATTTACAAAGCTGTAATTGTCAATTTCACTTTGTTGTCTATCATAAATTAATTATTCTCACTTTTAAGCTTCATACTAAAATCCGTGGTTATTCTTATTCCTGAGAGATTAAACAAAGCAGCGCGAGTTTAAGAAATAGGATAAACTTATTTCGCATTTCAAATCTATACTGTGTGGTGTTGTTTTGGAAGTTATAATTCAAATATAAATGTGCATTATTTAAGTAGTGCACTATTACGTAGTAGTAGTAGTTAAGTACTACTTAACAACAGGTTAAATACCATTGGATCTGCTTAATAACCAGTTGGAGTGACCGTGAGGCTAATCTTTCCTATCGGCGACCATGGTAAGCCAGATAAATTTTACAATGAAATACAGCATATGTGAAATTAAATTCGCCACACTCAAACGTCAAATATGAAAAAAAATAACATTATGGACATTTCACAATGTGGTGAAACTTGCGACTTATGTCCGGAAAGAGCAAAATAACTCTCCCAGGAAGAAAATATACCAGCAACACTTCATTTAACTAGCACTCTCCTTGTTAGCGCTACCCCACTTCCCAGAAAAATAGGGGGAGGGGGGGGGGATAAACTATCAGGAGAAAGCGCCAAGCCATCACGACTATATAGCACTTGGAAAGTATCAGGATAAGGATTTGGGATGGTCCTCAACCACTTACACTGTCGGGGATTGAACGCCGACCTGCATGAAGCGAGACCGTCGCTTCATGCAACCAAAAATGATGTATTCATTAATATTGTTTTCCTTTGCCGTGATGTCTTAATTTCACCCTCCTTGTATGAGAACTGGGAATCATCCCTTTTGTATAATAAGTAGAACCTCCCCCCCACCCCCAACCCCCCACAAGTGATAGTTGGTAACCACTCCTCCCCTCGTGGGGTAGGTGGTAACTACTCCTCCCCCTCGTGTGATAGGTGGTAACTACTCCTCCCCTCGTGTGATAATTGGTAACCACTCCTCCCCTCGTGTGATAGTTGGTAACTACTCCTCCCCTCGTGTGATAATTGGTAACCACTCCTCCCCTCGTGTGATAGTTGGTAACTACTCCTCCCCCTCGTGTGATAATTGGTAACCACTCCTCCCCTCGTGTGATAATTGGTAACCACTCCTCCCCTCGTGTGATAGTTGGTAACTACTCCTCCCCCTCGTGTGATAGTTGGTAACCACTCCTCCCCTCGTGTGATAGTTGGTAACTACTCCTCCCCTCGTGTGATAGTTGGTAACTACTCCTCCCCCTCGTGTGATAGTTGGTAACTACTCCTCCCCTCGTGTGATAATTGGTAACCACTCCTCCCCTCGTGTGATAATTGGTAACTACTCCTCCCCTCGTGTGATAATTGGTAACCACTCCTCCCCTCGTGTGATAGTTGGTAACCACTCCTCCCCTCGTGTGATAGTTGGTAACCACTCCTCCCCTCGTGTGATAGGTGGTAACCACTCCTCCCCTCGTGTGATAGGTGGTAACTACTCCTCCCCTCGTGTGATAATTGGTAACCACTCCTCCCCTCGTGTGATAATTGGTAACTACTCCTCCCCTCGTGTGATAATTGGTAACCACTCCTCCCCTCGTGTGATAGTTGGTAACCACTCCTCCCCTCGTGTGATAGTTGGTAACCACTCCTCCCCTCGTGTGATAGGTGGTAACCACTCCTCCCCTCGTGGGATAGGTGGTAACCACTCCTCCCCTCGTGGGATAGGTGGTAACCACTCCTCCCCTCGTGTGATAGGTGGTAACCACTCCTCCCCCTCGTGTGATAGGTGGTAACCACTCCTCCCCTCGTGTGATAGGTGGTAACCACTCCTCCCCTCGTGTGATAGGTGGTAACCACTCCTCCCCTCGTGTGATAGGTGGTAACCACTCCTCCCCTCGTGTGATAGGTGGTAACCACTCCCCCTCATGCGTGATGATGGGTAATCCTTCCTCATGTGATAATCGGAATCCCCCTATATGTATAACTAGCGGTCCCCCTTATATGTATAGCTAAGAGTCCCCAATATGTATGACTAGGGGTTCCGTCCTGTATAACGTGGGGTCCCCCCTTAAGTATAACTTGGGTCCCGTCGTGTATAACGTGGGGTCCCCCCTTAAGTATAACTTGGGGCCCCCCCATATTATATATATGTGTATCTATATACATATATACAGTATAACATATATAACCTCCCACATGCATGCATGACATGGGGGTTCCCCCTTCATGTAGTAATTGGGATGCTCAATGTGGTAATCCCTCCTCAGAAAATAAATTAATTTTAAATTAATATATAATGAAGATATATGCATATCCAGGCCTATAAACAGTCAAGTAAGGTGGTTTAGAATGTTTCCTCAACATGAGGGAACGGAATGAAGTCCGTCTCGAGTCAGCTTCGAACAGTGAGGGTGGCACATCAACCCGTCCTCATCAACAAACGTCAAATGCTCGCTAATCCAACCGCCAAACCCATTATGTGTGAATGGAAAACGCTTTAAAGTTCGTTCTGTTGAATTCTGTGAGCGTCTGGTTTCAGACTACTTTGTGACTTGTACACTGAGGACTATAACGTCTGAAATGAGACTTGTTAGTTGAGGATTGATAGGCATACCCGCCAATCACAAGTTACCTTACCTTGAGGTGCTTCCGGGGCTTAGCGTCCCCGCGGCCCGGTCATCGACCAGGCCTCCTGGTTGCTGGACTGATCAACCAGGCTGTTGGACGCGGCTGCTCGCAGCCTGACGTACGTAAGTTAATCAAACTATAAGCAGGTCTATTTATTATACTTGTACGCTACTCTTGTTTGACAGATGACTATCCTTACCTGTTAAGTCGTCAGCCCCTGGTCGTAGCTGGAGACAATAGAAGTGTCCATTCAAGGTGGAGTGAGCTCATATCTCCAGCGCTCAATATCATCACTAAAGTCTCCACTGACCGCTCGTCTAAACGCACAAACATAAAGATAACGGTACCTCAATGTTAAACTATTAGTTGCAACAAAAACATCGGAAATATAAGCAAGAGTTTAAGTGGCAGGGCCCCGGGGCGACCTGACGTGCGTCCACCACCAGCGTCGTCGTGCCTCTGGGCGGACGACGGAGGGCCGAGGGCGTCATCACTTTTCCCGCCTGTTCCATTTTGTCAGCATAATTAATGTATTATGGCTTCTGTATTTAGCCTGTGAGCAGTGTTATTTATATTTTACAGTATTAATTTGCCTCAAAGCTGTGATAAAGTTACAAGGGTAATAGTGATCTAATTTGTATGAAATATGCATTAACTTATTAACGTTTCCACCTGAAACGCTATGCGTGCTATAGTGGCTTTACAAGAATATAACTTCAGTTCTCTGTGCTCTAATAAACCCAATGTACCTTCTCGTAGAAAAAATAAATAAATAAATAAATAAATGTTGCATTAACTTGAATGTGGTTGCTACATTTCGCACCGCAGAACTATTGGCAATTGCGAGACTAACTATCCTTTGCTAATCCCAAAGCTTTCATTCATTAAGCACAGTCATATTGCAGTATTGGTATCTGTTCATATTCATACTGCCATTGGGGCTCTGCTACTTATAAATACAGTAGTTGAGAACTACTGCCCACAGGCTGGGAAATGTCAATAGAGTGCAGTATGAGTGAACTAAACTGTAGTTCATGTGAGCAGTCGTGGGAACCTGCATTTTATGTTCCCTTTTTTCTAAAGCTTTGATTAAAGTCCCGTTCTAACAATGTACCAATATGGGAGTACCACAACGTGTATTACAACTCTGTGTATACGTGATTCACAGTCTATTGATATACTAAAAAATATCTAGAAGGAAACATAATTATGCACATTAATAAACTATAAGAACATATAACTAAAGAAGATTGATTTAACAGATACAGGCCCTAACCTGAGACGACCAAGTACCGGGGAACAAGACGCAGGTCTCTCCAGAACTCCGAATACAGGGACTGATGACTTGCCAACAGAAGGAAAGTTCACCATCAACTACGACCTGGGTAACCAGTTTCACTTTGAAAAAATACTCTCAGATGGCACCAAAGTTGGCAAGTAAGTTTTCTGTTTACCAATAATCATCTTGTTCTACATTTTACCAATATTTCCAAATTATTTTGCTTGCTCACAGTGCCTTTCGAACCTGGAGCTGTCCCTGATTTTTTTTTCATCTTGAATCGAGTATTTTTTGTGGCCACCTGACATACTCATCATTTTTGGGGGGGATTTAGGTATGGGGCCAGGTACTGAAGCCAGTATTGTCATTCATTGGTTTGCGTCTTGCCACTGTTGTTAGCAATGTTCATGGTGCACCACGAAGATAGGTATTCCCTCCTCCCTCTCCAGCCTCCACATAATCTTGTGAGCTACTCAGTTTCCTCCCACGACCTTCCACCAAGTTCAGTTTTCAACTGTGTTATGACCAAGATTTCTTCTTATTCCTTCATAGTTGCCTTTCTTGTACACTCGTTTTCTTTCTTGCTTCTCTTTTCCATTATTTGTACAGTATTTCATCTATGTATTTGAATGACAGAACAATAATCCCCAGTTTGTAGAACATTTTACCTCAAGTGTCCACATTTGCTTCACCCTGGGTGAAAATTAATTGTTGTCTGACAAGCCCATCATGCCATGCACCTTATAGGAGGTTCTTTGAGCTTCAGCATACTGAATGCAGAAGTTCTTTATTATGACATCCATTAGCTTTGTTCTCCACAATGGAGAACTCTGACTGAAATCACCCATAATTAGTAATTTTGGCAGACTCCTTTACTGCTACCATTTCTGCTATACCTGTATTAGTTTTACAGTTTCATTATTGTTGCATCATTGCCTGGCATTTAAATATCTTGTTGCCATTACTCCCTCATTACCTGTAAACCCAAGTTAATTTGGTACTTTCAACTCTAATAACCTCCGTTTAAATTTAACCAAAAGTTCTATTTCCCCTCCATCATCCTGTATTTTGATAATTACTTACTCTTACTGGTCTTTCTATTCATGTTACATGATAATCGCCTGAGTATATTACATCAAATATCAGTCATTTGTTTTTGTTTCTGTGATTGCCATAATACCTGTTAATTCATTTGCCTTACTGATAATAACATCTGCATCCATGTGCATCACTTTTAGGTTTCTTCCAGGAAACTCATACGCTACTTTCAATGTGGTGAGAGAGCAAGTATGTGTAATCTATTTTAATATATTGCTAAAGGTGGATGCTATCCATGTTATGTATTGTACAATACTGTGCTTGTATAGTGATTGATGTTATCTTGTGCAGGCACGGCTACGTCGACCCACTGGGAATCCTGCGAGTATCCCACTACACATCGGGTCCTGCAGGACACAATCAACGTCAAGAAAGTCGCTGGGTAGGCTCACGTGACCCCTACAATCCGTAGCCCTTTTTCTACTGTACTTCTAGCACCCAAGGGGCCCACAGGATACCTCAAAGTCAGGAGAGTCATTGGGTAGACTTGTGTGACAGTCACCCACATTGTTATTCTCAAGATGTTTTATGTAATAAAAGGAATCCTACACCCCATACCAGAACATTCTACAATGGGTATGAAGAAAGTCATATTGTGTGAGAAAAAATTACAAGTTTCATGCAAGTAGTGTACTGCTGGTGTATTATGCCTGTGAAAAAGATATACAGTACTCAAAGGAGTATGACACCAAATCTGAACCAGGTGAAATATAGAAACATTGTGATGGGATTTATCTTTGTCATGTGTCATATATGGAAGAATGTTGATTGAACATAGGCATAATCTTCCACTATATAGACACAGAAATAAACTTTATTATACACTGAACTGCTCTCGGGTAATCATATCAGTACAGACACCCCAGCAAGGTGGAAATAAGCATCAAATTTTAAAATGTTTGACATGAACAGACTTGAAGAAGGTGCTGTCCCTCCCTTTACAGCACACACAGCATTGTATGTGTTGCTTGTGCCATTCATCTATTCCTTTATCCATATTTCAGAATGCCATTCTTCACTGTCTTAGCCAGTCACATCTTATATCTTGTTTTATCAAGATATATCTTGATAAACAATGGCAAAATAACCTGTGAAAATGCTTTTGTGATAATATATAATTAACTGTGATTGTACCACTGTAGTGCTAGAATTCCATCGATGTTGTAAGATGGCTAAACATGAAAATATTTACATACTGTATATTTAATGACTGTTAAAGTGCCTCTTGAATACCTTTGGTAGTATGACTACTAATCCTGGCATATTTCCTCTAATTTGGCTATCACTCACAACAGTTTGAAGCAAAATTTACTATTCATGGCAAAATAACTATTCATTAAGACAACTGAAAATCTGGTTAAATTTTGCAAATTGACGACTAAAGTCTCGAAAGATTCTGCCAAAGGCGTCAACAAAGAGAGCAAGTAGTAGGAGTTGTGTTCTCAAGACATTACTGAACTACAATGTGTAGGATGAAGCCAGAGGAAAGCTAAACAGTGTGACTTGTGTGTTATGCCAAAATAATCACAACGTGTGAGCACGTTAAACATAGCAATACAAGAATGTGATGTAAATGTTAGAAACATAATAACTAATATATTAATAATTTATCTACTGCATTAACATTGTCCTTATATAGAGGCTGTTGCTGTGATGGCAAGCAAATGGATTGCTGAGACCGATGTGATACTTTTGTGACTTGCAGTGACGGTAAAGTGTTTTGTAATTCCTTCAATATGAGGTACTACTATTAAAATTTGAAGTGTTGGAATATATTTATGTATTATAACTAGGAGTGGTGAAATATTGTAGTGCTATTTACAATGCTGGTAAATGTAATTACTCCATCATGGGCATTATAATTTTTTATATTAAAGTACTGTACTTAGGTATTGTGCTGATGAAGTGGGGTGAGAATCATGACTTTGGTGGTGTTGAGTATTGTAATTTATAGTGCTGGCAAAATATTGGAACACTGGTTTAGTACCTGTATAGGTAAAGCAAAGAAATTTGGAAATGCTTCAGTAGAAGTACAAAATTGTAATTACAGAAAGGTAAATTCAGGATTCAATTAAGCTATTTTACAAGATAACTGATGAAATGCTATTTTTTCTAAGGTTCAAACCAAGCAATGGAAGGGTTTACATTAGTGATATGACACTTTAGAGAATTACATACAAGCCATTAACATGCTCAAAATTATAATTACAGAATGGAAATGTTTCCCAAAATAAAACAAGTGGAAGCCTAGCTTTGGGCTGGTTGGATAACTGGAAGAAAAATTCTGTCTGTCTTTAAAGTATTTCTAAAGTAGTTGTGATGTCATTTTCACCATTTATAACAGAGTTGTGTTGGTTTATTAGTATATCCACTGTTTTCCATGTGTGAAAAATATGATTTAGAAATAAACATCAATGCCATGGAAATCCTGAAAGTATGTTTTACTAAATTCTGTATTTTTTGTAAATCTGAGTTTAATATTATGGCTATAAAATATTTTGGTTCAAAATTTGCAATATTTTTTTTTAGATTTTACAGGTAATATTAATCATGAATTTTGTGTTTAAGTGGAAACTATAGTGTTAGCAATCGACCATATATTAAGTGCAAGTTTACTCTAAATACTATGCAGTTACTGTAACATCTTTTAAAAAGGCTCATACCTAATGAGTTAGTTAATTTATTTCATTTTGCCATTCACTTGTGATAGAGGCTGGAACCCAAGTCATAGATGGCAACACAGGGTAGATCCTATGCTTAGTAGCCATAGGTTATACCAATGGCTTTTTTTTCATATATTTATGTATATTTTAAGTATCTTCTTCATCACAATTTTAGTTGTGAGTAGTAATACAGTGTTTATTTGTAGCACAATGTAATTGGTTGTGCATGATGGCACAGCCTGGGGAAAAGATCCCTGAGCAAGATTATCATAGCACACTGTTGTAACTTCACTGATACCAAACACTTATCCATTTCCAGGCTATTCAGTAATTTCCATTCATTAAATGAATGCTTAACACTAATCATATACAGTACTACACTTAAAATATTAATGACTACACTTTACTCTGTATCTAACCTAATTGCTCTGTTCGCCTAGCAGCAAGTAGGTACCCAGGAGTTTGTCTGCTTGTTGTGGGGTTGCATTCCGGCCGGGGTCAGTAACTCAACCTTGGGGGCCCTCGATACAAGCCTAATGTGTGTGTGTGTGTATATATGTGTTTATGTATATGTATATATATATATATGTATATATATATATATATATATATATATATATATATATATATATATATATATATATATATACATACATACATACATACACTGGCTGTCTGTCCCCCCCACGAAACAATGAATAATCTTTTAAAGCCAGTGCACCACAGTTGTACTGCATAACCACTGGGTCTTATTGTTAAAAAGCTTTAAATGGCACCTACCAACACATCACTGGCTGTAAATAGTCAGAATATCATTTCCATACACATACTGTATTGTCAATTAGGTAAAAGTACACCTTCATCTGATCAGAAGTCTTCATTATTTTCACGCATGTTCAGTTACCCATCTTTCTACCATCACTCTTGTACTTCTGCTTCTATTCTTTTGTCAAATAGACTAAATAGACATCAAATCTCTATTTAGGGCCTTTTGATCTTCTCAAAGAAACTGAAGTAATTCTCTCCTTCAGGCATCTTCTCACAGTGCAGTACCTGACTTAGAGTGTGTCACATGCCATGACAACCGTATCAGTTTTATCAATGTTTAGGCTGTAGCCTCAAGTGGCCCCAGCCCAGCTCTCACCCATGCTCTGCCATCATACTCTCATACTTTACTAATGTCACCTGCATTAATAGGCACTATTTATTATGTTGAAGTGCTCATAAGTCCTTGATGGTAGTACAACATAACCTGCTTCATGTGCCATTTTTAACCAACCAATGATCCACTGACATGTCGATTATTCAGTAGTCATGTAGTATGTTTGACTTCGGTGGTGGTGTGGTATACAGGTGTAGGGAACAGGCCACACCATACACAACTTGTCCTCCTAACTTCAGTAAGTTGAACACACACACACTATAAACAGCAAAAATACAAGTAGTACCCAGTTGAAGAATTTATATACTGTACAGTATCTTGTTACCATAATACTGGTATCAGTTAATGCATACAATATATCGGTCTTGTATAGCTTGTAATGTAGCTGTGAGGCTACATCTGTAAAGTCCTCACCTATGTTGACGACATACAACTTTATTTGGATGCCTGTGTTATAAAATGTACACAATTGGTGATCAAAATCTTTTCTCTATATTCTGAATGCTTAAATTGGGGACATATTACTACAGTATTTCAAAAGAATGGGCATACTGTACTGTTTTTTTAGTGGCCTCCAATATATTGTAAATTAATGACTACTTGAAATTATAATTGTTCTTGTCACAAATATTGACATTATTTGAGAAACAGCTATGTAATGTAATTGTTCATTGAATATCATGAGCTAAAAAATTCTTGAGTTTATAGTGTTTTTGACTTTGAGTAATAAATGTAAAAATATGCATGTGTGTGTGTGTGTGTACATTTGTTTGTGTATGCATATGTGTTCTTCATATGTGTGTGTGCATGCACATTATATATATATATATATATATATATATATATATATATATATATATATATATATATATATATATATATATATATATATATATACACACACACAAACACACACACATATGTATGGCATGTTACAAGCTTTTAGTCATCCACATAAAGTGGAAAAATCTCCTCTTACATTATAGCCTCTTATATGTCACAATTAGAAACAATATGGCAACTTGTAATATTTAAGAGACCAGAGTCAACCACAAAAAACACATGGCATACACATCAAATTATGCAACAATAAAGCACTATATAAATGATTTATGGCACAAATTTAAAAAAAAACATTACAAATATTATATTTCTTAATCACTTTCAGTTTTGCATTTGGTTGGTGTATGTATGTACAGTACATATATATATATATATATATATATATATATATATATATATATATATATATATATATATATATATATATATATATATATATATACTGTATATATACAAGTATTATACAGTATATAAACAATTTTACTTACACATTCTAAGAGTAAGTATTGGCCTCTGATGATGTTGATAAGCCAAAACTTCCTCATTGTGTGCAGGTGTGTGTGTGTGTGTTCACATACTGAGTAGGGCTAATTCCGACACCAGCAGCAGCAGCAGTCCGAACAGACAGTGGCTCACACCTGACCGCATGTGGTGTTGCTGTGTCTTGTCAGCCTTGTAATGCCTGAATTATGTTGGTAATATTAGTCGGCAGTTCTCTGGCTCTCTAAACTTGTGTCAGTTAAGTGGGGGGTTCCTGATGCTGTCTCATTTAAATTGTGTAAATATGAGGGTCTGATATATTCATAATACTGTAGAGGATAGAGGTTTTGGTGGGTTGGGAAAGCAGGCCAGGGTTTAATATGCTTGTAGTGTAGGTTTGGTGTTGTTATATATGTATGTAGTAAAGGTCAAGGATTTTGGTCTCCCTATAGTGTAGGTAAATGGTTTTGGTATGTTTATAGTGTAGATTAACAGTTTCAGTATATTTGTAGTAAAGTATAGGGGGAAAAGGGTTTTAGTATATGTATAGTGAAGGGTTAGGATCTGGTAGAGTTGTAGTGTAGGTCAATAGGTTCTCAAATGTTTGCAATACAGGTTATGGGTTGTGGGAAATGAGCAGCAAATATTAACAAATGATGTGACCAATGAAATGAAAATTTCACATGACACTTAAGGGAATTAATGAGAGATCCAGTTAACTGGCGTCCGATTAACTGACAGTTTGGCTATTAGGAGGGTATCCCATATAACTGGTGATGCACATATTCTTATGTGTTGATGTGGACATGAAAAACACCAAGTGTGCATTTTTTCAGTGTATTTGTTCTCAGCAACAGCTGGCCAATTTCTGGTATTTTGCTTATGTGGCCAAGCTTTGAGGTGTTGGAAAGTTACACGAACAGTTATGCGTGCTAATGAAATGACAATTTGTGATGTGTGGTAAGCTCACACTACTCCAAAGGTAGGAAAAATGTGAACCAATATGTGAGTTTTAACTAACTCTGTGATAGCTGTTCCGTACTTTAGCTAAACATGTACAAAATGTTAATAATAAATGGGATTCACCCCCCCTCCAACCTGGTATTAATTTTCATTTTGATTAATATAAATACTTAACAAATAATAACCATAAAATACAAATAAAATGTAAAATAAGTTAGATCCACCTTTTATCTTATTTATGATTACTATATCTTCAGTCTATAAACTAACTCTGAATATTATCCTCTACACCAAAAAATTCATGATTAAATGGTTCAATGAATTCAGTTTATCACAGAATGGTACATAAAAACAAATGGAAAATCAAAATATAAGAGAGAAAGTGTGGAATTTGTAAAATTTATCAGAAGTTGCTGAGGAAATGAATGCACAGCTGTGCTTAAAAGGTCAGTCTAGATAAATAAACCTATCAGTTATTCTTTTCAGCAATTTTTGTTCTCCTCAGCATGTCCAGCATGTGGTGTTTTTACAGTAATAAACTAGCAAGATGTTTAGCATGAATTCTGACAAACTAAGATAACCCTGACAGGTTTTCTGTTTAAAATATAAGGTGGCATTGTACAGTTCCTGTATGTTTAATGAGAAAATCCATGCAATGCAGTATACAGTACTCTACTGTATTTTCTAAAAAATGGTTGACAAAAATACTGCTAAGAAAAATAATTTACGAGAGTGACTCACAAGTGCCTTAGCAGAGACAGCTGTACATTTAAGAGAAACTTAATATGCTTGAAAAACATTTCAATTATAATAGATATACATAATACATGCACTGTACTATACTGTAAGCCTACTTGAAAAATAAGGTCAACATAATACACATTAAAAACCCATGTGAAAAGAATACTTGTTGATGAAGCAACTTGTACTATGCCCAAAACATCTGATAACACTGCCAGTAGATAGAACATCTGCTGTTGTCAAAATCTGTGAGAACGCTGCTTTTTGATGAAGGAACCTGTGATGTGGTCAATGTATTTTACGAACATTGGCAATTGACAGTGGGACCTGCACTGTGATCAAAATATTAAAAAACACCATCAATTGATGGTGGGACATGTGCTGTGTTCAAACTAACTAGGATGTTTGTACAGTATGAGCAACTTTTATGCAATTTACATTTAGCCCTTAATCTGTATTAAGGGCTAATCTGAGGACTTAATTTAGCCCTTAATCTGTATTAAGGGCTAATCTGAGGACTTAATTTAGCCCTTAATCTGTATTAAGGGCTAATCTGAGGGCTTAATTTAGCCCTTAATCTGAACATGTTCCTGGAAAATCCTCACACAGTGAGCTCGAGCAGATTTTCCCAAATTAACCCTGAATGGGAAAAAACCAGCATTGAATGTAATTAAACGCCATTTTCTGGGTGAGCCCCGGAGGCTCCCTGGAGCTAGCGGGCTGATATTAGCTATATTAATCTTGGGTTTCAGTCCATTGGAGTTCTGCTTACTGGGAAACACAAGCCAGAACCTGGCTCCCTTACAGAGGAGTAGGGGTTTCCTTAGGCCATTGCTCCCTGTGCCTCTCAGAGTTCTAGGTTCTGGCTCATGGTCCCTGGTAGGCAGAACTCCAATTGACTGAAGTCCCAGACTAATATAGATAATATCAGTCCGATAGCTCCAGGGAGCTGATGGGGCTCCCCACAGAAAATATTGATGACGTCTATAAACCTGTAAATGTCTATTTTTTACTTCACAATACAACACCTACCTAATCATTATTATTATAAACGTTTACAGTAATACTTTGTAATTGCAAATACAATACTAAATGAGGAGTAGAATGCTTGGGAGTTGTCACTGATACAAGAATGCAATGAACCATAAAACACAAGATAATGGTGAGGGGTGATGAGATCAAGCAAGTGGATATGGGGGTACCAAATCAACTAGGTTGCACGAATCTCGGGGAAAACAACTCGTGTTCTGTACCTATGAATCTCTCCTCGAATGATTTTAATATTTTGTAATGAAGCCCCCACACCTTTTGCTTTGAATCTGCATTGATGAATATGCACAGATCAAGAGATGATGTTACAGGTTTACTATGAGAAATGAATTTTGTAACTAGCTCATCAAGACTGTAACTTGCTTAGCTAAATGAATTGTGGGGTTCAGTCCCTAAGCCCATTATGTGCCTCTGTAACCCCTTTCCACTACTGCCCACAAGATGGGTATGGGGTGCATAACAAATGAACTAAACAATGAGAAATGCCAATAAGCTCGGAAATCAATTTGCAGACCCCAATTCTCAGATTTCTACCAAGAATTGTTAATTAAGGTAAGCCACATAGACCTCACCTGAACCCCCTACATGCTAAGTAACATAAGCTGAATTCACCTCAGCAGAACCCCTACATTTTAATTAGTGTAGGCCTCAATCTAGCTGTTAAACATTCCAAATTACTGAAAATCAAAAGATTCAGAATCTTTACAAGCATTTTAAGTACAAAAATAATACATTAATTTTCTGCATAAAAAGTCCTGAAAACTCATAATTACTGTTGAATTTCCTTTATTAACACTCCATTCCTCAAACAGAAGATATACTGCAGTTACAAATATTTTAGATAACTAATATGATATTTAAAATATTATAAAAATGAAACTTCAGAAACTTAATGCACATTACAGTACAGTATTTACAATATACTTGCAGCAATATCTAAAACATTGAGTTTGGTACTAATGATTAGTCTTTGGAATTCTGTTCAGCTGTACATTAATGTTTCAAATATGCATCATAACTATTAGAAAAATACCCAGCATTTACCTGGTTACCACTAAAAGTCAAAAACAGTTTCATTATGGGGTTACTGCATATACAACTGCTTCTTGAGAACGTTCTAAATACAATGAAGTGAGAGTTACTCCTCGTTGTAGTGATACGAAATCACAAACACACGCTGCCCGATACTAACAATTTGGGTCACAATCTACTTTATAACAATTTATAACAGTCTGATATTCATTATGGCAAGAAAATAAGCAGTGTTCTTAATGCATATTGACAAAACTAAAAAAATCAAGGGTCAGACAAGTACTGTACATTCAAACAGGCATAAAATATTGTTAAAAATATTTCTAACTCATTTAAAGCCCTGAGAGATTGAGCTATTACAAGTATTTTCATCCCAATATATATATCACTATAAAATCAATTATATTCAATTATATATATCACTATAAAATCAATTATATTAATTACTTTAATACTAAATGGGGACAAAGTACATAAATGTAATAGGTGCAATATATTGTGTTATACATTTTAATGGGTATTATTTGTACATATTGTATCACCGAAGGCCAAGGTTTACCTAGGTAGAATACTTAGGGAAGGGGTTGTCAAAGGTTCAGTCCAGGTCAGGCACTTTAATTTTTACATTATTCAGCGACTTTTAAGAATATTTTGAGAGTTAAAGCTCTCAGTTAAAGTTAAATACAGTTAAAGCATGGTCATTAATTTTTCACATAAAGCAGGATGTGAATGAAAGGGTCATCTTTTAGTAATGCCATCTGCAAATTTTTATACTACATGGCTAGCAGAGTTCTTTCGAACTAGTTAGTCAACAGTGATGTCCTCTGATCTCCAACACACTTTCCAATAGAAGTTAATACCAGTAAGCATGTAAAGTCTCGATAAATCCCATAAAAATATAAAAAAAAAATTGTATACATTTATCATTAGGAAGATTTTGAAAAATTTCTCTTTACACTAACTTTAGTTTACCACTCTTGCAGCCAAACTTTAAACATGTCTACATGTGTGATCAAAATGCTGCTGCTTGATTATTTCCCATTAAATGGTTACAATGAGCATTAAATTTTCACATGTTAATATACTGCAATTGCAGAGTATGAAATACATTACTTTAAGAATTATTCTTTTGGCTTAGGTATCAAATATTATATCAATTGTTAGCATTTCCTGCCTAGCAGTATACACTATATATGCAAAATACTTCAAATCTAAAAAGAAATTGATTAAGGCTTTAAAATTTTATGTTATGGTGTGGAGCTTATTATTGGATATACTGTGGCAACCCATCTTGTCATCATGTAAATACTGTAACTTGAATGTAATATTTGGAAGTAATCAATGAATGTAATAGGCTTCAAGGGCATGTTTTAATAGCAGTATTTGCTACCTCATTAGCCAGTTCATTGGAGACGATACCAATATGACTAGATACTGTAGCTACTGATTGTACCCTCCATAATAAACAATGCTCATCACAGATAAACACATCCTGGAACAAAGTTGCAAGAAATCGTGAATGTATAGGTAATCTCAAGAGGAGTGGTCCACTGCTGAAGCACTTACAAAACCCAACACAAGGAAAGATAACTGGTAGCTTGTTGGTTCAACAGTTGGTCAAAAGTACACACGATAGCTTGCTTGCACACACATAAGAAGTCTTCACTTGTAGCATTAGTATCTTGTAAAATTAATTCTGGTCTACTGCCCAACAACTGGCATAGCAACTAGTCAGGAAGACTGTGTCAGGTGACCTATCAAAAAACCTTGTTGTGGTGTACATTAATTATGTTGTAAGGATGCCGGACTGTCCCCAGAGAATCTATTTGTGTCTTAATTTTCTTTTAACCAGTAATACCATTGCATAGTAAGTTTCTTCTTTGTAGGTGGAGCTGTAGTTGTGAGATAAAAAAGGTCAAGTACATCTCTTGCCTTTTCAGTTACTTCTATAAATATTATAAACCAAAAACGAGTGTCTATCCAGACACCACATAAGATGGTACTTAACAATTACCCATAAGTACCATCACTGCATTCTTTCATATCTAAAAAAATATATTCATTAAAATTGTAATTGATTATGAGCTAGTGTGAGGTCTTTTAAATAAATAACCAAGAGGTTAACCCTTTTGATTAAAACAAAGAATTCCCTCTCAATAGTTCTAACACACACAAAAGATTATGTCTTCAAAAGCCAAAAACAAAGCTTTGCCCACTGTACAGCAAAATCATTTTCTTATGTAGAACATAACTAAGCAGTATACTTGTCTACAATATTAATTTCTTATGAAACCGAGTACTGTAGGTTCATTTATGAAGCTATCAAAATAAGTTTAAAACCAAACAGTATACAGTATGAACAGCTTGAACACGGCAATTTGGAATTTATATACTGAATTTTCCACTTACAAATGACTAACAATTACAGTATTGACATACTACAGTATTTAAATCTAAATATTTTTTCAAGATGTAATATTTTTTCTAATGCATTAACCCTGACAATGCATAACTGTTCCAGTCATTTGCTTACCCTACATGCAAATTTAGAACAAATTGGAAAATTATTATTTTTACGAGTTTCTTGTTTCCAAATGTGTGTAATGTACAGTACACCAAAAAGAATAAAAAATATGAGAAAATATGCAATTCAAATTCCATTATTTTACTTGGATATACTGCAGAGACTCATAAATTAATTAAATACTGATATTGACATACAGTATTAAGTTCTGAAATTAGGTTAGAAGTGTTCCCCATAATTTTAAAGTTTCTCTTACAGGAATCAAAGATAAATCGTACAGTTCATACATCATATGATGTAAGCGGCACTCTCAGGGTTAATTATTTGGGTAAAAGACTAGCTGGGAATGTTTAGAATTTTGATACTGCAAGAATTTCCCAAGGGTGGAGTAGATGGGTGCTGATGATGATGATGATGATGCCGACGGTGATGGTGTTGATTGTGATGCTCAGCCTCTCTAAGTTCTTCTTGTTCTGGCTCTTGTAAGTGATGTGAATGCTGATGACAATTATCTGGCTCCAGTTGGTCTTGGTGATGTATGCTTGGACCAAAATTCTCACAATCTTCAAGATTTCTTTGAAGATTTTGATGAAGTTCTTGTAGATGGTCATCCTGGGGATGGACATTTTGACCAGGTTGATCAAGTGCTTGTAGCTCCTGGGTGTGGTGAAGAGGGTGTTGAATGGCTAGTGAGAGTGAACTTTCTTTATAAAACTCCTGTTGAACTATTTGGTCAAACTGAAGATGATTTTGTAAGTGGTCTTGTCTCAAAGACTGATGTAATTGATCTGGTCCATGTGAGGATCGCTGCAGATGATCTTGCTGTTGTGTTTGATGTTGCAGCTGAGTCTGTCGTCTATTGATTTGTTGCAAATGACTATCTCCACCAGTTTGATGCAAGTGGCTGTGTTCTCTTGAGGTTTGTTGCAAATCAGTACTGTGCTGTCTTGTAGGATGTTGCAAATAATCCTGCTGCTTTGAAGGCTGCTGTGAATGATCATGTTGATGTGGCAGTTGATGAACATGGTCTTGTGATGGCTGCTGCGAATGAATATGTTGACGTGGTAGTTGATGAACATGGTCTTGTGATGGCTGCTGTGAATGATTATGTTGATGTACTGATTGATGAAGAGAAGTATGTTCTTGAGGCAATTGTTGTAAATGAGCTTGCTGCTGATTTATCTGTTGCATATGATCTTGCTGATGGGATGATTTCTGCAAATTACTTTGTGAAGTGTGATGCAGATGATTATGTTGTTCTGGCAAGTGCTGCAGATTATCATGAGATAAATGTTGCAGAGTCACTTGCTGATGTGATATTTGCTGCAAATTGTCTTGTGGTGGCTGTTGCAACTGATTTGGCTGTTGCGATGACTGTGACAGCTGAAACTCTTGCGATGGCTGTTGCATATGATTCTCTTGGTGATGAACACTAACATGTTGAGGATAAATAGAATCACATGGCGAGAGGAGATGAGGTGAGGGGTAATGATGAGGGGCCTGTTCTACTGTGGAAGAGATGGAGGAAGGCGAGGGGTAACGCTGCAAGGGGTGTTCCACAGAAGGGGAACCCCGACCTACAGAATGTTGATAAAGACCATCACTGGCCTCATCTGTCACAGCTAACACTGCTGTCAAAAGTTTCATGGCATCCACCTCTTTAGTATTACTCTGTAGAGATGTACCAGTGTTCACATCCTTAAGGGGTTCAGCTTGAAGGGCTGGACAGCTACAGGGGCAATATTTCTTATGGGCCTTCAGCTGTCGTCTTCGGAAAAATGTTTGATCACAATCTTCACACACATATTTATCCCTTATGTGTTCACTGCTATCATCAACATCTTGTTCAGAGCCTGAATTACCTTGTGTAGTTCTCAGCACTGGATGATTTGTCCGCTTATGACGCACTAACTCCTCCTGACATGAGAAGCTGACAATACAAGATGGACAGCTAAATGAGGCATCTTCTATTTCAGTGTGATCAAGTTTATGATGCTCATATGAGATCTTATCTACAAAAATATGGCTACAAATCTTACATTCATAATGTTCATCACACTTGTTGTCACTGACAGACACACTGTTATTATGAGTTCGGATGTGTTTTGTTAGAGTTCCTCTCTGATTAAACGCAGCCCCACATTCTTCACACACATATGGTCGATCACCTTTGTGTATTTTCATATGCGACCGTAGAATCTCTTTTCTTTTAAATGTTCCATTACACTCTTCACAACGAATTGCTCCCTTTCTGTCATGAACTCGTTTTTCATGCTGAGCCAAATATTTATGGGTAGTAAAAGTGGATGGGCATTTGTTACATTGGTATGGTCTTTCACCACCATTATGGAGTATTTTATGAATCTCTAACTTCTTTGCTTGATTGAAACTTAAACCACAAATGTTACACATATGTTGCAGTTTGATCTGGTGATGAGCAATGTGCTTTCTCAGATTCTCTTTCTCACGAAATTTATATCCACATTCTTCACATTTCCATGGCTTCTGATTGGAATGGATTCTTTTGTGACGCTGCATGGCTGCTCTTTGGGTAAATGAGGAACCACACACCTCACACACAAATGGTTTTTCTCCTGTGTGTCTACGTCTGTGACTTTTCAAGGTAGATAGGAGCCGAAATGTTTCACCACATTCACTGCATCTGTAGGGTTTTTCTCCTGTGTGTTTTCTTTTGTGTGTAACTAGCATACCTGCCCCATTAAATGCAACATCACACTGGTCACACTTGAAAGGCTTCTCACCACTGTGCAATCGTTTATGTACCTTCAAGCTGCTAGTCTCAGTAAAGCAAGTTTTGCACTCATCACAACTATATGGTTTTTCCCCAGTGTGCACCTGCAAAAAGAGAGAAAACCAGTAAAAATAAATAAAAAATAAATACAGTTGTACCTTTATTTACAAATTTAATCCGTTCCAAGAGACAGTTCATAAACCGAAAATTTGTAAACTGAAACGAATTTTCCAATAATAAATAATTTAAATTGAATTAATCTGTTCCACACACCCAAAAATATTAACTTAAAAATACATTTTATACAGACTTCTACTCATATGTTGTACTACAATATATTTTACCTTTATGGAGGACTCTTGTTGGCATATGGAAGACAGTGAGGAGGAGGGAGAGGAGGAGAGGTGTTAGTGTTTGGAAGGGGAGTCCCCTTCCATTATAACATTAGGTAGTGATGACTTCTCTGGGGGTACTCTCCTATGTTTTGCACCATACCACTAGGACCTGGTTGTGGTTCACTGCTTGCTTGTCTTACTAAGAATCTGTCTAAAGACACTTGTTTTTCCCTACGTTTTAACACTTGTCTGTAGTGAGACATCACATTGTCATTAAAAAGGTTAATGTAATGGCTTGTTACAGCTTTATCTTGGTGAGTTTTTTCAGCAAAACTTTGCAGTTCTTCCCATACTTCACACATTTTCTTAATGAGGAAGGGACATCTTCTACTGCCTCTACTCACAACTATTATCTTAGGTTGAACTTTACCACTAACTTTCTAGGAACCCATGGAATGATATATAATAATTACTTTTATGTTCAGAAACCAAAAAACTAGCATGAATGTAATGAAATGTCATTTTCTGGGTAGAGCCCCGGAAGCTTCTTGGAGTTACTGGACTGATATTAGCTAATATTAGTATGGGGGCTTCAGTCATATGGAGTTGTGATGCCTACTGGGGACCACTAGCCAGAACATGGACCACTCAGAGAGGCAAAAGGAGCAATGGCTTATGAAACTCACATGTATGAAAGTATTCATATCTGCCACTGACCGGGGTTGAGCACCCAGAAAGGTAGACGCTTCAAAACAGACCCCTCGTGGTATATTGCAACCTAAGATGGAACAAAGGCTAGAAACTTTCCCAAAGAAAAATAGGCAAACAAGCAACATGTCATCACATTGCACACCGCTTGTTTGTGCCCCCCCCAGAGGGGGGTGATGGTCCTAGCCCACCAAGCCGGAAAGCGGACTGTCAGTTTGGAGGCTGAAAAACGGAAACAAAACCCGCCAGCAGGAGGAAGGGAGGGTGCCAGGGAGCCTCTTGGGCTCTACCCAGAAAATGACATTTCTTTACATTCAGCGCTGGTTTCTTCTGAACTTTTTTCTGGTCTTTCTTCTGAACATAAACATAATTATTAAATATCACGCCATGGGTCTCAAGAAAGGTTTCTGTGGGGGAGCCCCGTCGGCTCTCTGGAGCTAACTACCCAAAGAGAAAATATAAGGGACTTACCCAGGAGGCGGCTGCACCACACAACTCTTAACGAAAACGAGACAACTGGCTGCAACCGCCGGCCCAAGGCGACAAGATCGCTGGGGACCCGGCACATTAAAAAGATATTGGGCAGCCAGGACCCTGTTCGATCTCCAAAACCCGTGCCAGAATGTCCGTCCTAGGCATATTGCCAAACACAGCAGCCAAAGCTGCAAACTTACGAACATCATGGGCACGAGGGTAGACCGCAGGCTGGCTAGACTTGATAACCCTGTGGATGATGTGAGAGACCTAAGCCCTGGAACTGGGTTCAAGAGAAACAGGGTCAACCCAAAGTGAATCCCCAGACACATTAGCCGAGGCACACATATAATGGCGTAAAGCCGCAACCAGACAGAGAACATGATGCACCCCTGGCCTGACCAACCAAGCATCAAAAACCCACGGACCCCTCTGGAAGCCCGCCATCTTGTTCTTCATCAAAAAAGACGGAGACGGCTGCAAATGAACAAAATGTCCATCCGAACCAAAAGAGCAAAAGCCTCTATGCAGGAGGAGAGCATGAAGCTCCCTGAACCGACCCCCCAGAAGCCAAAGCCAACAAGAACAAAGCTTCCTGGAAACAATCTTGGACCGAAGGGGTCACCACAAACCGAGGAGAAGCAAGAAAGGAGAACACCCGGTCCAAACACAAGGACAGCTCAGGCGGCACATGAGCAGGCCATAGTTGGAAAAAGGCACAAGTAAGTTTGTGAAACTGAGCCCAAGAGACATCCACCCAGAATGCATGCTGGAGCCGTTCTGCCAGCACTGCACGATACGAGGCGACAGTATTCGGCATAAGATGCCTGTCTTGAAAGTGCCAAGAAAGAAAACTCAACACAACACGATCCGGGACCGAAGACAACCTACACAGGGAAAGGAAATGGCGAAAAGACTGCCAAGACACTTCATACTGTAGCCGAGAAGAAGACTGCAGGTGGGACACCATGAGAGAAGCCACCTGGCCACACTACAGATGATGATACACTCGTGTCAGAAACTCTAGACGCGAAGCCGAACATCCAGCAGAGCCAACTGAACAAAAATTGGCATCGACCATCCATTTCGTGGACAGGGGAATGAACTGCGAGGCCATCTGCCAGGATGTTGGACACGCCCCTGATATGAACCACAGAGAGCTAAACCCCGAGAACTCAGTAGAAGAGCCACTCGAAGCAGCCAGCCCCAAAGAGCCATGGACCACAGAGATCCCCCCATGGTTCAGACAATGAATCACCGGAGCACAGTCCGAATGGAGCCGGATCGTAGAGCTCCGAGTAAGTCGAATCTGATACAGCATAAGCCACACTAGCACCAAATGCCCACCCCAACCAGCAGATACCTGAGCCCTGGCACGACCCTTCCGGGAAGCACAAGAATGCACACCCCGGACAACCAACATATCCGAAAAAGGGTGGCAACTAGCATAAGCTGCCTGCAGAAACTGAGGCACAACCGAGTCCGCAAACAACGGAGGACAAAACGGAGACGAAAACTTAAGAGTCAGGGCCCAAGCAGAATCCACGGGTGAGGACAGCCTGCCAACACGCGAGGTGAGAGTCATAAAACAAGGACACTGCCTCCCGGAGGATAGACCTAAACAGCTTAAGCAACGCTTAAGTCAACAAGGAAGATGACGACCTGGCAACCATCTCCTCCACATCCTTCTCAAGCCAGTCCAAGGACAGCTCGAAGGGGGGAAAAGAAGTGTACGACCGAGGCCAAATGCCCGCGAGTGCGAAGATCTTCTGCAGACGGAAGGGAAGGGACCTGAACATGCAACTGGAGCACATCAACCTCACAAGGAAGCACAGGGGCATACAAGCATGCATTATGATGCTCAAATGCACTCCTAAATACACCTGCAACACTGTAGTGAGCTCTCGCTACTTAAGAGTACGGGAATGACAGAATGTATGCAATACAGTACCCCCAACGAAAAGAAAGGGCAATCCGCAAGCCAGGAAAATGCCGGGACATATCTAATACAGGTACAGTGAAAAAAAACCTAACTCAATGGTTTAATTGGAAGAGGGTTTAATTGAAAGAGGATTTCTCCAATCATCATCTTTGTTCAAGGTAGACTAAAAGAATAATTAACCATAGAATGTATTACACTAATGATAAATTTACACGTTTCGAACATACATGGTTTATTCTCAAGTGATGGAACTGTACTGGGCGTTTTAGATTTATACCATTAGGGAGGTCAGGTACATAATACAAATAGGTGAGGAGTATGGCATAAAGGGAGGAAGAATAGGGCATAAATGGGGGATGAATGGGGGACATAAATGGGGATGAATGAAGCAGAAAAAGAAGAACATACAAAGATTAATCTGGTGTAGTGGGCATGGCATTTTGAGCAGTGTCATCTACATTGGTATCTTTGTGTTCCGGTCTTGTTGGTTGGCTCTCATGGTTGGTAGAGTGAATAGTTTCGTTATTTGGGTATTTATGGTAGGTTGTTTGGCTTTTATATGAATGGCTTCAAGAATTTTTAATCCTCTTACATCCTGAGTTTTGCAAGTATTTTTATTCAACATTTCTCTTGTTAGGGTGATGTTATGGGCTTGTCTCATGTGATATTTAGAGGCACCTAACTGAAGATGACCAATCAAACACCTAGTGAGCTTGGTCTACGTCATACCTATGTACAGTACTTGGATTGAATGCTACATCTTTCACGAGGGTAGGTGTACATGTATACCACATTCGACAAGAACATTTGCCATCAAGTGGCAAATGGAATTTTGTGGGAATAAATGCCATGTTATGGAATGTGGAATCGGAGAAAATAGACCACACACAACTTACAAAATATGCGAAAAGGAATTACAGAACTTTAATAAAGAATGAGACCTAGGGGTGGTTTTGGAGTAAGCTGTCGCCAGAAGAACACATAAAGAACGTTGTGAGAGGAGCATATGCATTGCTTTCCAACTTCAGACTTGCTTTTAATTATATGGAAGGTAAAATACTAAAGAAACTTTTAATGATTTTTGTGACACCAAAACTGGAATATGCAGCAGTTGTATGGTGCCTAAATCTCAAGAAGCACATAAATAAACTGGAAAAGGTGTAACGGCATGCTACAAAATGGCCTCCAGAAGTGAAAAACAAGAGTTACGAGAAGAGACTAGAGGCATTAAATATGCCAAAACTAAAAGATAGAAGAAAAAGAGATGATATGATCACCACTTACAAAATACTAACAGGAATAGACTAAATTGATAATTTGGTCTATTCCTGCCACTTGCCACTCTCCATAGTGTATAGTAGGTCACTGGAAACGGGAGACCTACCAGAAATATGGAAGACGGCTAATGTAGTCCCAATATACAAAAAGGGTGACAGACAAGAGGCACTGAACTACAGGCCAGTGTCCTTGACTTATATACCATGCAAGGTGATGGAGAAGATTGTGAGAAAAAACCTAGTAACACATCTGGAGAGACGAGACTTTGTGACAACCCATCAACATGGGTTCAGGGAGGGTAAATCTTGCCTTAGAAGATTTAGGCTCTTAGGCTTAATAGAATTCTACGATCAGGTGACAAAGATTAAGCAAGAAAGAGAAGGATGGGCGGACTGCATTTTTTTGGACTGTCGGAAAGCCATTGACACTGTACCCCATAAAAGGCTGATGCATAAGATGGAGAAACAAGCAGGAGTAACTGGTAGGGCACTCCAGTGGATAAGGGAGTACCTAAACAATAGAAAGCAGAGAGTTACAGTGAGGGGTGAGACCTCAGATTGGCGGGAAGTCACCAGTGGAGTCCCACAGGGCTCTGTATTCGGACCTATCCTGTTTCTGATATACGTAAATGATCTCCCAGAGGGTATAGACTCATTCCTCTCAATGTTTGCTGACGACGCAAAAATTACGAGTAGGATTAAGACAGAGGAGGACAGCTTGAGACTTCAAGAAGACCTGGACAAGCTACAGGAATGGTCGAACAAATGGTTGTTAGAGTTTAACCCAAGCAAATGTAATGTAATGAAGATAGGGGTAGGAAGGAGGAGACCAGATACAAGGTACCATTTGGGAGATGAAATACTTCAGGAGTCAGAGAGAGAGAAAGACCTGGGGGTTGATATCACGCCAGACCTGTCCCCTGAAGCTCATATCAAGAGGATAACATCAGCGGCATATGCCAGGTTGGCTAACATAAGAACGACCTTTAGAAACTTGTGTAAGGAATCTTTCAGAACTTTATATACCATATATGTCAGACCAACCCTGGAGTATGCGGCTCCAGCATGGAGTCCATATCTAGTCAAGCATAAGACTGAACTGGAAAAGGTTCAAAGGTTTGCCACCAGACTAGTACCCGAGCTGAGAGGTATGAGCTACGAGGAGAGACTATGGGAATTAAGCCTCACTTCGTTGGAAGACAGAAGAGTTAGGGTGGACATGATCACCACATTCAAGATTCTCAAAGGAAATCGACAGGGTAGATAAAGACAGGCTATTTAACACAAGGGGCACACGCACTAGGGGACACAGGTGGAAGCTGAGTGCCCAAATGAGCCACAGAGATATTAGAAAGAACTTTTTTAGTGTCAGAGTGGTTGACAAATGGAATGCATTAGGAAGTAATGTGGTGGAGGCTGACTCCATACACAGTTTCAAGTGTAGATATGATAGAGCCCAATAGGCTCAGGAACCTGTACACCTGTTGATTGACGGTTGAGAGGCGGGACCAAAGAGCCAGAGCTCAACCCCCGCAAGCACAATTAGGTGAGTACACACACACACACAGACACATATTGTACCCAACAGGCACACTATTGATGTTTACTTTACCTTCATATGCCTGATAAGCATTGCTTTAGCAGAGAAGGCTGTGCCACACTCGTCACACTTAAAAGTTCGCTCTCCAGTATGACTTAGTTCATGTACCTGGTGAGAAACATCAGCACATGTCATTTTTTTACACGGTAAATGTCAAGAAAAAATTCTAGTTTATACTTTGCATCTGAAATGCTATCTGTCAAGGGTTGCCAAATAATGCCAAGAGTGCAGGATGCACAAAGAATGTCCCTGAATGACAATTAAAAGCATATTAGAAATACTGTAGTTAGATATTATATATAACTTGCAGACAAAAATCTTCATAAAATTAATGATAACATTTGAGATGACTATAAGGAGACAGGAAAGTGGAATTAATAAAATGTTTAAAACCTGCATTAAATGGAATGAAATGCCTTGCTCAGAATGTCCTCGACTTGTTAGGACAACATTACTTCCCAGATGGACAAGTACTTTTCAAATTGCCTTGTCCCCAACAATAAAAAAATGCTTGGGTATCTCAGTGGAGGCCATATCTAAATCCACACTGAGGTAAACAATTCATTATACTGTATTCAGAAACTCTTCAAACCCATCAAAACCCTCTCCATACAATCCTAGGATACTAAAAATTGCCAAGAATCACGTAAGGATTAATTGTTTATTACAGTCTCTGAAGAGCTTAGAGTGATCACCAGGCTGTAAAGTGATGGTAGACATCTCCCCAATCTACTTAATATTACTGTAGTGCTGGCCTGTAGTGCCAATTCGTGTACTTCACAAGTGCTTTTTAAAGTTCAGTAATTCTTAAAAAATTCTGAACTGCTATGGATTGTTTGGAGGGCATTGACAAGGCAATGAAACAGATACTTGTTCTTTGGGAAAGTAAAGGTGCTCAGGGTCTGGAGCAATATCAGCATCATGACTCAGGGAAGATAATGAGGAATCTTACACAAAGTATTTAATACTGTACATAGACTTTATACTTCAGAATACAGGCAGCACTTGCTATGCTAGCATTCTATACTGTATATGCAAAATATTTTAAACAAGATAGGTACAGTATTAAACCCTCAAATTTGCTATGCAAATGATAGCCTTAAAAAAATGTCCACACTTTTCTGGATTACATTCTTGCATCATGACCCTTTCCATGCAGTATGCAATGATACTTTGATTGGAGTTTAACTGAACGAGGAGAAAAAAGTTCACTCTTAAAGGTCGCTGCAATGCATCCACCATCATCCCAAATATCTTCGTTATAAAAAAGGCCATTTTATACTGATCATCATGCACCCATCACGCACAGTGAGAGCTGAGTGTACAAGACAGAAAGTAAAGACATATGTCAGTTAGAATAAACACACCACAGAACAAACCTTGAGTCTGTCTTCTTGTGGAAAGGTCTCATTACAGTGCTTGCATGAGAATGGTTTCTCAGGAAGTGGCAGTGGATGTGTGGTCTTGGGTTCATGTGCTAGCGAATCATTCTCACACTTGACACAAGTAGTTGCAATTTTGTTAGAATGAGCCTGAAAGATAATTTTCTTTGTTAATAACACAAATTTCCCCTGAAAGTAAAACTTCTACAAAAATAACTCAATCTGACAGTAATTGGTCAAGTGAAGCTATGTAAGTGATCTAAACAGATATTTAGCATCCATTCCAAACTTTGTTTAACACTTTTGAGAAAAAGTGACAGCATTTATCTTTTTTTTCAAATACTTTCACTGTACTGTATATGTTTTGATATTAGTCAATCAAGAAAGGTATTCTCCAGCAGTTATATCTCCATATGCAAAAACAGCTTACAGTGTTTAAGGCTCTGGTACCAATGTGACTTCCACAGGTTACCAGGCTCTTGACCATGTCCAGCCTATTAGAAACCAGGATTACAATTTGATTCTCTCACTGAGGCTACGGAAGCACATGGATCAGAAGTAAATGAAAAACAAAGAAAATTGCCCAGAATGATACAGGCAAAACAAAAAAAAAATCACTGTTCTTAAATATAAATTAAATTTAAGAAACTAAGTAATTGATAGTTGGGAGCAGGTAAACAACTCCTGCTTCAGCTTAACTGGCTGCCAAACAATGGCAGTTCATGTCAATCCGAGTCTAAAAAACTTGAATCATGGTGCCACCCAAATTGACAATTTCCATGGGAAAGGAAGAAGAAGAAACAAGGAGAGAACAAGGAGCTACAGAGGGTTACCCAAAAAGGGACATGTTATTATATTTAACATTTTATCTTTGGGGGTGGCCCCTTAGTAGCTCTCCAGTGTTTACTCAAAATGACTTTGATGAAAGGGAACATATAGTCACAAGAAAAGACAAATGGGAAAAGGCTTACTATGTGAGAAATGGGCAGACCAGGGCACATGAAAAAGAGAGCCTCTGAGAATGAAGGGCAGAGGATAAAGAAGCAAAAAGACAAATGGGAAAAGGCTTACTATGTGAGAAATGGGCAGACCAGGCACATGAAAAAAGAGGGCCTCTGAGAATGAAGGGCAGAGGATAAAGAAGCAAAAAAACCAATGAAAGTAGCCAAAAGAGGGAAAAGAAATGAACACCATACACACATATGAAAAAGGCAAACAGGATGCCAGCCTAATAAAAGCTAAGAATAGCAACAGCCAGCAGATGCTGTCACCCAAACATTACACCAAGAAAAAACAGCAAAGTAATAGTTAACACCCAAGAATACAAGAAAAACGTGAACCCTTGTGATAGAAGAAAGCCGGCAACCAGACAATGACCCAGACCGAACACCAAAGTCCACCTGGACGGTGAAAAAACAGGGAGACAAACACCTCAAACCTCAACCAGGAAGAGAATCACAAAAGAACCTCCCCCCCAAAGGGGACACTTAGTAGGCAAATCATCTGCCTGGAGGGAACTCAACCCAAAACCTTGGTCAATCTGCCATCACCAAAACCAGACAAAGAGGAGCACAAAGCATAGACAATCCTCACATACAATAACAGAATATGGGAAACAGCCAAATGGGCCTTGACACAAGTCAGGGATAGCCCTTGAGAATCAAGAAAGGGACCAAGACAATAAGGAGAGTATGCATACAATTAGCAATGCATAGGAAGGCCAAAGAGGCCTTGAATTACAGGGGGCCAGGATAAACATATGAACCCAACCTCGATGGTAGGGGGCACCATCCCAACTGACATGGGTAGCCAAAGTAGGTGACAATAACAAGCTACTTTAAGTGAACTCAATTCTGATCTTGGTTTTTGCAAACTATCCAAGTTCTCAAGGATTTCAGTAGAAGTTGAAATCAGTTTTTTTTTAACAATATCTGCAGTGCTGGGTACTTCCCCTTTAGGTTCCCTATTTTTGTTCTGAACTGTGGGTACTGAGTTTCAGGGAGTCAATGGGGCTCCCCCAGAAAACCAGCATGAAATTCCAATTTCTGGGTGATTCTCCTCCCTGACACCTTCCCTTCCTCAGGTCGGTGGCATATTTCATCATTCTAGAGCTGGCCGGCTACCTCCTCCCCCCAACGAGGGAGGAGGTGGAGCTAATTAGGGGGGGCCTAATTTCACAAAATTTTGGTTGTTTGTTGTTATTGTTGTGGGAGTTCGTTTGACATTTTGGAGGCTACGGTCTCGTTTTAAACCATGCAGTGCTTGGTTCTGATTCGCCTATCTTTCTGGGTGCCCTTCCTAGGTGATGGCAAAGACGATAACCTTTAAATGTAAAGTGATCGTAGGCCCTCACTCCCTGAGCCTCTCTGAGGGACCAGGTTCTGGCTCATGGTCCTTGGAAGGCATAAATAACTCCACAACTGATGACACTAAGTAGTATGGCACTTAACCAGTGAAATAGCTTCAGGGAACCAATGGGGCTCCCCTCAGAAACTCTAAATTAGGCAATAAAAAATAGCAAGTAAAGGCAGGGTGTTGAAAGCTGATGCTGACTGATTGAGACTTTGTACAGTGTCAAGAACCTAGGCAAGATTAACTGAGTGAACAGTAAGAACAAATGCTTAAAAAATTTCTTCTTTTTGATCTTGTAACCTTAATCAGCATGTCTAAAACTACCTCTGGTGAGATTTTATAGGAAGTTAAAATTTTTAAGGGAATAAAGTAAAAATTTCGTCTTTTAAAATACTGTACCAAATAAAGGCAAGGGTATTAGAAGGGTCTGGAAAATGAATAAGAGCTAAGAAAAAAATTCAAGGGGACTAATATAATAAAGTGTGTATTTTAAAAAATACTCATTTTGATATTGTAACATCATGTACCGGGAAGCTACTAAGAGGACCAGCACAGAAAGTGGGCAGATATGGGGAATGTGTATGTATAAAGCACAAGTGGTGGAAATAAACAGTACAATAGACGTTGGTAGGGAGGTAATGAATGATAATTTTTTCTTCTACAATTTACATAAAGTACTTTAAATCTAAGAAACAGCTGATTTACAGATATTTAGTTTGTATGTGTTATCATTTATCTAATATGATTATCTGATTTTGGAAAGAAAGATGAAACTTTTACCTTAAAAAATCTATAACTCACTTTTCCCCCAACAAAATTTACATTTGATTCTCGAAAATGCCTCCTTGATACCATGGAAATGGGAGATGAAGCATAAATCCTGATGAAATATTTGTCAATTCAGTCTGTGACTCAAAATAATTACAGCACTGTACTTTAACTCCTCAGCATGAAAATATGAATAAATTTACCATAACCCTACATTAGCTAAAACAACAATTAGTGTAACCACCTTCATAAGGCACTTATGATGAGGTAATCTGGTAAACAAGGCACCACAGCGACTGCGCTCAAATTCAGGCACTTTCTCATGATTTTCAACACCAACCTGATCTAGAGTGTCATCTAATGCATGTTGTGTCGATAAAGCATGTGGAGTCATGTCCAATGCAATGAGGGAAGGATGCAAATGTGGCAATTGATGTGCTGATGAGGGAGGAGAAACAGCAGCCATGTGGGTAGGAGCCTGAGACATGAGTGTAGGCTGTACTGGCGGTAACTGGTGACCAGGCGAGAGATCCAGTGCTGATGATGTCAGTGTGGTTGGAGATGGAGGAGATGGCTGCACCTGTGGAAGAATCTAAACTGATTTCAAGCAACTTACCAAAACACTGCTGTAATTTATGAAAAACTGAGATGATCTGAGGTTTTAATAAATAAAATAAATAGATAAACATACAGTACTTTATAGCAGATCTCAAAATGTGGTAAAGTTGTTAATGAAATTTGCATCATTGGACAAAAATAGAAACTGGTAATCAGGCTTCAAAACATTTGGGTATTGTGGTAGTGAGAAAATTATTATTTATAACAACTAGCCAAGAAATACAACACCTTAACATAGTAAAATATATATAATTGGGTAATTACACACAAAGAGACCTGGGAGTGATGTAACATCAAATCTAACTCCAGAGGCACATATAAATAGGATAATGACAGCAGCATACTCTATGTTAGCAAAAGTTAAAACATCATTCAGAAACCTAAGTAAGGAGGCATTTAGAATGCTTTACACTGCCAATGTGAAACCAGTCTTAGAGTATGCTGCCCCACCTGAAGAAACGCATAAGGAAACTGGAAAACATTCAGAAATTTGTGACGAGGCTCATCCCAGAATTGCGAAGGATGGAGTATGAAAAGCAACTGAAGGAACTGAACCTGATGGTGCTAGAAAAACAGAGGGAGCAAGGAGATATGATAGGGACATAAAATACTTGGGGGGATCGACAGAGTGGAAATAAATGAAATGTTCACATTGAATACCAACAGAACAAGAGGGGCATGGGTGGAAGCTTGAAAAGCAGATGAGCCATAGAGATGTTTACAAAGAAAGAGTAGTGGGAAAATGGAATGAACTAAAAAACCAAGTTGTGAAAGCAAACTCTATTCATAATTTATAAAGCAGATGTGATAGGAAAATAGGACAAGAGTCATTGCTTTAAACAACTGGTGGCTAGAAAGGCAGGATCCAAGAGCCAATGCTCGATCCTGCAGGCACAAATAGATGATATAAATAGGTGAGTGCCCCCACACACATACTGTACTAAAGAAATTGTTCACAACCTTTGTGAGACCAAAGTTGGAATATACAGCAGATGTATGGTGCCTATATCTCAAGAAGCACATCAACAAATTTGAAAAGGTGCAAAGACATGCAATAAAATGGCTTCTGGAACTAAGAGACAAGAACTATGGTTAGAGGTTAGAGGCACTAAATGTGCCAAAGCTAGAAGATAGAAGAAAAAGAGGTAATATGAACATTACGTACAAAATTGCAAATGGGAATCAAAAAATTGATAAAAGAAGAATTTCTGAAACCTGGAACTTCAAAAACAAGAGGTCATAGGTTTAAGGATGTTCACCTGCGGCAATTATCAACTGTCATGTTTTCCTCATTGCCCATTTCTTTCTTTCAAGCAGTTGCTTGTTTTGTTTTGCTTAAACTTTGTAGTTGGTCTCTCTCAGTTTTCAGTAGATCTCTGATCTCTATGCTACCCTCACCTCAGGTCAATGTGGGTCTCAGAAGTCTGACTTGATTCTTAAGGCATAACTATACCACCACATAAGCATCAAGGAACTACCAAGGAGACTTTTCGAAGCTTCACATATGTAAACAAATCTAACTTAACTCAAATCTGGTTCCAGCCAACTGACTACAAACTGGACAACAGTCAGGGAGTGCAAGCTGGATCAGGTAAGTGGATCCATGGGTGGGAATGGTGCTGTCACCTGATGTTAACTGATGAAGGTGATCAGAAAGTCAAACGACTATTTAGCAACAACCCTCATTGCAGATATATGTGATACCAAGAGAAGGCTAGGAAAGGCTTCGATTTTATGTGAGTTGTCGTCTGGAGGTAAGACTAAGCATTCCCTAGTGACTTCCTCGCAGTTGAACAATCCTGTACGATTGTTTACAATTCTAAGATGTCATGCTATACTATTCAGCATGATTGTGCACAATTCTATCCTAGGGAAGGTATAGAAATTATTAAGAGAAAGTTTTATACCAGTATGATTATACAGTACTGTATAGCACTTGGAAGGGATATGAGGATGGAGTGAAGGAATGGTGTTCACCCACTTGGACCATTTGGGATCAAATGCCAGCCCAGTAAGAAGCAAGGTTGTCACTGTACTTACCAGTCTTACCAGCTACCAAAAGGATCTTTTGGCAGCCGGGAGAGAGGAGGATACTGAGGTATTCGGGTCCCAGTCTTGCTAAACACACAATTACAAGATTCTTGCTTTTATATTTATGACTAACCAAATGTGATACTGTAGCTCAGAAATTATCTTATTCCTTCTCATTTCTGTCCTCATATGAATAATATGCAATCAACAGAACCACCTTAATCTTTCAAACTTGAATTTCCCACACAAGCATCTTGAACTGCACTGAAAGTAATTGCTGTCTATCAGTTTCACTTCATTAAAAGACCAAATTTATGTTAACGAAAATTTACCCTCGCATACCCATTGTAAAATAAAAGTAGAACTCACAGATGAGCATACTGGGACGGATGTGGGCAGTTGTGCTACAGATATGGAGGGCAAAGGGGAAGAAAAGTTATCTGAAATAAGATGAGGTGGAACTGTATACTGGAGGGAAGTGATCACAGTTTCATTGGGCTGGCCTGAACCCACAAGTAGACTCTCTTCAGCAGATCCTGTAAGGCTTCTGTCATCAGCTGGGCTGCGATTCCATGACCACTGTATTGTATCTGAAACTATAGGTATGTATGTAAAATATTGCAATCACAGAGATGACTGTGTATTATATATATAGTTAAATAAAAATGGCTTGTGTAGTCCATGACATTTTTACTCAATGTTATATCAATGTCTCACACTTTCTCAAGAGTAATGCAAGACTGGCAATACTGTTGACAAAATTCTGGCAAGCAACATATAAGCTAAAATTTTAAGTTACCCCCTTAATAGGAAAGTCTAGTAAGAATATTTCTTAGTGAAATGCAGAATTTAATACTTACAGATATTCTCTGCATGGTAACTTCTGGTGGCATTCACAAGAATTGAATAAAATCTGATTTATTGTACTGTGTGAACCAAATCATAGTTTTGGAAGCATCCACCAGAATTTCATACTTAGGATACTACATACAGTATTATGAATTGAATGTGGGTTCATGAGCTTAATAATAATAGTTTCACCAACATACACTGAAAGTAAATACTTACAAATATATTCTGGATGTGCTGTTGGGTCCGGAGCCAAGCCATAGTTTCGGAAGCATCCATTAGAAGTTGATGAACTATAAGGTTCAAATGTTTCAGCAGCATGAGTAATTTCTTGAAACAGCTGTCCTCTTGCCCGAGCATCCTCTGCAGCTTCCAGAGATGACACAGATGACCCTTCAACAAACACCACAGAGCTACTGCTGTTGCACAAACTTGAGAGATTTTCTGGGTCATTCTTGATTTGAATTAGATCATGATGCATTGACTCCAGGAGATTTTGTCTAGCAGTAACTTCCTGTTCCAAGATAACAATTTTAAAGTTTTATTACAGTACTTACTGTACCAGTACGAGAGCAATTGACAAAGGAGAAAAATAGTCAAGCACTGGATGTGTAATTTACCTGAATTTACTTTTGGGCCACCACCTCTCTAGTGGCTTTGAGAGGGACAGGTACATTCATTCACATCAAAGGTACATTCATTTTTCTTGATGATGTCCTTGGTTACGATGATCTGATAAACTGAACAGATTTTTATATTTGAACAGTGGTAGACCAGTATTGTATACTGGAACTTCGTATATGTATACTGTACACTTATGAGGATGTCTAAATAAGGCAATTCCAAGAGGTATTCCCAAACAAAGGAGTAACTACTGATAAAGGTACATACAAGAACAAATTAAAATGGCTATTTCTATCTTAGTGAGAAGAAATAATTGGAAGATGGGTTACCACCCCAATTTTAAATTCTCAAACTTGGGAAAGAATTTACAAACCTGAGAGAGTCCCGCCATGAGGAGGGTCGAGATGCATGGTGAGAATGGTAGTAAGTCACAGTCGACACAGGAGGCAGGACGTCTTCAGATTCTGCAGTGCCTATATCTTGGAAACGCTCTCTCGTTTCCCCACCCATGTCCACCATTTTGTTGCATGTGATGGCACTCGGTGCAAACAAAAATTCTGAAAATCAAATTATAAAGATAAAATTCCAATTACTGTACTTAAGTAAATGGTAGCACAAATCTGAGCTGAAATATGCACTGTATAGTGATGTAATTGTAAGTGACAAAGAATTAATGGGAATAACACCAACATCAGGCCAGTGATGAACTATTTTACAATGTTATTTTATCAAATTAATACAGAACCATGAACAATAACTTAGTTATTTTCCAGAAGGCTACTATAATACACTTTATTTCCCATTAGCCCGATTTATATTAAAAATCCAGCATTGAATGTAATGAAACACTAATCGCTGCGAGAGCCTCGGTGGCTCCCTGAAGCTATCACATATTGATATGGTACCATCTACTATGTTGCATCATCTGTGGAGTTCTATGAGCCTAATGGGGATTAGTGCCAGAACTACACCCCGACTCAGAGGACCAGGGAGCAGTGAAAGTCAAAACAAACCACTGCTGGCTTCAATAGAGTCCACAGCCTTAAGAGATGTCAAAAGAGCCAAACCATTGCCAAATTTTTCCTGACGATTGGATTTTGAACCGCAGCATTGTCTTAGCATTATAGAACTGCTTTGGTGGGTAAGCAGTTCCATCATCTCAGTTGCAGACTTTTCTTCCATTGAACATGCTGTAGATGATTTCTAACCCTCCTGTAGTTCCCTCTTCTGTATTCTCTCATGCTCTTTGTCCTGTTCCGACTCTCTCTTTCAGTTATACAGTACAATGTAATCACACACGATAATGCAGAAGTCACTGACTCCTATTGATATCTCACATGTTTAGTTCTCATTATTTCACAGGTGAGGAATCTCTCTAGCATATTTTGGGTAAACACCAGGGCTAGGATAGCTCATAAATCACCTCCTCTTTCTCTTGTTGGGTCCTTGATATGCTGCCACATGAGGTGTTTGTATGTAGTGATCACAGATCTTGTTCTCCATGTTTCATCTTCCCAAGGAACCTTCGTTGACCAGTCGATTTCACCGTGGTTAAAACCCAAAAAATTACGATCTTTGCTCTGACTCTCCTTGCCAATGTGGCCACCTTTTCTATTATCTTCAGATATGTTTTGCTGCATTATTATATTCCTCCCTTGACCTTACTGAAGGATGTAAAAAACACTTAAAGATGCAAATAACACATCATTTTCTCCTGGTCCTCTGTTATCATACTTTGTATGAAATCCTGTTGTGGAGAATTTACCTGAATTTACCTGGATCCACTATCTTTTTTTTTGAGTTGTTACATATATACAAGAGTTGTTACATTCTTGTACAGCCACTAGTACGCGTAGTGTTTCGGGCAGGTTCCTGGAATACGACCCCATGAAGAATCGTTTTACAACCAAGTACCCATTTTACTGTTGAGTTAAACAGAGGCTACAGTTAAGGATTTGCGCCCAGTAAATCCTCCCGGCCAGGATACAAACCCATGACAAAGCGTTCGCGGAACGCCAGGCGAGTGTCTTACCACTACACCACGGAGACTATCTCTCAAACATATTCAATTGGGGCAAGTAGCTGGCAGCTTGTCAAAGTCCCCCCCCCCCATTGTTCCTAAGGATTTTTTCTAACTAGATTTAGAATTGAAGTACAGTATAGTCTTGCCATTTACGGCTTCAGCAGGTAGGCAGTTCCATGAGCTTATAACCCTGTGAGTGAACACAGCAACTGATGGCTGAGGACTCCAGCAAGAAGAGAACACAGTACCTGACAGGTGAGGAACCTAACATACCCAGCAGGAGTAGAACACAGCACCTAAGAGAGGAGGAGCCCAACACACCCAGCAGGAGTAGAACACAGCACCTAAGAGAGGAGGAGCCCAACACACCCAGCAGGAGTAGAACATAGTAACTGACAGGTGAGGAAAGCAACTCACTCAGCAGTAGGAGACCACAGTACCTGACAGGTGAGGAACCAACACTACCAGCAGCAGCAGGAGGCCACAGTACCTGACAGGTGAGGAACCAACACTACCAGCAGCAGGAGGAGACCACAGTACCTGACAGGTGAGGAACCAACACTACCAGCAGCAGGAGGAGGCCACAGTACCTGACAGGTGAGGAACCAACACTACCAGCAGCAGGAGGAGACCACAGTACCTGACAGGTGAGGAACCAACACTACCAGCAGCAGGAGGAGACCACAGTACCTGACAGGTGAGGAACCAACACTACCAGCAGCAGGAGGAGGCACAGTACCTGACAGGTGAGGAACCAACACTACCAGCAGCAGGAGGCCACAGTACCTGACAGGTGAGGAACCAACACTACCAGCAGCAGCAGGAGGCCACAGTACCTGACAGGTGAGGAACCAACACTACCAGCCTCAGGAGGAGACCACAGTACCTGACAGTGAGGAACCAACACTACCAGCAGCAGGAGGAGACCACAGTACCTGACAGGTGAGGAACCAACACTACCAGCAGCAGCAGGAGGCCACAGTACCTGACAGGTGAGGAACCACACTACCAGCAGCAGGAGGAGACCACAGTACCTGACAGGTGAGGAACCAACACTACCAGCAGCAGGAGGAGACCACAGTACCTGACAGGTGAGGAACCAACACTACCAGCAGCAGGAGGAGACCACAGTACCTGACAGGTGAGGAACCAACACTACCAGCAGCAGGAGGAGACCACAGTACCTGACAGGTGAGGAACCAACACTACCATCAGGAAGTATAAACAGTACTGGTCGCCTCCCTCGCCTTGCCGCCTTAATCAACATCAAACTCCGAAATTATTACAAAAACGTATATGTATAATTTATGTACTTGATATATTAAAAAATTACAAAATGANACACACACACACCTCACAGTCTTGAGGTGCCACACACCCCACAGCCTTGGGTCCACACACACACACCTCACAGTCTTGAGCTGCCACACACCCCACAGTCTTGGGTCCACACACACACACACACCTCACAGTCTTGAGGTGCCACACACCCCCAGTCTTGGGTCCACACACACACACCTCACAGTCTTGAGCTGCCACACACCCCACAGTCTTGGGTTGCTACGCGCCTTTCCAACCCTAAAATCACTTTAAATTTGTCTATCTTCTAGCCTGTACTCTCCTCAATCAAGTAGGTTTTCTCATCAAATATCAAGTGACTTGATATTTGATATTTATTCGACCTAAATAAGTGCGCCCGACCTTTAATTTGTCACTGCAAATATTGAATAATTTCTCAAGTGGTTTGTAATCAGTGGCTTTGAATATAAAATAAACTGATGCTTGACTAACAAATCTGATTAATAATAATAATAATAATAATAATAATAATAATAATAATTTTTATTCACATGGTACAATGGGATTGTAAGATTACATAAGATTGGTATTTTTACATTCTTGCAAAACGACTAACATGCATATAGCATTTCGGGCAGAACGTGATGGTCTTGCATATTCGTCCCATTAACAAAAGTGCATGCACACACGTACGCATGCGCACCAAAAACTAGTTATCAGTTTTTCGCCAGACTAACTAGGCGTCTAATTACCCGGGAGGCGATGCATATCGGGACACTGAGGGAGGGAGCCCGGTGAGGCCAGGCCGCCGTCAGCGCTGCCTTATGGATCAGTTCGTTGGCCTGCTTCCTGATAGTCACCCGCGCTGTTACTGGCCTGAGGGGGGTGGTATAGGTGTGTGGGCGGTGGGTCCTTATTTACTCCATCCTTCGGGGTTTGTGATGCCTTTGCGAACGGTGTGTGGGCGTCCTTGCAGGTTCCTTACCTGCCAGGTAAGGTCATTGTGTGTGTTTGGGTTAATTGCCGTAGTATCATGCGCTTGTTTGGGTTCGCTAGCTGCCCCTTATCATACATGCGCCTGTTTGGGTTCGCTGCCTCATATCATACATGTGCTTGTCTGGGTTCGCTGCCTCATATCATACATGCGCTTGTCTGGGTTCGCTGCCTCATATCATACATGCGCTTGTCTGGGTTCGCTGCCTCATATCATACATGCGCTTGTCTGGGTTCGCTGCCTCATATCATATATGCGCCTGTTTGGGTTCGCTGCCTCATATCATACATGCGCTTGTTTGGGTTCGCTGCACCTTATCATACATGCGCCTGTTTGGGTTCGCTGCCTCATATCATACATGCGCCTGTTTGGGTTCGCTGCCTCATATCATACATGCGCCTGTTTGGGTTCGCTGCCTCATATCATACATGCGCTTGTTTGGGTTCGCTGCCTCATATCATACATCCACTTGTTTGGGTTCGCTGCCCCGTCTCCCTGGCATAATATTGAATAGATTTATTACATAATTACTACGAATTTGGGAAGCGTAGCATTAGCTATGGAGATGCCTCAGGCGGCGAACAACTTAGACAGGAAATTTTACGGACAGGATTCCTCACTTACGAAACCTGTACATCTCTCCTCGGTCATGGTGACTTAATCTGAATATATTAAACAGTTTACGAGCTTGGAAACGCTGCGAGGTCGTTCTTGACCCAAGGAACAACCTTGCAGTGTTTCGGACTTCTCTTAAAGTTTATCAAAGCGAACCCGCCATGATCAAGGAAAGATATACAGGTTTCGTAAGTGGACACGTAAATGTTTGATCAATTCTGACTCAGCTTGTCTTCCGAGATGCAGCCAACACTGATATGCAGGTCATAAAGAAGGTACTGCAGTTCTCATACGTTTGATATTAACTCCGTCTTTCCTGTACTCCCAGGCTGTGGTGGGCGTGGTGTCAGGCGTGGCTGGCTACAGTAAGACGCCGAAACAGTACCACATACAGACAGACACCGGTCCTGATCGCTACTTCAGGTGAGATTTTTTTCTGCATTTGCATATGTATGCATGCATATGTATGACTGTGTGTGTGTGTGTGTGTGTGTGTGTGTGTGTGTGTGTGTGTGTGTGTGTTGTGTGTGTGTGTGTGTGTGTGTGTGGTGTGTGTGGTTGGGTAGTAGTTTAATTTATAATATACCCCCCCCCCTCCCTCACACAGGGGTGGCATGCCCTTCAGAGTGGGTGTCCTACGTCCCTACTTCTGACTCCTATCCTACGCTACGACCTCCCCCCCCCCCCTCACACCCAGAATGCAAATAAATGTACATACAACACTAAGGACACCCGCGCCAGAGGTCAAGCCAGGTCACAAGGACCCAAGGACACCCCCGCGAGTGGTCAAGCTAGGCCACAACGACCCAAGGAGACCCCCGCGAGTGATGAAGCAGGTCATCAAGACGTGACCTTAAACCACTGTGGCACCGATGACCTCCACAGACCTGTTCTCTGCCCTCTTTCCCTCCAAGAATGGTTTCAACTCCTTCAGAGATCTTTCACCTCCATCATCAGCTCTACCGGTCACCACTACTCCTCCTCCCTCCAACACAACCTTAGCCTCCGACAATTTTTATAACTTAGCCTCTCCACCACCCATTAACTTCCAAGGTCGTCGACCGTAAAACAGCCTCGAAATTCCAATCCACACTAATTTGTATGTATCACAACACGGCCACCCTCCCCCCACCTCTCCCTGTAAACCGAAACCCACTGCTCCAAGACTCCTCACTACTTATACACACTGCTCCAAGACTCCTACTACTTATACACACTGTTCCAAGACCCCCCACTACTTATATACACACTGCTCCAAGACCCCCCCACTACTTATACACACTGCTCCAAGACCCCCCACTACTTATACACACTTTTCCAAGACCCCCACCTTAAGAACTGCCTTTAGAACTTGTGTAAGGAATCGTTCGGGTTCTTGTATACCACTTAGGTCAGCCCAATCCTGGAGTCCATACCTAGTTAAACACAAGGTAGAGAAGATTCAGAGGTATGCCACCAGACTAGTCCCAGAACTGAGAGGTATGAGCTACGAGGAAAGGCTACGGGAGCTAAACCAAACGACCCTGGAA
>WNGS01164437.1:25440221-25469575 GCA_020271785.1 Procambarus virginalis
GCAGTCCTTCTCAACTACTGCACTTCTCATTAGCTTTGTGTCTTCTGTAAATATTGACATGCGGGCGCGCACTCCCTCGGGAAGGTCATTCACACACTTTGTAACACTACCGGGCCTGGGACCGAGCACTTAGGGACCCCTGGGACCGAGCACTGAGAGGACCCCTGGGACCGAGCACTGAGGGGCCCTAATACCGAGCACTCAGGGACCCCCTGGGACTATGAGGATCGCTTGCTACTTCTCTCTAGCTTGAAACCACTGACCTGTCATCCTCTGTTCAATATGAGGAGTGCAGCTAGCAATGGGAGAGGTGAGAGTGATGAGAAAGATGAATGTGTTTTGAGAGGTGAGAGGAGGGGAGAGAGAGTGGTAAGAGGAGAGATGAGTATGTAAACTCCCCCTAAAGTCACTGTAACTCTTACGGGCTCACCATAACCCCGTGCTACTTGGAACTGTAAACACTGTAAACTGTGCAGGGAGCCATAAATAAAACGTTCATAGTGAGACGTTTGTGATGTGGCGAGACGTTTGAGATGTGGCGAGAAGTTTGTGATGTGGTGGAACATTTGGGATGTGTTAGGATGTTGGGAGGCGAGAGAACAAAGCTGGCTGTGGTGGCCTCGCCGCCTCAAGCTTCAACTTTTAGCAGCAATCACTTTCGTTTTTTTTCTTCGAGGAGAGTGAACACGCGTGCCGGAGGAGCCGCGTGCCGCTTGCGGTGCGGAGGGCGCGGCCTTCCCGTAGCGCGGGACGGGTGTTGCCTTCCCGTAGCGCGGGACGGGTGCTGCCTTCCCGTAGCGCCGGACGGGTGCTGCCTTCCAGTAGCTTTGGACGGGTGCGGCCTTCCAGTAGCCTGGGACGGGTGCGGCCTTCCAGTAGCCTGAGACGGGTGCGGCCTTCCAGTAGCCTGGGACGGGTGCGGCCTTCCAGTAGCCTGGGACGGGTGCTGTCTTCCCGTAGCCTGGGACGGGTGCGGCCTTCCAGTAGCCTGGGACGGGTGCTGCCCTCCAGTAGCGCGGGACGGGTGCGGCCTTCCAGTAGCCTGGGACGGGTGCTGCCTTCCCGTAGCGCAGGACAGGTGCTGCCCTCCAGTAGCGCGGGACGGGTGCTGCCCTCCAGTAACGCACACACAAACACACGCTGGCATACACACAGCTAAAGAGCTCGATCTTGCAGGAACAAATAGTAAATACACACACGCACGCACATGCACGTGAACTCTTAAACACTGCGGCACAGTTTGTGGACTAACTCGAAGAGCAATGAGATGGCTGAGGGAGTACCTGTCAGACCGGAAACAGAGAGTTATAGGGAGAGGGGAGAAATCATTATAGATCGAAACCACCTGGGTGCAACGGAAGGTCAACCCTGATGTTTGTGTGTCTGCGAGTAATCTGATGATGTTGGTGAATTATGCAAAACTAAATTAACTAGGACGCGTGAGGATGGTTAGTTATACAGGGTCATGTGATCAGTAGCCTGCACTAACAAACTCTGGATGCATTATGAGGATATCATCAAGAACCCGCAAGTGAATATTCATTGTAAAGTTCCAGGTACCTCATGCCAACGGGTCTGATAATGGGCATTCGGTGATGTAGTGTGCAAGCTCATGCCCCAGTTTCTGCTCATAGAGTTTGCACCTGGAGTGCTCAGGACTGGGAGATCCGTCACCTGTAGCCACCTGCCACAGGTAACGGTAACCCAACCTGATCCTGGCAATCACTGTGTCGCACAGTTTGATACCAGCAAGTCTGAAGAGACAATTAAGTCTGCGCTGCCAACCGCCACGTTCCATTCGAGTCAGCGGTGTTGCCGCGTCGGTAGTTCCGTGCAGGCGTCGTGACCTCACCAAGAGACCTCGGGCGGTGTAACGACCTCGCCGAGTCGGTGACTGGTCAGTCCCGGACACGCTAGTGTTATGACCGCACACGATCCCTCCTCGCGCTCTGCCGCCCAGTTATCCACAGCACGAATATTACCAAGGTCACACAGTCCGCTACTCTTTCCAGCTCCCCGTTCTTCTAGAGCTTATTTCTGCCCCGCTCTCTACTGGAGTCTATTTCCAAGCTGTCCAGTACTGCATTTTATTTCAAGGACGCCTTCTTTCGGTCTGTAAAGAGGCCTGGAAAGCTTATTTCCAGGCCGCTCTGTACTGTAGCCNACACGCCAGCCATCACCATAACACACACGCCAGCCATCACCACCACACACACACGCCAGCCATCACCATACACACACACGCCAGCCATCACCATACACACACACACGCCAGCCATCACCATACACACACACGCCAGCCATCACCATACACACACACGCCAGCCATCACCATACACACACACGCCAGCCATCACCATACACACACACGCCAGCCATCACCATACACACACACGCCAGCCATCACCATACACACACACGCCAGCATCACCATACACACACACACGCCAGCCATCAAAATACACACACACGCCAGCCATCACCATACACACACACGCCAGCCATCAACATACACACACACACGCCAGCCATCACCACACACACACACACACACCAGCCATCACCATACACACACACGCCAGCCATCACCACACACACACACACACGCCAGCCATCACCATACACACACACGCCAGCCATCACCATACACACACACGCCAGCCATCACCATACACACACACACGCCAGCCATCAACATACACACACACACGCCAGCCATCACCACACACCACACACACCAGCCATCACCATACACACACGCCAGCCATCACCACACACACACACACGCCAGCCATCACCATACACACACACGCCAGCCATCACCATACACACACACGCCAGCCATCGTGCAGGTTCACTTTCCCAGACATTTAAATATTATTGACATGGCCTCTATAGCGAGGCTTTAGACGCCATCACTGCAAATGGATAAAGCTTTATGTACATAAATTTACAAGTTGATGGCGTATAAGCTGTATGCTCTAGCGTAAACACCACTCAGCATCTCGAGTGCCAGTCTCCGTGTACATTTGTACCTTCCGAGTGCCTGCTTAGAGTGCTGGGAGGCCAAGGTCATCCCTGGATGTGAACGACACAGTCCGTTGTGTCAATACGGAATTCCTTCACATCCTCAACGTGACCTTCGCGTTCTCGCCCTGTTCGTTGTGGATCAAAACTTTTCTACGCTGGCGTTCGACACCTCCTTGGAGGAACCCAGTCGCTTTCTCCCTCAGAAACTATCATCTTTTATATCAGCACTTGTAAGACTCTACGTTGGTGTGTGATACTTTAAAAAGAAAGGAACATGATAGCTTTATACTCAGACCTGAATTGCTTTTACAGTGACCTTTTTCTCCTTTAAACTTGACAATTTATTAAGAAACTTAACAAAGGTACCTCGTTATGAATGTTAACGGACTCAAGATCACTACGTAAAGCACAATTACACAATATATTGTACTTACGAACTGGTATATTTCTCCATTATCTAAAGTTTCATACCAGAGTCTAATGATTTCACTCGGGAAGGGGGAGGACCTTTTGTCATACGAAGGTCATATTGTTCTTAGCGAAGATTTCGTAAGACTGCACATTATATTTAATACTGTTTACTTTCAAATACGTCCAACCAACCTTACAAATTAAGTGTTTCGTTAATGAACATTGTTTTGAAAGCCGACCTGAGTACAATATTAACTTGTAATAAAATATTAATTGTTTTCTCTCTCCCTAATATCCCTTATATATATATATATATATATATATATATATATATATATATATATATATATATAATATATATATATATATATATTATATATATATAATGTTAAATTAAAACAATATAGTTTTTCTTTTTCGAGGTGGTGTTTAGTAAGATAATTCCATAGGACTGTGTTGCTATACAGGAGGTAAAGCTCTTTAACGGTTCACAGGGAAGTGTAAACCTCGCCAGCATTTCTCAGGGGTAAAATCTCGTCACCAGTCACTTGGAGAGCCTCAGTGTCCAGCTCAATTTCTCAACTTTGTTGTTTCTGAACCTTTTTTTTGTTTTTTTTTAACTTTCTGTTAATTGAATATTTTTGCTAAGCCATATTTTGTTTATATATTTTTTTTAAATGATCGTTCACTATCTCGCCTCTGTCTGTCTGTCTGTCTGTCTGTCTCTCTCTCTCTCTCTCTCACACACAACCATCATCTGGTAACACTTACAATAAAAGCTGAGAACAGTAGGCAATTAAAATTAATGGAAGTTATTGCTGAACGTTGCATGACCCGAAAATTGTCGTCCTCACATCACATGATTTTTGTTTAAGTCAATACAAGTGTCAGGAACACTTACAATGAACACTTGCTACCACTTACAAATACATAAAAAGGACTGTAAAATTACAAATAACGTCAGAGCAAGAAGAATAATGTTCAATTGTTCACGAGCACACACTGTGACGCACACACAGAAGGCGGTCACACACACACACACACACACACACACACACACACACACCACACACACACACACACACACACAGACGGGAGAGCGAAGCCTGTAGACAGTGACAAAGAGCTGTCTTAGTCAACACGTAAAAGCACCTACAAGAATGAGCCGTGGTGGTGAACCGTGCCAGACTAGACCAGATATTCGTCCCTGACGCACTCAGACGTCTGAAGACTGCCCGTCAAGCCCCTCAAGGAGCTAATGATCACGGCCTCTTGACACTCAATTACCTGCTGGAGGTGAGGTGGGGAGACAGGTAAGGTAAGGTAAGGCTATCATTAGGAGAAAGAGTTAAGCCAGCATGGTCTGTAGCACTATGAGGGGATATGAGGATGGAGTGAAGGAACGGTGCCCAACCACTTAAACCCATCAGGGATCGAATGCAGTCCCAGCGAGAAGTTAGGCTGTCGCTGTAACGACTATCCCAAGTGGTGGGACAGAATAGATGACAGGAAGATTGGCTTTTAAAGGAAAGGGACGAGTGAATTAATGTCTGGAATACCAAATTTAACAGGACAAGACATGGAGTTTCTCACCAAATATTAATGAATAATGCAGACATTCGTCTTAATTAATTGAGAATAAAGAGTAAGGTCAAAGTGAAGAAATGCAGAAAGGAATGACAAAAAACAGACTGGGCAAATGGAACAGATAAAAAACAAAAGAAAGTCAGACAATGATCTAGCTGTGAAAGCGCAGCAGCTCTGAAAACTGTCAGATGATGACAAAAATATATTGGTATAAAATTAAGTGATCATAATAAAAATTAAATGGAGAGTATGCGAGGAACTATACGAAGGACTTCAACATTTACAAACGATGGTTAAGGTCAGCGTTGACAGAACCGGTGAGGACGGACTAAAGTGAACTGCACATAACGAAAGAGATTGGAGCGGCCAAAATCTTGCCTTGTGCTGAAGAAAGCACAAGGCAAGATCTTAAATGGGTCATTAGAAAAAAAATTGAAGTAGATAACTATAGATAAGAATTAGGGAAACTGCAGAAGGCCTATTGGCCCATAGAAGGGAGCTCTTATTTACCTCCATCTAAACTCATGGCTATGTCTCGCTATCCAGTAATCCGCTTCCATAGCTCAGTCACTATTTCCACATCAGTACATACCCACGTGTTTCCTGCCGGAGCGCCACCAGACAACGGAAACTTAGCCAATACAGCGCCGATATTCTCATAATGAGATTGAGAAGAGGCACTACTCCCGCAGATCTCCCGTCAGCACAATAAGGCTCCCACCCCTTTCTATGTGTACATAAAAGAGGCTACACATTTTATGTGTAGCCTAAACGCGTACAGCACTCTGGGAGGTTAAACATCGCTGAAGTACATGTAGGGTCGATCACCCACGGGAACTCTGCACACTTCATGAACATTTAGCACGGCCAATATACACACACACACACTGCCACATTAATGGAGAGCAAAGAGCCAGAGCTCAACCCCCGCAAGCACAATTAGGCGAGTACATACACTCACCACCACCCATGTACACACAATACCACATACACTCAGCACAATTCATGTGTACTCAGCACCATCCATGTACACACAATACCACATACACTCAGCACACTTGTTAAGTCACTTGTTAAGTCTTCCACTTTAGGCAAGTGCCCTCAGCTCTGGGATAAGTCTATTCTTATTTTTTGTATTTATATTTTCAGGTTTGAACTCTATGCCAGTTGTGAATAGTGCAGATTTGGTCTTGCATATGTTATACATACCATCTTGTCTGGGCTACCGAAGGCTATCCTAATATCTACCAGTTCGTCACTTGCTTCAGACCAGGTCCTTTTCTGTTACTGTTTTCTGGGAGTTGTATACCTTTCAGCCCCTTCTGTCCCTGGGGGGAAGTCTCCTCTCCCGTCACTACTTTGCATTTGTTGGGGTTAAAGGTAAGTAGCCATGTATGCGTGAAAGCCTGAGTGTGAAGTTGTGAGTACGAGAGCGTATGTGAGAGCGTGTGAAAGCGTGAGAGAGTAAGTGTGTGCGTAAATGAGTGTGCGAGAGTGACACTGATGGCCACTCGGGGCTTGTGTCATCACTTCCCCGCCCTCTCCACCACTGTTTGGCTAAGTTCCGCCACCTCCACGCTACAACCACAGTTACCACCCAACATTTTCTCACTCCAAAACACCAAACCTTCCAAACAAAAGCCCCCGGATGTGTGTGTATATATATTTATATATATACACACACACACATGGTGTACCTCGGAGTATATACACTTCTTCACAGTTTACTTTAGTCTGCTAGTTGGTGAGTAAACTAATACTGTACATACTTCAGTTTACTTTAGTTTTCAGTTACGTTCAGATCTGAAGTATACATACTAGTTGGTATGTTATTATCACATTATCTTTAATAACCCTCCCAGGGTCGTTAGACTTTATAGGCCCAACACCAAAATAAATGGAAACTAACGCCAATCACTCGGGGTGGACGGTAGAGCGACGGTCTCGCTTCATGCAGGTCAGCGTTCAATCCCCGACCGTCCACACAAGTTTTTGGGCACCATTCTTGCCCCCCCCCCCGTCCCATCTCAAATCCCTATCCTGACCCCTTCCAAGTGCTATATAGTCGTAATGGCTTGGCGCTTTCCCCCATCCTCATAATTCCCCCTCGTCCCCCATAAGACGTTCTTCCACGCGACATAAGACACCTTCTAGCTTATTAATCTCTTCCAGTGTTATAAACTGGACCATTGCCTCTCTCTCGAGTCATGTCTGGGGTTTCTATCGCTTAAGACAATAATTGTCTTCGCGAACGAGAGTGAAGGCTGTCAAGACCAGGCCACAGAAAACGAAAGCTTTACAAACTGCTTCAAAAACAAGCCAGGTTTAATGGTCAGCAACCCAAGAATGGAAACTTTTCCTGTACAGGTTTTCAAGAGTCCGTGACTCTCAGTTGAATGTCCTCTTAATCAGTCTTCATGACACCCTTCTGCGGCACATTAGGAGGGGATAAACGGGTATATTTTTGGTTCTGGTGTATGCAGCCTATGTGAGGAAGTGTACAGCAACAGGGGAACTATTATTGAACACGTGTGACAGTGTACCGTCGTGCTATTATTGAACACGTGTGTGGGAGTGTACAGTGGTCGTGTTGTTATTGAACACGTGTGTGGGAGTGTACAGTCGTCGTGTTGTTATTGAACACGTGTGAGAGTGTACCGTGGCGTTATTATTGAACACGTGGGAATGCACAGGCGTTCAATTAATTACATTGGGGAGTGTACAGGTCTACAATTATTGATCACATGAAAGTATACAGGACTACAATTGTTGACCACATAAGAGTGTACAGGAGTACAATCATTGACTACAAATGAGAGTACAGTTGCAAAATCATTGATGACACATGAGTGTACAAAACAATTATTGAGCACATGTGAGTGTACCCTGATCATGTTAAGGACGAGGGAGTGTACCGTGGCACCGTTAAGGGTGAGGGAGTACTCACCTAGTTATGCTTGCGGGGGTTAAGCTCTGGCTCTTTGGTCCCGCCTCTCAACCGTCAATCAACAGGTGTACAGGTTCCTGAGCCTATTGGGCTCTATCATATCTACACTTGAAACTGTGTATGGAGTCAGCCTCCACCACATCACTGCCTAATGCATTCCATTTGTCAACCACTCAGACACTGGAAAAATTCTTTCTAACGTCTCTATGGTACATTTGGGCACTCAATTTCTACCTGCGTCCCCTAGTGCGTGTGCCCCTTGTGTTAAATAGCCTGTCTTTATCTACCCTATCAATTCCTCTGAGAATCTTGCACGTGGTGATCATGTCCCCCTAACTCTTCTGTCTCCCAGTGACGTGAGGTGTAATTCCCGTAGTCTCTCCTCGTAGCTCATACCCCTCAGTTCGGGAACTAGTCTGGTGGCAAACCTTTGAACTTTTTCCAGTTTAGTCTTGTGCTTGACTAGATATGGACTCCATGCTGGGGCCGCATACTCCAGGATTGGCCTGACATATGTGGTATATAATGTTCTGAAAGATTCCTTACACAAGTTTCTAAAGGCCGTTCTTATGTTGGCCAGCCTGGCATATGCCGCTGATGTTATCATCTTGATATGGGCTTCAGGGGACAGGTCTGGCGTGATATCAATCCCCAGGTCTCTCTCTCTGACTCTTGAAGAATTTCATCTCCCAAATGATATCTTGTATCTGGTCTCCTGCTCCCTACACCTACCTTTATTACATTACATTTGCTTGGGTTAAACTTTAACAACCATTTGTTCGACCATTCCTGCAGCTTGTCCAGGTCTTCTTGAAGCCTCAAGGTGTCCTCCTCTGTCTTAATCCTTCTCATAATTTTGGCGTCATCAGCAAACATTGAGAGGAATGAGTCTATACCCTCCGGGAGATCATTTACGTATATCAGAAACAGTATAGGTCCGAGTACAGAGCCCTGTGGGACTCCACTGGTGACTTCACGCCAATCTAAGGTCTCACCCCTCACCGTAACTCTCTGCTTCCTATTGCTTAGGTACTCCCTTATCCACTGGAGCTCCCTACCAGTTACTCCTGCCTGTTTCTCCAGCTTATGCATCAGCCTCTTACGGGGTACTGTGTCAAAGACTTTCCGACAGTCCAAGAAAATGCAGTCCGCCCAGCCTTCTCTTTCTTGCTTAATCTTTGTCACCTGATCGTAGAAATCTATTAAGCCTGTAAGGCAAGATTTACCCTCCCTGAACCCATGTTGATGGGTTGTCACGAAGTCTCTTCTCTCCAGATGTGTTACTAGGTTTTTTCTCACAATCTTCTCCATCACCTTGCATGGTATACAAGTTAATAAGGACACTGGCCTGTAGTTCAGTGCCTCTTGTCTGTCACCCTACCGTTAAGGGTGAGAGGAGTGTACCGTGGTACCGTTAAGGGTGAGGGTAGTGTACCGTAGTACCGTTAAGGGCGAGGGAGTGTACCGTTAAGGGCAAGCGCTGGGTTGGGTGGTGATGCCGACCATGGGTAAACAAGGATGTTGACCCAAGCAAGTCAGTTGACCCACACCAACTTTGCTCCACGACAAATTTGGGAAATTCCTCGCTGATAGAACGTTCGCACTCTTACACTTTAATATTTTGGCCACACTGATACTTCTATCACAGATATACGGGTGTATTATATTTTAACTGAATGGTTTGGTACAGAAGAACACGCCGACAGGGTATGAGAACTATTACACACACGCTAACACAAACGTTGTATCTTTCAAAGGGTTATATGACAAAGAGTACTGGGAAGACGGGACACCACAAGCATAGCTCTCATCCTGTAACTACACTTAGGTAATTACACACACACACATACACAGGGGACATGGGTGGAAGCTGGAAACTGAGATGAGTCAGAGGGATGTTAGGAAATTTTCTTTTAGCGTGAAAGTAGTGGGAAAATGGAATGCTTGTGGAAGCAAATACTATTCATAATTCTAAAACTAGGTATGATAGGGAAATAGGAGCATAGTCATTGCTGTAAACAACCGAAGCTCGAAAGGCGGGATCCAAGAGTCAATGTTCGATCCTTCAAGCACAAATAGGCGAGTACAAATAGGTGAATACACACACACAAAACGTTACATCATCTATGTAAACCGGGCATAGGGGTTAAGCCGGGTCCGGTACACTAGTACACACCCACCACTGTGACCCGGCTCACGCCCACTTTGATCCTGGCTTGGTCGAGCATAGCCTAAGGGTAGGTTGGGGACGGCTGCAACTTGAACGAGCATAGCCTGATGATAGGTTTCCTCACCGCGGGGCTTCACTCTGTCTAATGATCAGGGGCTAGATTCACGAAAGCACTTACGCAAGCACTTACGAACGTGTACATTTTGTCTCAATCTTTGGCGGCTTTGTTTCCAGTAATTAAACAGTTAATGAGCTCCGAAGCACCAGGAGGCTGTTTATAACAATAACAACAGTTGAAAGGGAAGTTTTCATGCTTGTAAACTGTTGAATAAATGTAACCAATGCCGTCAAAGATTGAGGGAAGATGTACACGTTCCTAAGTGCTTGCGTAAGTGCTTTCGTGAATCTGGCCCCATATAAACAACACCACCGACATCACTTTGAAGTCACTGGCCAATGCAACAGCCATTCCTTGCCAGATATACAACTCCTGGTCCCTAGTAAGTCGTCGGTGATAGTGCGGAGGAACCAGGAAAACCAGGAAACCTCCCTGTTTCGGCAGTAGATGTGAACGACACTTCTCTCCTGTGCATTTACCTCTCCTGTCTCTCTTATCTCCTCCTCCTCCTGTCTCTTATCTCCTCCTGTCTCTCTTCTCCTGTCTCTTTTCTCGGTCGATGCTGATAATGCTCTCACAGTTCCTCTAGATGTTTATACATTTCCTTGAACACATTGGTAACTTTTAGTTAAGCGCAGTTTACTATTCTCAAGAAACGTCTTTCCGAGCACAATGTACATATCGAAACGTCTACGAGGCACTGCGACAGTTGCTGCCAGGAACAGGTTGGGCTATCGTTACCTGCGGCAGGTGACTGCAAGTGACAAATCTCCTAATCTTGAACACTGTAACATTTCATATAATCTACGATAGCGTATACCCTGTACCTATTAAATATAATACAAATGTCGATTACGGCAGGTAATTTTTCCCGCCATGATGTCCGTTACCCAGGCTAGGAGTACAGCCTAGCCTGGGTACATACAGTACAGCCTAGCCTGGGTACATACAGTACAGCCTCTCTCCTGCCTTCAGGATAACGGAACACCGCCCTCCCACTCCTCGAAATGGACGTGCCCATTATTCCCTGCCAACATTGGTACTCTGTGACTGGCAACTCAGCGTCGTTAGTGTTGATGGGTTAACTCTCGTTTCCCCAAACTGAAGTCGCTCCCGGGTCAGCGAGTCTGGAGAAGGGTCTTGTGGTAAAAGCATATGTGGGCCTGCGGGCCGCAACAGCCTGTTGGACCAAGCTCTCACAAGTTAAGCCTAGCCTCGGGCTGGGCTTGAGGAATAGCAGAACTCCCAGAACCCCACCAAACAGGTATCATAAATCGTTCAACCTGTTGGCTACCTCTGCTAATTTGTTTTTTGTGTCACCCGATTCTTCGTCTTGGATTCTCTTGAATATGAAAATGAAGCCAAAAAAAATCGCTAGCACGCATTATATAGGATTATGTTATATAGGGATAATATGATTCCTTGGAAACATAAATCGAGTTTGAAATCACGAATCCCTACAGAGATAATACGAGTCCTTGTCATCATAATACGAGTCCTTGTCATCATAATACGAGTCCTTGTCATCATAATACGAGTCCTTGTCATCATAATACGAGTCCTTGTCATCATAATACGAGTCCTTGTCATCATAATACGAGTCCTTGTCATCATAATACGAGACCTTGTCATCATAATACGAGTCCTTGTCATCATAATACGAGTCCTTGTCATCATAACACGAGTCCTTGTCATCATAATACGAGACCTTGCCATCATAATACGAGTCCTTGTCATCATAATACGAGTCCTTGTCATCATAATACGAGACCTTGTCATCACAATACGAGACCTTGTCATTATAATACGAGTTCTTGTCATTATAATACGAGACCTTGTCATCATAATACGAGTCCTTGTCATCATAATACGTGACCTTGTCATCATAATACGAGTCCTTGTCATCATAATACGTGACCTTGTCATCATAATACGAGACCTTGTCATCATAATACGAGTCCTTGTCATCATAATACGAGTCTTTGTCATCATAATACGAGTCCTTGTCATCATAACACGAGTCCTTGTCATCATAATACGAGACCTTGTCATTATAATACGAGACCTTGTCATCATAATACGAGTCCTTGGAACAATAATACAGAACCCCGCAACACGTACCCCTGAGTACACCCCACACATCAACACGAACCATGAGTACACCCTCCACATCAACACGAACCATGTGTACACCCCCCACATCAACACGAACCATGAATACACCCCACACATCAACCCGACCCATGAGTACACCCCCCCCCCCCTCCACATCAACCCGACCCAAGGGTGAACAAATTAAGTCAGGCATTTCCACACGCGTCGTCACGCGGCCGTAACAACAATCACGTCCTTGTGTAACACCCACTTGGTCTTCACTGTAACAAAGAGGAGGTGAAATCTAGACAAAGATCCAATTTGAAATATTGAAAATGAAAATATTCAATGCTAAGTAGCTCAAGCTCGCGGTTTGTAGCCTCTAAATTATTGTCGGACCATTCATGAGGGAGGAGTCTAAAAATGTTATGGGTATGACACAAGGTGACAATGTAACTGGGTAGCGAGTGCTAAAAGGTGACGCGAGTACGACAAGAGTGGCAGAGTACGACTACGTGACAGTACGACAAGGGGTGGCAGAGTACGACTAGGTGACAGAGTGGGACAAGGTGTCGAGCACTAGATTACTAAAGAGAACAAAGAGACGGAGAGGCCGCCGCTAAGTGTTAGGAGACAATGAGAGTCGACACACCCGACCTTCAACAGCCAAAGCCGTGTTTGAGGAACTGTTTTATCAGTCACTTTTACGCCTTGGCTGACACTTCCTAATAGCGGTTCACCACACACACACACACACACACACACACACACACACACACACACACACACAAAGCAAAGCAAAGATTAAGCAAGAAAGAGAAGGCTGGGCGGATTGCATTTTCTTGGATTGTCGGAAAGCCTTTGACACAGTACCGCACAAGAGGCTGGTACATAAGCTGGAGAGACAGGCAGGTGTAGCTGGTAAGGTGCTCCAATCGATAAGGGAGTACCTAAGCAAAAGGAAGCAGAGAGTTACGGTGAGGGGTGAGACCTCAGATTGGCGTGAAGTCACCAGTGGAGTCCCACAGGGCTCTGTACTCGGTCCTATCTTGTTTCTGATATATGTAAATGATCTCCCGGAGGATATAGATTCATTTCTCTCAATGTTTGCTGACGATGACAAAATTATGAGAAGGATTAAGACAGAGGAGGACTGCTTGAGGCTTCAAGAAGACCTAGACAAGCTGAGGAAATGATCAAACAAATGGTGGTTAGAGTTTAACCCAAGCAAATGTAATGTAATGAAGATAGGTGTAGGGAGCAGGAGGCCAGATACTAGGTATCATCTGGGAGATAAAATTCTTCAAGAGTGAGAGAGAGAAAAAGACTTAGGGGTTGATATCACGCCAAACCTGTCCCCTGAAGCCCATATCAAGAGGATAACATCAGCGGCATATGCCAGGCTGGCCAACATAAGAAAGGCATTCAGAAACTTGTGTAAGGAATCATTCAGAACTTTGTATACCACATGTCAGGCCAATCCTGGAGTATGCAGCCCCAGCATGGAGTCCATATCTAGTCACGCATAAGACTAAACTGGAAAAGGTTCAAAGGTTTGCCACTAGACTAGTACCCGAGCTGCGAGGTATAAGCTACGAGGAGAGACTACGGGAATTTAACCTCACTTCGTTGGAAGACAGAAGAGTTAGGGGGGGGACATGATCACCACATTCAATATTCTCAAGGGAATTGATAGGGTAGATAAAGACAGGCTATTTAACACAAGGGGCACACGCACTAGGGGACACAGGTGGAAAATGAGTGCCCAAATGAGCCACAGAGATATTAGAAAGAACTTTTTTAGTGTCAGAGTGGTTGACAAATGGAATGCATTAGGAAGTGATGTGGTGGAGGCTGATCCCATACACAGTTTCAAGTGTAGATATGATAGAGCCCAATAGGCTCAGGAACCTGTACACCTGTTGACTGACGGTTGAGAGGCGGGACCAAAGAGCCAGAGCTCAACCCCCGCAAGCACAATTAGGTGAGTACAATTAGGGCAGTACACACACACACTATTCAAATAAGCAGGACTTGAACAGGTTGCAGAGATGGTCAGAGAAATGGCTACTGGAGTTCAACACGAGCAAATATAAAGTTATGGAAATGGGACTGGGTGACAAAAGACCAAAGGGACAGTACACAATGAAGGGGAACAGCCTACCTGTGACGACGCGAGAAAGAGACCTGGGCGTGGACGTAACACCTAATCTAACTCCTGAGGCACATATAAATAGGATAGAGACAGCAGCGTACTCTACACTGGCAAAAATTAGAACATCATTCAGAAACCTAAGTAAGGAGGCTTTTAGGGTGCTTTACACTGCCTACGTGAGGCCAGTCTTAAGAGTATGTCGCGCCATCATGGAGTCCCCACCTGAAGAAACACATAAGGAAACTGGAAACGGTTCAGAAGTTTGCAATGAGGCTCGTCCCAGAGTTACGAGGGATGGGGTATGAAGAGCGACTGAAGGAACTGAAACTGATAACACTAGAAAAAGGAAATGTGATAGAAACGTATAAAATACGTAGGGGAAATTGACAGAGTGGAAATAGTCGAAATGTTGACACGCAATACTAACAGAACAAGGGGACATGGGTGGAAGCTGGAAACTCAGATGAGTCACAGAGATGTTAAGAAGTTTTCGTTTAGCGTGAGAGTACTGGAAAAATGGAATGCACTTAAGGAACAGGTTGTGGAAGCAAACTCTATTCATAATTTAAAAACTAGATACGATAGGGAAATAGGATAGGAGTCCTTGCTATAAACAACTAGCGGTAAGAAAGGTGGGATCCAAGAACCAATGATCGATCCTGCAGGCACAAATATGTGAGTTCAAATAGTATGTACATACACACCGTCCACCATACCACGGCCCACCCTGAACCACAACCACATTGTGGCCCACTCTCCACCACATTGTGGCCCACCCACCACCACATTGTGGCCCACCCACCATCACATTGTGGCCCACCCACCACCACATTGTGGTCCACCCACCACCACATTGTGGCCCACTCTCCACCACAGTGTGGCCCACTCTCCACCACAGTGTGGCCCACTCTCCACCACAGTGTGGCCCACTCTCCACCACACTGTGGTCCACCCACCACCACACCCACACTCTTGTAGGGTTCCGTCACCTGCAAGTCACTCCAGTCTCGGGTATTTCCTAACACCAAACTGCTGCATCATGAATATATCGGTTTAACTTACAAGACAACAAAACAATCCCAAATAGAACCACACCCCTGATGTTGGGGGTTATGGCGCCGTAGTGAGGGGGGTGTGGCAGGCAATGTGGTGATGTGCAGTGTAGCAAGTCACATATCTCACACACCCCTTTTCCCCACACACACACTATCGAAGCTACAAAATAAGAGGGGGAGACATGATAGAGACGTACAAAATATTTACGGGTATTAATAGTGGAAAAAAAGAGGAAATGTTCGCAGTTAATACCAGTAGAACAAGAGGGCATCGATGAAGCTTAAAATTCAGATGAGTCATAGAGATGCTAGGAAGTGTGTGTGTGTGTGTGTGTGTGTGTGTGTGTGTGTGTGTGTGTGTGTGTGTGTGTGTGTGTGTGTGTGTGTGTGTGTGTGTGTATGCATGCGTGTACGCATATAAACAGGAACAAATTGATACGTGACGAACAACGAAAACATACATTTGTATTACCCACAACATAAAATGAAACAGGACATACCTGAGCGCTTTCGAGTGTATTTCAACACATCCTTGGTGGCAGAGCCTAACAAAGCAGTAGGCTACATGAAGACTGTGACACGTCCAGTGCAGGAACAAACATGGAGAGTCTGAGACTAGGTGGAACAAAGTCACAACACCATTGAGCAACCCGTCCTCCTAATAATTCTCCTAATAGCTCGTCGTATTTTGACGTATACTTTTTCTAAGGCTAAAAACTGTCGTGTTAGAAAACAGAAGCGACTCGCGAAATTGACCTTAATGTCCTATTTTCTGTTCGTGGGTCCCTCTGGTAGGTTAGGATTGCTAGGTAGGTAGGCAGGTAGGAATCTCAGTTGGTACAAAGGATACTTGATCATCCAGGCTGTGATTCATACATATTCATACGGCGAGCAGCCGCGTCCAACAGCCTGGTTGACCAGTCCAGCAACCAGGAGGCCTGGTCGAGAACCGGGCCGCGGGATGTTGAGCCTTGAAACTATCGCAAGGTAACCAAGGTAGGCAGGTTTGGTTAGGTAAGTTAGGTATGTAGGAAGGAGCGACAGTTAGTAAACTGTCTTGACGTTGGGAGCGCTCGCGAGAACGGGGGTGACCTCATTTTAAAGGGAGTAAATGCCCTGTAATCATTATACCAAGGTATAATTAAACAAAAATAATGATTGATTAGTATTTAATTTCATTAGATAATTAATTTAATCGTGAAATTAAGGAATTTCCAGCCTTAATCCTTCCTTCGTGGTCTGACATTGTCACATTGTTCATCACATGTTAATTTCTTCGTGATTTACACACACACACACACACACACACACACACACACACACACACATATATATATATATATATATATATATATATATATATATATAGTAAAGAAGATGAGCGGAGTGGAGGGTGGTGTGGTGTGAGGTGAACCAGTTTAAGATTACTTGCAAGTCTGCCGGGATTATCACGCTGGCAGTGTTGGCGACACTCCAGATGGAGAGACAAGAATGAGTACATTGTGAACCCCAAGGCCTGCACTAACACCCTCTCTATTATACACTATTATACACTCTTATTAAACCTTGGGGCTTTTTTTTCCTCTAAGGCTATTACTATTTTTGATTTACCCATTGTTTATTGATAATATAAGATGGGAAATAATTAATATTCGGCAGTAAAAATTCTTCTGCTGGTTACACCTATTGTGCTGACACGTGGGCTGGAGGGAGAGGGGAAGCAGGGTGGTGGTTGTCACGTCCAGATGACCCCTGACCCCCTGGCGATAACTGACCTTGGGCCACGCCCAGATGACCCTGACCCCCTGGCGATAACTGACTTCGGGTCACGCCCAGATCACCCTGACCCCATGGCGATAACTGACGTTAGGCCACGTCCAGATGACCCCTGACCCCCTGGCGATAACTGACGTTGGGCCACGCCCAGATGACCCCTGACCCCATGGCGATAACTGACGTTGGGCCACGCCCAGATGACCCCTGACCCCCTGGCGATAACTGACCTTGGCCACGCCNAGACGCTCACTCTCTCCTCTATCTCTACTTCCACATGATTCATGCTCTCAGCATCTGCAGCCAGACTATGTATCAAGTCTTCAAGTTTAGTAAGGTTTTACTCTCACTGTAGCTTCTCTCGCAGATACTCTCTTCCCAGTCCAAGAGCTGAAGGTCACCATTTTCAACGCCAAAGCCATCTTACGGTTTTCTTTTCCATGGTTTTCCCAAAGATTGTCCGATATTTTTCCTAAAGGTTTATCGGGTACTTTAATGAGCACTTTTTGACTTTGCATACACCCATTCTTAAAGAGGAATGTTCTGTCAGTGGCATTCAATACGTTTGTGTGCACTGATTCTCGTGACTGTTGACCAGCGTACTGAGTGACTCTCCATCTCTGTCAAGGGTTTAAGACAGGTTGATGTTCACACGATGTCACAGGGAGACAAGCAGAGGGTCTTTACCCCCGACGAGAAAATTGGAAGACCTCGTGTTCGTGACAGGAGAAGACGTGGAGGCCTACATGTCCCCCTAACAGTAGAAGACAAGTGGAGGCCTACATGTCCCCCTAACAGTAGAAGACAAGTGGAGGCACATGTCCCCCATAACAGGAGAAGTCCAATGGAGGACCTCATTCCCACGACAGGTGTCAGAGTGACTGGATCAGCTCGTAGTGGCAGTGGAGTGTGTACACTAACCACGAAGAGCGATTCGGTCTCGGTCGTGCTTCGAATTAAATAAACCACAACGTCCCACCACCCATCTGCCTTAAATAAGAAAAAAAAACAAGTCGAGAGGAACCAAGAGTGTGCGAAGTGTTCTTGGGTTGGTGACCTCAGCCTGCGAGTCTTGGGGGTTCATCACCTTCTCTCACCTGTCCAACCTTCCTTCGTGAGGTTCATTATCACCTGTTGGCTGTTCAACTTCCGTCATCTATCTCACCTTTTCTTGTCTGTCAAGCTTCGTGTACCGCATTGTTTCCTCTTAAAATGATAGTACTTGTATGCCCCATCTTCTTAAAGTGATAGTACTAATATGCCCCGCATTTTTAAATGATAGTACTTGTATGCCCATCCTCTTTTAAATGATAGTACTTGTATGCCCATCCTCGAATAGGAGTGCTTGGACAGGTAAGGTTAGGTTCCTTCGTTACATTTCCGATTTAATAGGATGATATTTGGGCTAACTCAACACCACAAAACGTGAACATTTGAGAGACGAACAGTAGATATAGTACATTTGACCAAATAATTACTACAAGTACTATCATTTTAGGAACATGGACTGATTTTATGACATTCATCCTCAAATATAAATAAATGCCTGAAGTTTACTGGAGAAAATGGAGAATTTCACTGAGATTTGGCGGTCATTTTATTTCGTCGAAAGTCAAGAAACTGCGGCAAAAATATCGAAAACGACTGACATCACATTTCAACTAAGACTCGTAACAACGAGACAGTTTTTTTTATTTGATCACCGTAATTCATACAGTAAAAATAATTATTCCAGTGTATTTACATATACTATATGGGGGTATCCGGCGGTGCCCGGGTCGACCCGTTCTGTCTTTGAATCTCTATTTCTATCTTGTGTCTTTCTGTCTCCCTCTCCCTCCGTCTACCCTCTCTTGCTAGCATGTATCACGTGTGTCACTATGTAGCAGGTGTCATGACACTATGCATCACTACCAGAGAGACAGGTTTGGGACATACGATCGGTTGACTGTATCGAGCGGGTACGGGCTCCCTCTGTATTGAGGGATGGGTTGTAGGGTACCCTAGTGAGAGAGCCATGGGGGTAGGGGGTGTGTATGGAGATATGGGTGGTAAGGGACGACCAGGGTTGATGTCATCATGAACATGTATATTTGTCTATTACAGCCACAGTACGATAAGTAGAATTTTTTACTATTTTGTGGACACCTGTACTTAATGTTTTATTAATAAAAAAAATTATTTGATTATTTAGACCATTTTCAAGGTCACTAGAAAGGAGACGAGAGAGATACCAAATAATATACACGTGGAAGATACTGGAGGGCCAAGTACCAAATCTACACAGTAAAATAACAACGTACTGGAGTGAACGATATGGAAGAAAATGCAGAATAGAACCAGTGAAGAGCAGAGGTGCCATAGGCACAATCAGAGAACACTGTATAAACATCAGAGGTCCACGGTTGTTTAACACCCTCCCAGCGAGCATAAGAAATATTGCCGGAACAACCGTGGACATCTTCAAGAGGAAACTAGATTGTTTCCTGCAAGGAGTACCGGACCAACCGGGCTGTGGTGGGTATGTGAACCTGCGGGCCGCTGCAAGCAACAGCCTGGTGGACCAAACTCTCACAAGTCGAGCCTGGCCTCAGGCCGGGCTTGGGGATTTAGAAGAACTCCCAGAACCCCATCAACCAGGTATCAACCAGGAATGCCACTCTGAGAATTGCCACGAGGTTCACAGGTCTCTATGGCATCATTCCATGCTGTACTCATTTGATTACTGCTTTTCCTGGCCCAGCCATGTTGGGCAGATACCCATCACCAATTACAGAGATAAAATGAATGAGGCTAACCCAAAGCGTCTGGTCTCTAACCTCAGACAGGCACAATTCCATTTCTAAATAACAATTAGATTCAACTAAATGGAGCTAATCTTAGCATTTTTGCGAAATGGCCACTTTTTTATGGTCATGGTCCTTGACTTGCCCGTACTGGGTCTAGACTCTTATATAGAGCAAGGGATCCAGTTTGAAGGACGACACTAACGCCACAAGGGGTGAGGGAGAGCCAGACTACCACAGGCAGAGTGGCGCCACAAGGGGTGAGGGAGAGTGGCGCCACAAGGGGTGAGGGGGGGGCGTAGACAAGAGAGCCATATAGAGCAGGTGAGGGGTGGAGTCCCTAGGCAGATGACGGGCGGGTGAGGATGTTGTGTACACTGGCCTGGTCATCTCGTCTGGAGGCTGCCTCGGCGCACCGGTTGCAAGGTACAGAAAAAGCATTAATGATGAAGCATGCTGCAGGGAGGGTGTGTGTTGGTACAGCATGTTGGTTTATCATTCCGTGTCCGGGTAATGAGTCTGATGAAGGTGCTCGCTAGGGTGACGGTACATCACACACACACCTGCCTCGGCGGTGGCTGTCTCACACACCTGCCTCGGTGGTGGCTGCCTCACACACCTGCCTCGGTGATGGCTGCCTCACACACCTGCCTCGGCGGTGGCTGCCTCACACACCTGCCTCGGTGGTGGCTGCCTCACACACCTGCCTCGGTGGTGGCTGCCTCACACACCTGTCGCAGTACACCTGCACATTCTGTACATCCATAAGGAATGATCTTAGAACTACAGCAACCATCACGGTTCCCTTTATAAATGTTTGATCAAAAATCTAATTATTTTTGGGTCATTATAGTGATCTCTCTCTCATTGTATATCATCTTTCTTATGGAATAATAAAACTTTTCATTATATTATACATGATATGAATGAATTTCATTTGAGTTAAAATAACATAAATTTTATCAAACCTAACCTAATCTACCTAGCCTAACCTAAAGTCAGTAAATTCATGTTATTAATATAATATTAATTGAAATAAACTAATTTGAAAATAAATATTTGAAAACAACTTGAAGATTACCAGTTAAACACCTTGTAAGAAACAAAGTGTCTTGCCTCTATCCAAGTGGTAATGAACTGGCTTACCACTTTTCAAGCCAGCACTCTCAGAGATTAGAAATAATTGCAGGGAGGTGAATCATTCTCTGCTGGACTCCAATTTTAAAAATCTGGGACACCTGCACGAATGTCCAGTCGGATTTGAAAATAATGGAATCTTTCTTTATATATCAGGGAGCTGTGGGCCTCTGCTAAATAATCATAATGGTTCAGCTGCTCAATTGTATACTGTAAATCACAGTAAGCCTTTTGATTTCATTTACAGTGTGGTACATAGTCTCCCCGGCTTGGCGCCTTCTTTTGATAACTGATTACTTTCATTTACCGTTCACGTAAATTTCATTATTATTTGCTTTAGTTTCCCAAAATTCTTTAGTCTTGGACTATGTTCAGCACTACAGTATACTTGCTGGTTGGCTAGTAAACTGTTGTGGTGGCCTTAGTAACCCTTCATATATTGATAGGCCTTAAATGCAACACCTAACTTGCTGGTTGGTCAGTAAGGTATTGTGGTGGCCTTAATAACCCTCCAGAGGTTGATAGGCCTTCAGCCCAACACCAAAGTAACGACGCCACACTTGACGTTATAGAGCATCGTGCAAATATATTGACTTATTTGAGAAAATAAAAGAAAAACAAAGGGGCAGCCCGTAGCAGCTGCCTATCTCCCAGGTTCCTATTTATTGCTAGGTGAACAGGCACACCAGGTGAAACAAACTGCCCATCTGTGTATACCCACCTAGTTGTACTTGCGGGGGGTTGAGCTTTGGCTCTTTGGTCCCGCCTCTCAACCCTCAATCAACTGATTTACAGATTCCTGAGCCTACTGGGCTCTATCATATCTACATTTGAAACTGTGTATGGAGTCAGCCTCCACTACATCACTGCCTAATGCATTCCACCTGTTAACTATTCTGACACTGGCGTATGCGCGCGCGCGCGTGTGTGTGTGTGTGTGTGTGTGTGTGTGTGTGTGTGTGTGTGTGTGTGTGTGTGTGTGTGTGTGTGTGTGTGTGTGTGGTAAGGGTGTGGTTGCAGGCAGGGAGTGACATGATGTCAACAAGGAGTCACGACGAGTATTGTGGAGACACACGTTGTCCTGGTGAAGTGACGTGTGCTCTATCACCAGCATGACACATATTATTAGTGTGGGTCCGAGGCTGCCGCCAGACCTGGGTGTGGGTCCGGGGCTGCCACCAGACCTGGGTGTGGGTCCGAGGCTGCCGCCAGACCTGGGTGTGGGTCCGAGGCTGCCGCCAGACCTGGGTGTGGGTCCGAGGCTGCCGCCAGACCTGGGTGTGGGTCCGGGGCTGCCACCAGGTCCGGGGCCACCACCAGACGGGTATACAGTTACTTAAAGGATAGTTTAAGTCCCAAACGTCAGATGTAATTTGAGTAAAAACCAAATCAATGCTAGAGGTATACAGATATGTCGGTATTGGTATATCAAGGTATCGGAATATTGATATTGGAAAATCAGATCATCGGATTTATTCAAGGTTATTGAGATGATCAAATACATCCCAAAAGGAGAGACTTTTTGTCTCCTCTCCAAAAGGAGAGCCTTTTTTTCTCGCCTTTTGAGAAAGACTTAGGCTATTTGTACCCTCCCAGATCAGGCTCATTGTAGCGTCAACGGTATCGGTCAAAAAATTCGTATCAGTAGCCCGCTAAATTCGACACTTTTAGGCCACCAATTAACTAAGCCCACGAGGACCAGGCACGAGTGAAAGTGTATTAGGTTGAATGACACTGACCAGTTTTTTTCATTGGTTCCCAGAGAAATGAATTGAGGCACGAGGAAGAGTCACAATGGAGGCGTCGTCACTATTGTGTCCGTGCTGGCTGTCTTCTCCCATACCCGGAAGACGCTGCCAAAGTAACCGGAAGACAATCATAATATCTCACGGGATTAAACCCCAGTCTGACGTGATTTCACATACAAACTACTTCAATTATGCTAGAGTATTGCGTATTATACTATAGTCTTTCTTGGTGTGGGGTGGGTTGTGTTCTGTGGTGAAGGGTGGGTTGTATTCTGTGGTGGTGAAGGGTGGGTTGTGTTCTGTGGTGGTGAAGGGTGGGTTGTGTTCTGTGGTGGTGAAGAGTGGGTTGTGTTCTGTGGTGGTGAAGGGTGGGTTGTGTTCTGTGGTGGTGAAGGGTGGGTTGTGTTCTGTGGTGGTGAAGGGTGGGTTGTGTTCTGTGGTGAAGGGTGGGTTGTGTTCTGTGGTGGTGAAGGGTGGGGGCGGTGGAGGGAAGGGGGGGCGGTGGAGGGAAGGGGGAGAGTTGAAGGCAAGATTCACTCATTCACTTTTGATTTTGAAGTAGTACTAATACTGTGGTTAATATCTGGAGTTGGATATCCAGTTTCCATTGTATGCATGTACATTACTTACTCTCTATGTGCTTGTTGTATGCATGTACAATACGTATTGTATTGTATACACGTATTGTATACATGAACAATACGTACTCTCAAATACTAACATCGCATTTTTTTATTAACACATATAGGTACATAGACATTTGTGCAGCTAAACTAGATTATATGAAGGGGAGTACAGAGTGTGTCACAAAACTAGCTGCGTGATGCTAAAAATCCCCATCACACAGGATAGCTAGTCATACAGAGGCACGTGATAAGTAGTCTGCACTGACAAGACTCTGGGAGCATTATGAGGATATCATCATGAACACAAGAGTGAATAAGTTAGCAGTGATATTAAAAGTCCCCATCTCGCAGGATAGTTAGTCATTCAGGGCCATATCTTCAGCAGCCTGCACTGGCATACTCTGGGTGCATTATGAGCATATCTTCAAGAACGCTCATTTTTTTTTATTAATACATGAGGTACATCTGCATTAGTGCAGCTACGGACGCTCCACTGGCAAACTCTGATACAACTCTATGGACTCGGCACAGAACATTTCATTTTTTTTTTATATATTGATTAAGCCTATAGTGTTGGACATTATCCAATATATTGCAGGTGTCCCCCTGTCACAATGGCCAACGGAAAACATGCTGCAAAACCCTAATGATATTCGATTGTAACTTTTGTGTCTTGCGTCGATGCAATTTTCATAGTGGTTTTGGTGTCGTCAACAATGGACGACGGGAAACTGAGTTGGTATTCCTGTCGTCTACGAGGATGAGAAGCAATGACGGGGCGAATACCGTAAATTGCAGGACAGTTTCCTTGCTTGCACTGCTTGCTCAGTTTTGTTCTTCACGTTTGTATATATCTCGTATGAGTTTATGGTTCATGTTTTGTACTGAGGTCCACTTAAACACCAGCACACCGTGCAGTCAGTTCTCTTGATGTATCGCTCCGTAAAAATCCAACCTCCCAACCCAACCAGAAATACACGAACCCAAGCAACCCACCTAACCTATCGAGTCCGAGTAACAGAACACGTAGATGTTGACCAGACCACACACTAGAAGGTGAAGGGACGATGACATTTCGGTCCGTCCTGGACCGATTCTCAAGTCGATTGTGAGAATGACTTGAGAATCGACAATCTACTTGAGAATGGTCCAGGACGGACCGAAACGTCGTCGTCCCTCCACCTTCTAGTGTGTGGTCTGGTCAACTTACTTATGCCACGTTATTGTGACTCATCGCCAGCAGAACACGTAGACATTTCCGGGCCGTTTATTTACACAGCAGATTGCATTTGTTACGTTGGTTACTATAACATACAAAAAGCGACGAATTAGTTACGAGGACGGGTTGCCACCGCCGTGTTGGGATTGTGTGTGGGACCCACCGGCCTTCTCTTACCACACCAGGCAACCTCCTCGCTTTACAAACTTTACATCATCGAAACTGGTTTTTTTAAACAGTATAGACTGCAACAAGCAGAAGGGTTACAACAAGTGCGTGTTTTCACAAAGGGAATTACTTAAAGGCTAGACAATGTTAAAACAAATGGACTAAACAGGTGCTACCTCACTAGTGGCACACAGAGACATCATTAATAACACGCCTTTTGGGACAAAAAAAAAACTTCAGGCCCGCACCTGGTCCGGTACTTATATCAAGCCTCTGAAGCTTCGTGGACCATCATAAACAATACATTTTGTTTTTGTAAACAAAAACAATGTCTTGGTTCACAAACATAAGACATAATTTTCACCTCACCTCATTCCTGCTTATATATCCTCCACTAACCTGCGATATCCATCCTTCTGAAGATGCATTATTAAATACGAAGTACTGAAGGAATTTCCTGTCTCAGTCATTCCTTCGTGGTCTGTCACATTGTTTATCACGTTAATTTCTTCTTCTTTACCACACACACACACACACACACACACACACACACACACACACTCACACACACACACACACACACACACACACACACACACACACACACACATATTATATAATATATATATATATATATATAATCAGAATCGTCTCAGTTCAAAATGAATGTAGGTGAGGAGAAGACAGTGTGAAGCAAGCCTCCATGTCATAATCTCTGTAACTTTCTTGGCAGGGCAGAGACGTATCGTGGGAAGAGAAGTGATAGTCACCCCCAGGGAGATAATTAAGATCAAATTTCGTCCATTAGTCCAGTCAGCGAAGCGGATGTGCCCAAGACGGTGAGGCATCTTGAGCCTGGAAGACCAGTCTTGGCGCAACACACACACATGACTCCATCTTCACAAAACTCATCAGTGAATACGAAGGTCGGGTAAATTAGCAGGAGAAAACACTGTCAGTTCGACTCTATATAGCGCTTGGAGGGATACGAGAATATGAAGTTGGATAGGACGGAGGTAAGGAATGGTTCTTACCTGCTTGAACCATCGGCGAATCGAACGCCGGCCCTGCAAGAAACGAGTCCGTCGCTGTTCCAGGTTGTCAGTAAACGCGAAAACAACGAGAGTTTGGAGGGGTGTGTGTGTGTTGTGTGTCTAAATTTATCACAACAAATGTTGAACGATGCATTAGACCATTACACACCATTAACCAGAGAGAGTGAAAGTTCCTTCTCGTTCAGGAAAAGCGAAAGTATGAGGTCTCAAAAGTCTCAAAGAAAATACATTGGGCAATAACAAAAAAAAACTCAAGATTAAATATTATCTCAATTACATAAATAATAAAATAAAGTAGAATACTCGGGCGGGGTGAGTGTAGCTGCGTGACACGATAACAACCAATTATCCTGAGCCATCGCTCCCTCCTACGGGACATCCCACAGTACATTCTGGAAGTGGGGTAGGAGAAAGGTACGCTGATGGAGGGGGGAGAGAGAAAGAGAGAGAGAGAGCGATGACTGATAAACCGGAGTAAAACTCTTGCCAAAGCACTAACCGTGTGAGACATGATCCCGGAGGAGAGGCCATGTCGCTCCGTCCTCCCCCACTGTGAAGGAGGAGACCCAGGTACCAGGTTTTTACGGAAGGAAGGTGGCGGAGAGGTGAAGGTCAAGCTCACCGTCGTCTGCCTCTGGAGGCTCTTGGCACTGGCTTACCTCATCTTGGCTGACGTGTTCACCTTGCCAGCGACGGGTGTGACGGCAGAGGAAAACCTGAATGAAAAACATGTTTCCTCACCAACCGTGGGGGGGAGAGGGAGAGAGAGAGAGAGAGAGAGAGAGAGAGAGAGAGAGGAGAGAGAGAGAGAGAGAGAGAGAGAGAGAGAGAGAGAGAAATATCACATCAAAGGATACACTGTTGTTGAATAGGACAAACAAGAAGCAGATCTAAGCGGTGGTTCAACGCGACAAGAAAGGATTTAAGAAAAGGAGGAAAATAAACAGCAACAGCTGCACCATCAACCTGAGTAGCAGCAGCAGCAACATGGGCAGCAGCAATATGAGGAGTAACAACAACATGGGCAGCAGCAGCAGTAACAGCAACATGGGCAGCAGCAATATGAGGAGTAACAACAACATGGGCAGCAGCAGCAGTAACAGCAACATGGGCAGTAGCAGCAGTAACAGCAACATGGGCAGCAGCAGCAGTAACAGCAACATGGGCAGCAGCAGCAGTAACAACAACACGAGCAGCAGCAGCAGCAGGGTGCACCAGCCTGCTACTACCAGCCGCCAGGAACTGATACATCCCACTACAAGTGCCTGGCATAATGAGCCTAGGACCATCGCTGCCAACCTTCCCGTGACCAATAGGTGGGGTGCTGGCTACTTGCTCCCACACCACACGCATTCCCTAGTGATTGGTGCGGCAGGCAAGGACTGGCTGGCTGGCTGGCTGGCTGCGGCGGCTGGCTGCGGCGGCTGGCTGCGGCGGCTGGCTGCGGAGACACTCCCGCAGCGGCTGCGGTGGTGGTGAGGGGGCAAGGTCGGGGTGAGCCCGCTCTTCCTCCTGGGGTCACCCCACCGCACTCTGAACCCTGGTCATCACCTTTCTGTTTACCTGTCTGCTTACCTATCACTGCTTTACTGCCAGTGTCTGCAGGGAGCGAGACCTGGCTCTTGGGCCCCGCCTTCTAGCTATTGGTATCTGGTGTTTTTATACCTCCGTTCTACAGTACTATGACGTACGCCATAGACAACAACGTACATATTTAGTCGGTTTAGCGGATATATAATCACTGAAAAATTTACGCAACTCTTGGTCTGATAAACGTCGTTATCGGTCGTTATCAAGAGAACGAAGGGTAACGCTTCACCCAAGATGCCTCAGCCCTCCACCAATGACACCTCGCCTCTCCATCCATGGTGCCTCTACCCTCCACCCATGGAGGGGTGAGAGGCCCTCCGTGTTAAACCTGAGACAAGGGAGTCACTGTAAACAAAGCCCATCTACACCCGAGAGTAGCAGGAGGTTCGCCCTCTGCAATATGGTATCTTCAGGCCACCAAGTTCAACAGGTTAAATATCCCGAAAGGAATCCACAGGGAAATAGCAGTTCGGTTATATAGACTACGTCTACGGGGAAAATTGGTGAACCCAGGCAGAGGGAATGCATCTTTTGTCAAACAATTACAGAAAAGTCACTACTTCACTATCTCCTGGAATGTCAAGCAACCAACGACTTTAGAAGAGCTTAAGAGTCCCTGAATCTTGCAGTAATCACCCTGAAACCATCAACACTGCCACTCTTGGCCAAAAAGGTGTCCAGCAGCTGGACACCCTCATACTGTCTAGCAGTATCCTCCCCGCGATAGCAGCCTGACGATTTAAATAACCTCAGCACACAGTATACATTTACTCCCCCCCCCCCCCACAAAAAAAATCTACCACTTACGGGCTATTCATGCCCGTGCCACCTCTTGGGTGGTTTAGTCCCTATCAATCACTGCAACTGACAGTGGTAGTGGAGGCGTGGCCCAGGAGCCGAGGCTCTACCCCTACCAATCAACTAGGTGAGGGAGAGCGACCGTTCCCAACCACGCAAGATTATTTGTCCATCCTTTATAACGGGTCAAGACATAACCTGTGAGAATATGATCGTTATTAATGCGGAGTTTCCACTGCAGGGAACAATGACCACTCCCGCCCTTCCCAGTTAGAGTATTCGCCCCTGGGGAGAACACAGGACCCCCCTTCCTCCCCCAGCTAGAGCACTAGCCCCTGGGAACACACCACTAGCCCCTTCGGGAACACACCACTAGCCCTGGGAAACACACCACTAGCCCCTGGGAACCCACTACCCGGGACACACATAGCCCCGGGAACACACCACGTTACAGTGAGCACAGTAGTCCTGCTCCCCATATGGTAGTTGACCTGGTGTTTGACCTTCAACAGTCACCCCAGGTGAAGTACGCCTCGGTCCTCCGCTATTGTTGACTAAATGAATACAATGAAACGGAAAGTTACGAAAGGGAATGTCTTCCTTTGTGTTGGATAAGTTTCACAAGAGGTGTGGATAGTGTTCACTCGCTGTAACCACGTCACGCGCCGTTGTAACCTCGTCACTCGCCCTCTGCAACCTGGACCTGGGAGTGGATATAACACCAAACCTAACTCCGGAGGCGCATATAATTAGAATAACAGCAATAGCATATCGACACGGCAAAAAATTAGAACATCATTGAGGAACCTAAGAAGACAGGCATTCAGATCACGTACACACTTATGTGAGACCAGTTCAGGAGTGTGCAGCGCCCATCTCTAAAATAC
>WNGS01164437.1:25474829-25490439 GCA_020271785.1 Procambarus virginalis
GTGTGTGTGTGTGTGGTGTGTGTGTGTGTGGTGTGTGTGTGTGTGTGTGTGTGTGTGTGTGTGTGGTGTGTGTGTGTGTGTGTGTGTGTGTGTGTTGGGAGGGAGGAAGATAGATAATTGAGGTGCTTCACTACCAACCACAATCACACACACACACACACCTAGCTAGTACAACCAAAGAGCTGGTGCCTGACCATCCTGGAGGGGGGAATATTAACGAGACGCCAACCTCTGGTAATCCCAATGTCCCAACCTCTCAAATCCTTCCGTTACCACCATGACACGAACCATTCAAACGATTAAAACTCGTATTTGATAACCGCGGCACTAATGAATGATATAGTTAGTGTACAACAATCACCATTCATCATTATGTCATTGCAACACAATCAACCCACTAACGTCAACATTGATACGTCAGAGGAGCAACACACCATGTTGCAAGTCTCGTCCCAGTATGACCTTCCAGCGACCTTGCTGCGTCCTACTCCGCCTGGAACACGGCTGGAACGACTGGAGGGAGGGGGGGCGGGTGCGTGCGTGTGTGGTGGGGGTGGGAGGAGCCAGAAGTGTGTGTGTGTGTGTGTGTGTGTGTGTGTGTGGTGTGTGTGTGTGTGTGTGTTGTGTGTGTGTGTGTGTGTGTGTGTGTGTGTGTGTGTGTGTGTGTGTGTGGGGGAGGGAAGGTCTCCACCTCATGACATCTCCGGTGCCAGGGGTGGTAATGGTTCGAGCTGCTTATGGTCGCTTTTAAGACGTACTATCGCGTCCAGCCAATGGTGGTGTCCACACCCACTTCTCAAGAGGGCAAACCCATTTGGACGCAATATCCATGAGTGGCGTTGGTTCACCGTTCATGACGTCGATTGGGTCTTTGTTCTTGGGTATTGTACCCACTGGCCAGTGGGCACACGTTGATCAAACCGCATCGAACCATGCTGTAATACCCTTCACTGTCCCAAAGTCAGGCAAATTAGCCTCGATTCCTCCTGGCAGTGGGTCACCTGCCTCGTGGAGACGGTCTGGCCACTCCCATCTTACATATTCTTGGAGACACTGTTCTTCAAGTCGAACAGAGAAAGAGATCTTCGCTACCTTCTACAGGCTTATGAGGTCATTATACTTCCGCCAGATTGAGGTCAGGTGACACAGACATTAGCCCACAAAGGTCACCAATTTGGTGATATTGATGTCAAGGACCCTAGTGAATATACTAATTACTCCTGACCCAGGTCACGACCTCGTGACTAGTGCTACACAAGTATACAAGTTAGGCGGTGACCTTGACCACCATCATGGCCCAGTTCATCAGCACAAGGGATCAATAACCCGCTTGTAACCTCCAACACAACAAAGTTTTGCCAGCGAAAACATTTAAGATATATTTTTTAGCAGGCGAGGAGTCACAATAACGTGGCTGAAGTATGTTGACCAGACAACACACTAGAAGGTGAAGGGACGACGACGTTTCGGTCCGTCCTGGACCATTCTCAAGTCGACTTGATTGTCACGGTCGATTGTGACAAGTCGACAATCGACTTGAGAATGGTCCAGGACGGACCGAAACGTCGTCGTCCCTTCACCTTCTAGTGTGTGGTCTGGTCAACATATTTTAGCGTTCTTGGAAGCGCTTGCGCATACGGCGGAGTATTATCTCCCCTCTCCTCTTCCCTCTCTTGCAGATAAATAAAAAAATACACAGAAACAAAGCCCTTGAAAAGCCACATATAAAAAAAACTAAAAACATACAAACAGGTCATGAAGACAAATACATAAATTTTCAAGATTGCAACATAGAAACAGGCGATAAGTACAAACTATTTACCCCTTTCCCTCCCTCCTCCCTCCTCTCCCTCCCTCCCTCCCTCCCTCCCTCCTCCCTCCCCCCCCTCACTTAGTCAATAAACAGCATGAAACAAGCAAACAATCACCACCAGATAGAACATAACAACCTGGGTCAATTTTAGCCAAGATTGACTACGATATTTATCATAATTGGCAAGTGAAATAATTTCCCATTTCATTTATAGAGAGAAGGATAGGAGGACGTCATGGAGTGGGGGGGGGGAGGGATGGCCACGATCCGCCTATCACCAGTCCTGAACAATCAATCATCACTCATTCTGAGCAAATCCACAAGGGCCGTGATGAGGATTCGAACTGCGCACGGGGTAGGAATGAGAATTACTCATTCTGTAAAGCTTGGACAGGCATCCTCAGACATCTGGCCTCCAACCTCTAACACACAGACAGACAGGCAGACAGCGAGAGACAAACATGGGGGCATCGCGGCTGAGTGGACAGCGCTCGGGGTTAGTAGTCCGAATGGCCCAGGCGGAAACAAATGGGTAGAGTTTCTTTCACCCTGATGCCCCTGTTCACCTAGCAGTAAATCGGTACCTGAGAGTTAGACAGCTGCTACGGGCTGCTTCCTGGCTGGGTGTGTGTGTTGTTCGAGAGAAATATATGCAGTAGACATAAAGGAAAAATAGATTGGTTAGAAAGCCGGGATCCAAGAGCTAATAGCCGGATTCTGCAGACAAATAGTAAACACAAATATAACACACACACACACACACACACACACACACACACACACACACACACACACACACACCACACACACACACAACACACCCACACACACACACCAAAACTATTTCCTACAAGTCGAGACCCTTAACACATAGTGATAATCAATGAAGCAGCAGCAGTAGGGAGACAAGGAGACACACTTAGTGTAGCAACAAGATAGTGGTGACAGCATGGAGGAAAGAGGGTGGTAGTGGCGACAGGTACTCATGCCAATGGCTCCCTCAAGGGACATTATAACCTGTGCTCCACAGTCCACGCCATCTCCATATATATATAGCAATATTTTAATGAACCGTACAGGATAGGGGGGGGGGTTGACCGGATAAAACTTACGAGTTGAGATGAATTGTGCCGCAGGATAGGGCAGTAACAAATGGGTCAATACCGTCAGGGGTCAACACCACTACCTTAAACAACAATTATGGTGCCAGATTATTATACCTGACCGTGGGTCGAGGTCATGTTGACAGCCTGCAGGACAGAAGACCCGGGAGGCGAAGAGTGGGGGGGGGGGAAATGGAATGGGACAGGAAGAGATGGAAGGAGCGGAGACTAGAATGGGTCAATTGACCCGGGTGGATAGGAGAACTAGGCAGGAATGATGGGGAGAGAGAGAGAGCCTAGGCAGGGAGGGACACTGAGCCAATCAAGAGTCACCACCACAAGTTAGATCAACAAGAGCGTAATGACCCCATGACCAGTGCCTGCAAGCAACCCCCACAGCCTCGTTCCGGCAATTAGAGCAACGTTGAGCAAAGAGAGAGAGAGAGACCAGCAAAAATATTACGTAGTTAATCTTACACATCAAGATAAACTAATCATCCCGTGTCGTAATAAGTCCAGTTAGGTGGTGGTGTATAATTTGGGAGCATTACTTCTAATTAGTCTTCATTGCAAATTGAGGTCATTAGCGGCTAGTTGAGATTTTAACTAAAACATTCATGTTTCCTTACTATACTTAATTAATCAGTAGTCAGAGCCAGTCAGCCAGCTGGCCGTCAACCAGCGGCCAGTGCCAGCTAGCCAGCTGGCCGTCAACCAGCGGCCAGAGCCAGCTAGCCAGCTGGCCGTCAACCAGCTGGTAGTCAACCAGCTGCCAAATTAACCGCCATAGTTTACAGAAATGTGAATTATTAAATTTAGAGAGAGCTTCCTTGTAAAAGTAATACAAATGGTTACAATTCTAACCTCAATGAACAGGCCCCCATCAGTAATGCAAACTGATTTATTTTTAATTTAAAAACCATTTAACAATTTAGTTAATAAACTGGTAAAACCACAACTAATACTATAATAACTACGGAAGTAGTAATAACAGCAGGGACAACATTCCTTCAGAAAACACAAGCACAAGTAAGAGAGTCTTGTGATGTTACAGGTCTGCAGATGATTCTATTAAGACACTGTCAAAGACGACTTGCCGATAAGCAATTCAAATCCTATTTCAGTCACATGAGCACTAATGCAAAAATTTGATACCCTTAATTTTAATCGACAAATATTTTTCCTTGAAATTCACAGGCTATGGCATAAATTACGATACATTTATATCGTATTTAATCACGAAATCATTTCCATTTGAAGCCATGTATTGCTAATCAAAGGCACCACTCACATCGAGAGTCATGTTGTGAAATTTGCATTAAATTTAATGTTTCAACGACTGTAAGTATGTCCAGTCCAGTTAAACTTCAACCATATTATAAATAAAAAGTTAGAATTAATTCAATACAATACTATGAGTATTGCTATAATACTATAATTATTAATTATAGCACTTTCACATTTTATCATGCAAATTATGGGGGGGTCGATCACCTGCCGGCTTCTTGTCCCCGTCATCGTGGCCACTAAATAGATGGTGGCCCTCAGGTAAATTCAGGTATTACTCATCACATACGCGCTAAATTTAAATTCCGCGCCAATTTTCATGAGCGGCCATAACTTTATCCAGATACGTTAAATCCGTTAACATGACGGATAAAACGTGGCTCAAGGACCGGTTAGTGCAGTTAATGCTTTGATTACTGTGGTTAATGACTTGAGGCGCTGGGAATTTCTCAAAAGGAGAGGGGAGGGAGGGGAGGTCTTCACGACTTAATGTACTTGTGTCTATACACAGACACCTATCACACTTCCCTCCACACACTTCCCATCCAAACTCACGCAAACATTACAATTACAATTACGAACGTGTGTATTTTAATAATATAGTTAACAACGCATGCATATGTTTCATGGTGTAGGCTTCCGCACCCCACTTTCCCCCCCTCTCCCCCCACGTTCCTCTCCCCAAATTCCTGTCTCCCCCCCTCATTCCTCTTCCCGGATTCCCTTCCCCAATTCCCGTCTCTCCACGTTCCACTCCCCAAATTCCTGTCTTCCCTCCCCCACGTTCTTCTCCCCAAATTCCTTCCCCCACACCTCCCCCCTCCCCAAGAATTCGGAATTTACTGTTGATAACTTACGTGTTTACACTATGTGGGCGTTTACACATTCCAATAAATTATAATACATTAATAATGTACTGTATGTATTTGTAATCCACATAAAATATTAACAGAAGGCCGGCAGAAGACCTTCGTAACATCCATTAACATCATGTTAATTAAATATAATTGCGCATGAATTGTATTGCGACAGCTTATCTACTTTCATGCACTATGCTATTGTGGTGATTTGGAAGTTTATAACTGTCAAATTTACACTACCTACCTACCTTACAAATGCTGAGCTGCCCACTCAATGCTGCTTAAGATTAACAAACGATAAATCAGGAGTTTCGCGGAAATATTTGACTAGCAAGGGTGGCGAGGAAAGCGTAAGGTAGCCTAATAGAATAGGTTGCAAATCGGCTGCGGACTGCGAGACAAGCGCTTAGATTTGTCAACTTTGATTTGCGCACAAACTCTGTCACATTTGCGCACATGCATGACCACATACCAGGTCAAGGAAGGTCCCCATGGCGGTAGTGACCAGACGAGCTAATAATCAATACCAGAATGTTAACAGCCGCGCCTGCCAAGCACCTGCCACTCTCCTCCTAAGCTCATTGTATCTCGAGGCTTATAATCTAATCTTTGGGTAACTGGGACGACGGGGTGCGCATCAACCTAACAACTAAGGCATTTACATATTTGCAAGAGATTGAACGGAGCGCACACAACAGCGTAGGGGAAACGCCATGTTGGGTATGTAACGTTTTGGTCAACACACTCATGTACTCGCCCACGCAAGCAAGACGACCTGGGTTCGAACCAGAGACATCATGGGACGATTAGACGCCGTTTGCCGGAGCGTACTTAGCAGTAACTGAAGATGGGATTGTATACGGGTTAGCGAATAGTGTTGACCAGACCACACACTAGAAGGTGAAGGGACGACGACGTTTTGGTCCGTCCTGGACCATTCTCAAGTCGATTCATAGTGTTCTGTTCTAGCGAATAGTGTTCTGGGTTACAGTAAAGTTTGGTCTGATATGGGGTCAGAGGGAGAAAGCACTGAATGCGTGAAGGCCTCAACTCTGCCCCCTAAAGTAAATATAACATTACCATCATCAGGACAAATGGGGGTACAAAAGCCGCCGGTTATTGACATGAATTGTAAGAAAAATACAATAATTATGATACTTTCTGATTACATTTCTTGTGTGTGGAAAGGCAGGCAGGAGGGTCACTTAGTAGACAAAATATTGAAGTTCTTGCGAGGCAGGGTCAAGTATAATATTAAGGCTCATGCTTGGTGATATAAAACATTGGTTTACTGAGAATAATATAAACTATATGTAATATACTATTTCCCTTGTAAATTGACGTATATATGACCTTTATATTGTATATTATTTAATAAAAAAAAATCGTGCAGTGTTATAGAAAGCGAAAATTGGGGAATGTAAATGTTTTGTGGAAAGTGGTGAAGGGAGAGAAATCTGCTGCTGCAAAAATATAAGTTAATAACTTACTAAAATGACCACCTCCATTCATCAGGACCGCCCCCAACTATGATGTTATCGCTGGTCATAATCTACCATACAAGGCCTACCTACGCACTCTGTCCTGTCCAAGCTGTGTAATCCTGACGACTGCAAATATTGAGAGGAAATATTGATTGAACACCGCCTGGATATATAAGCCTATTGGGTAAACTGTAGGAACGAAATCTAACGCACGAATGATAAAAGGAAAAACCACGCTGACTGGAAAACCTGAGATCTGATAGGCTTGAACCCAAAATGTGCACGACTTGAGAAAGTCGCATGCGTACGTGAAATAAAATGATAAAGAAAATAACAAGGCATAATCTCGGGGCAAGTGTCGTTGTTTTAGATTTAGCTACTCAGAACGAAATGTCCATGTAGCAGGGGCTACAGTGAGCTCATAATGTAGGTGTTGACAAGTTCATTAGGCTCATCAGGCTAGTACGGTGTTGCCGCGTCGCCTAGCAAAACCCAATCGCCGGGGGAAGAATTCCTAGCCGATGAGGTTGCTACAACAAAAACTATCTAGCATATACCTAGCTCAGTTGCTCTCTCTCCCCCTCTCCGTTTACCGCCACACCTCAACAATTTAAACTAACAACAATTTACCCAATAAATTACAACTTACAGCAGGAATACCGCAGGCGGATATCACGAGGTGAACCTTGTCAGTTATCAATAAATACTTCAAATAACAAAGCTGACATGTTACCTTCAAGAGTAAAGAAAATGATTCATAAAATTCTTCTCCACAATTTATCAGAAGGCATTTTAAACAGTGTCCCATTTACACGCAGCACAATTATAGAACATGTGGCGTCAAAAACACATTTACACAAAAATTTCAAGCGATATCGAGAGCCTAAATGCAATGCAGACATTTTAAGCAGCGAAAGGCCTAAATATTGTAATGTTATCGGCTTTCAATGCAGTGCCACCCATTGTAGCTAGCAGTGCCATCCATTGAGGCTAGCAGTGCCATCCATTGAGGCTAGCAGTGCCACCCATTATGGCTAGCAGTGCTAGTAACCGTTGCTAAAACTTTAGGACACTAATCAGACACAATGGGTGGGACTTACTACATTCTTGCTAGTCGCACACAACTGTAATAAGACTTATTTACATAGTTCGATCTACACATCTAACGTCGAAGATCAACCCCGTTCACAGTAAACAATGGAGACGCTCTTAAGCACCGTGATCCAGAAACATTAAACATGGATAGTTAGCGTGTCTAAACTTTTCAGGTTAGGAAACCAACGGCAGCTTGGAGACGAACCTGGAATTTGAGCCGGGGAGGACGTGGGGGAGAGAGATAAGACGTTGTATTAGTGACAGGGGGGGGTGGAGGGAGGGGAAGAGAGGAGGGAGTTGGATGCAGGACATTAAGGAGAAATAGACAGGGACGGACAAGGACGAATTTGGAGAAACAGACGAGGGAGAAGTGGGGCCAATACTGCGGGTCAAGTCAAACGATGCAACCTGTCCCCCTACAACCTGTCCTCCTACAACCTGTCTCCCTACAACCTGTCCCCCTACAACCTGTCCTCCTACAACCTGTCTCCCTACAACCTGTCCCCCTACAACCTGTCCTCCTACAACCTGTCTCCCTACAACCTGTCCCCCTACAACCTGTCCTCCTACAACCTGTCCTCCTACAACCTGTCCTCCTACAACCTGTCCTCCTACAACCTGTCCTCCTACAACCTGTCCTCCTACAACCTGTCCCCCTACAACCTGTCCTCCTACAACCTGTCCTCCTACAACCTGTCTCCCTACAGCCTGTCCCCCTACAACCTGTCTCCCTACAACCTGCCCCCTACAACCTGTCCTCCTACAACCTGTCCCCCTACAACCTGTCCCCCTACAACCTGTCCTCCTACAACCTGCCCCCCCTACAAAGACCGTCGCTTTTCGCTCGTATACGTTATATAAGGCCAAAAATTGTCGTACTAGAAAATGGAAGCGGCTGGCGAAAGTGACGGACTGTCCCTGTTTTCTGTTGTGGATCCTCTGGTTGGTTAGGAGAGGACACTTTACATTGACCGTTTTCTTGATGTTGGGGAACCTTAGGAGGACGGACTGAATGGAATCATACACCAGTGAAGAAGTCTACCCGGCAATGAGAACAGTGTAGGATTAGGCACCTTACCGTCCCTGTTGTGTCGTAAAATTTGACATTTCTTCCAAACTTCATCTTACCTGAAATGGAAGAAAAAATTCATGACAATCACAAACATTAATCTATTACATAAAGAAAAATCAGATTCAAAACCATATTTCCAAAATTACAAAAATTAGTTAGTTAAGCAACGGAAAAATAAAATTAGAAGCCAATGTATTGGTAAACCATTTCATGCCTGAATTTACCCGAGGGCCACTAATACTATTGGCCTCGACGAGAACAGGAAGCCGGAGGCTTGTCAAAGGTCCCACCCCACACACACATTCTCCGTGATGATCTTTTTCCAGCTGTATTTTAAAACCCAACAGAGACACTTGCGTCAAACAGACAGGCCCAGAACCCCATCAAGCAGGTACACGAAATACTGTTTGTTGTTGTTGTTAAAGATTCGCTATCTGGAACAAGAAGTTCCAAGTAGCACGGGCTATGGTGAGCCCGTAGTGCCTTACGAAATACTGAATATGAATCAAGGTATCGTTACTTCACACTGTATTATCGCGCGGCGTTCTCTCAACCCCAGGGGGCCAAGCGTCGAGTACTCGACCCCACAACAACAGTACAGGAATAATTCCGCCGTCGGGGACAGGAAGCCTGTGAATATATATATACACACTTTAGGCTTGTATCGAGATACCGCCAAGGGCGAACTACTGATCCTCTCCCACGATATAATCCCATAACAGTTACTAGAAAATAATTAGGCGATTATTGAACGTTGCCCGGAAAGCCTTCTTCAGATTATTTGGCGGGAGAAATAAACCTAGCAGCCCCCCCCCCCCACCCTTACTCCCTTCTCACGTTTTCTCCTCTCCTCTAATGCCACATTTCTTATTTACAGAAACTACCAATCCGTTTACAATGCGACGTAATACTAACTACTAATACACCATAATATTGACGTTTCTCTCTGCATCGGCCTAGATTGGTTGGGTTAGGTTGCTTCGTATGTTTCTGGCGCGGTAAAACGGTTGGATTTTTTACAGAGTGGCAAATCTAGAGACTAGGGCGCCAGATTCACGAAGCAGTTACGCAAGCACTTACGAACGTGTACATTTTTTCTCAATCTTTGGCAGCTTCGTTTACAATTATTAAACAGTTAATGAGCTCCGAAGCACCAGGAGGCTGTTTATAACAATAACAACAGTTGATTGGCAAGTTTCATGCTTGTAAACTGTTTAATAAATGTAACCAAAGCCGTCAAAGATTGAGGAAAGATGTACACGTTCGTAAGTACTTGCGTAAGTGCTTTCGTGAATCTGGCCCCAGGGGTTCCCCAGACACACAGCACACCCCCCCTCCCTCCCCCCAACATTTACCCCAATACCCACACCAAAACACCTCCCACTTAACCCCCACTAGCCCCCCACCCCCCACTTGCTATTGACGGGAGAGTGGCGCCAGCCTGGTGCAAGCCTAGCGTGGAAGTATGTGCTAGTGCATTCCTAACCTTACCTCGTCTCGCCCTCGTGTAAACAACACCCTCTCCTCCAGGCACTTGTCGCTCCTGTTACCCCTACCTCTTACCTATGGAGTGGTTGAACTATTGGGCAGAGCCACCTCTTACCTAAGGAGTGGTTGAACTATTAGGCAGAACCACCTCTTACCTAAGGAGTGGTTGAACTATTGGGCAGAGCCACCTCTTACCTATGGAGTGCTCGAACTATTGGGCAGAGCAACCACCTGGACACTATTTGGTTCGGGCAGTTTAGGACATCATTTTCAGTCCGTTGTGACGGTACTGGAGGAGCCCGTGATGACGATTTGACAAGCGTCACATTTAAAATGGTTTAACCAGTTCATTTTCCTAAAATGAAAGTACTTATAGCAACTATTTGGTGGAAAGTACCAATATGTAGCGGTGAGCCGCCGGAAATTGGACTTTTCTATTACTGAATTTGGATAAACCGTAAACCTTTTTTTCTTTTTTTTTAACCTCCACATAAATACAAGACCTAATCTCTCTTAGTAATCCGGACTAAAGCACAATTAGTGTGACGCTGAGTTGCAACCTGTCCTCCTACAACCTGTCCCCCTACAATCTGTCCTACAACCTGTCCTCCTACAGCCTGTCCTCCTTAAACCTGTCCTCCTACAACCTGTCCCCCTACAACCTGTCCTCCTACAACTTGTCCCCCTACAACCTGTCCCCCTACAACCTGTCCCTCCTATAGCCTGTCCTCCTACAGCCTGTCCTCCTACAACCTGTCCTCCTACAACCTGTCCCCCTACAACCTGTCCTCCTACAACTTGTCCCCCTACAACCTGTCCCCCTACAACCTGTCCCTCCTATAGCCTGTCCTCCTACAGCCTGTCCTCCTACAACCTGTCCTCCTACAGCCTGTCCCCCTACAACCTGTCCCCCTACAATCTGTCCTCCTACAACCTGTCCCCCTACAACCTGTCCTCCTACAACCTGTCCCCCTACAACCTGTCCCCCTACAACCTGTCCTCCTACAACCTGTCCTCCTACAACCTGTCCTCCTACAACCTGTCCTACAACCTGTCCTCCTACAACCTGTCCTCCTACAACCTGTCCTCCTACAACCTGTCCCCCTACAACCTGTCCTCCTACAACCTGTCCTCCTACAACCTGTCCTCCTACAACCTGTCCTACAACCTGTCCTCCTACAACCTGTCCTCCTACAACCTGTCCTACAACCTGTCCTACAACCTGTCCTCCTACAACCTGTCCTCCTACAACCTGTCCTCCTACAACCTGTCCTCCTACAACCTGTCCTCCTACAACCTGTCCTCCTACAAAGAACGTCGCTTATCGCTCGTATGCGTTACATACGGCCAAAAATCGTCGTACTAGAAAATAGAAGCGGCTGGCGAAAGTGACGTTCTGTCCCGTTTTCTGTTGTGGGTCCTCTGGCAGGTTAGGAGAGGACACTTTACAATGAAAGTTTTCTTGACGTTGGCGAACCTTTGGGGGGACGTGCTGACGGTCGATGATATCAAAATTTAAACGCGTTATGTCTGAAGACAAGTTGTTTAAACAGCATAATGGGTGTTGCTGTACTTGCAGAACACGATATAAAAATTACAACCATAATATTTTGTAGGTAACATCTAGTGTATGTAAGTATGTGAGTAGTATACGCTTCAGTCACTGTTATACATGTCGACAGCTTCGAAGGGTAAAACCACGACTGCAAAGAATATAATTGTTGTAACAGCTGGCGGGTACGAAAAGCCTAGTGCACGATGAACGCTGCACTTCTCTGGCCTCAGGCTACTGTGCTCCCACCTTTCACACATTTCTCTCCTATAACCTGCCTACGGACGCCTGTGTCTTTCTTTGCGTACATTTCCTTGTCATTTTGAGGCTTTTCAAGTTTTCTTTACCGTGTAATGTCATTATTTTCTGTCTGGCTCTCAGGTACTATCGCCCGCTTCTGTCACGTTACTTTTATAGTACATAGACGGACAAGTCAAGACGCATATGGTCATGGATGAGACGGCCCGCGTGCGCACAAGGAGAGAGTGTGAGTGCGCATGCGCTTGTATCTACAGGAAGATAGTATCCAGCTCTTAGGGCCCCGCCTCCCAGTTACAGCACCTGCTACTTTTAAATTCTTAACATTATAATGCTGTCATACCTGCTACCTTGAAATAATGAAATGCAGCAACTTCATGTGTGTTCGAATGGCCCACAGAATACAGGTGAGTCACAATAACGTGGCTAAAGTATGTTGACCAGACCACACACTAGAAGGTGAAGGAACGACGACGTTTCGGGCCGTTCTGGACCATTCTCAAGTCGATTGAGAATCGACTTGAGAATATCAGAATACAGGTATTTCTCTACGATTCCCTGAATCCTTGTGCAGGCGAGGAGTCACAATATCTTGTCTGAAAAATGTTGACCAAACCACACACTAGAAAGTGAAGGGACGACGACGTTTGGGTCCGTTCTGGACCGTTCTCAAGTCGATTGTGAATCCTTGTTTCTAGTTTAAAACGCATTCCGTTACGTCTGATTTCTCTCATTTGTTAAGTCTTGACCTAACCACTTTATCTTGTAATCATGTTAAGCTGAGCCTTCTAGTGCACTGGTTCCTTGGAGGACGTTTTTGCAATATGAAGGTGTCCATAAGTTGAGGCAGTGAACAGGTTATGATATTAGAGGGTAAGGGGTAAGTAACCAGCTAGTGAAGTGAACTCACAGGTTGCTAAAAATGGTTTTAATACAGAGTGTAATTGCCCTATTAATTAGGACGCTATATGAATAAAGGATAATGACCTTAAAGAATTTGGGAACCACTGTTCTAGTGCGTGCGTGTGCGTGCGTGCATCCTTCGCGTGTGCAGTCTCTGCAACCCAAGTCGAAGCCAATCTATCCACAAAGCCCCGTCAGTCATAGTTATACCAATGGAATGCGTGGCCAATATCTCACCCGTTCAGCGTCACCGAAGACTTCAAGTTCAGCAAAGCGTCACTTAGCCCTTGTATGACCATAGCCGGCTGCACTGGTGGGAACCGGCCCGACTCGGAGTTCGCGAGGAATAATATCGGTCTCTTGGACCCGGGCCCCACGAAGCCCTTCAGGACGACAGTCACGTAAGCGACCTCCGTGTTTGGACCCTCGTTTTGTCACGTAGTTGTGCGTCCTCGATGTGACCCTCAACTATTGCACGGAGTAGGTGGTTTCCGACGGGCAAAATATTACTGTATTTATGCTAAATCAATGTTAAATATACGTTACATTGAAGTAGTTTAACTATGCAGGCGATGCGTCACAATAACGTGGCTGAAGTATGTTATGACCAGACCACACACTAGAAGGTGAAGGGACGACGACGTTTCGGTCCGTCCTGGACTATTCTCAAGTCGTTTAACTAGCTGTGCCCCGCGGGAAGATGGCATTGCGTCAGGAATGACGACTCGCCGTGTGAAAAAGATTATGGGACCCCCTCAAGCAAAATGTTTTATGAAAGCGAGGTTAATCAGTCTCTAATTTACGCCAAAAGCACTTCGTTGTCTCTACTTACGATGCCCAGGATTCACGAATCGCCCGCGTGTCCACTTACGAGAGATCAACATCGTATCTTAATCATAGCGTAGTTGTAGCCATTTACTGGCTGGGACAACCAGCCCACACGTCTGAAAACATAGTAACGATGTTTCGGTCTGCCTTGGACCGTTACCAAGTCTCTACACCACTTGGACTTCGGTCTAAGATGGATCGACGTTTTCGGTCCGTCGAGTTACATCTTTTCATATGTGTAAGATTGGTATGAAATTTCCAATCCTGTCAACTAGTAGGTCGCATTTTGCACGTTATGGTGCCCACTTACAAATGTATAGTAACGGCTTACAAAAACCTTCATTTTGTACGCATTAGTTGGCTAGGTTGGGTGGGGGTTGCTTGGGCTCGAACCAGGAATATCGGAACTCAGGCAGCCTAACTAACCCGACCGCCGATTAGAAAACGTCAGTATTAATACGACGCATTTTCAACGAATTGCTAGAATCCGTACAAAATGCGATTCTGTAAAGATTCTGTATATTCTATACTCCTGTATAGAGAGTAAACACCTGTTTACTCTCTATCCCTGGAAACACAAACCGAAATTGTCTCCATTTTCCGCTTGTTCCAACTTGTAATAAAGTTGTTACATCTTGGCTTAACGTGTTTATGACGTATTAGAACGTTGTTACAACTTGCTATATTGGTTGTTATAACTGGTTAGGTGTTAAATCTTGTTCGAACGTTGTACCAACGTCGTAGTTTCGGTGTGTGTTTGGCGGGATACCACATGTGTTGTGAATAATGAATAATATATTAACGAACCAGGAATGACGTTGAATAAACGTCACTAACGTTTATTCTACGTCACTCCAGCATGATTTATCCAGTGGGAAGGATATAATCAGCACTGCAAGTTATCCTGAGGAATGGACTTCAATCCCATGTACCTCCCAGCCACTCAATCATTCACCAACCATTGCTATTTTCAACTATAAATTGCTGTCTTTTTTTCCTATATTTATTTTTGGTCGAGTTATGTTGAGCTGGTAAGTTATTCTGCTTTGAATTGATTTATTTTAAATCAAACCCGAGGCTACCTGATGTCAGCGATACTTTGTTGAGAACTTATATGTGCGCGCGTTCATTGTACAATGTGTGGGTGTGTGGGTGTGTGTGTGTGTGTGTGTGTGTGTGTGTGTGTGTGTGTGTGTGTGTGTGTGTGTGTGTGTGTGTGTGTGTGTGTGTGTGTGTGTGTGTGTGTGTGTGCGCGCGCGCGCGCGCGTTCCATGCGTCACTAGGGTGTGTCAGAGAGTAATAACGTCGTGCAGAGACCACTGACATATCGTTACACATTCCGAGAAATATCGTAGCGACCCCTTGACTGCACCCAATACCTGCAGTGCATAGTTTTGTCAGCACCGTGCCCCTACACGCCCTTCCTCATACTCGAGTCCCTCATTGCCAAGTGGATTTGTGGCCTTCCCTTCCCTCCGTCCCAAATCCTTATCCTGACCCCTTCCCAGTGCTATATAGCCGTTATGGCTTGGAGCTTTCCCTGATAATTCCTTCCTTTCCCTTCATGATGGTGGACTTGACCCAGTCTTGGCTTTTGACATACCTGCTGCGTTATCTTGACCGAAACCTCCCTACATGAAGGTGAAAATTGAAGTCTTGCATGATAGCCAAGATAACGAAGGCTGGAGTGTCTTACTCCTCGTCTTGTGCGCTATGGGAGCGTGATTACCAAAATTCGGAGACATTGATATCGTAGATAAAGACAGACTAGTTAGCACGGGTGGTGCTCACTCACACACAAGGGGACACAGGTGAAACTGAGCACCCACATGAGCCACAGAGACATTAGAAATAACTTTTTCAGCGT
>WNGS01164437.1:25498087-25524473 GCA_020271785.1 Procambarus virginalis
TACATCCGTTACTACAAGAAAAGTTCAAGACGTCTCAAGAACAGGTCAGCCATTACGGCACAGAGGTAGAGCACTTCCGGTCTTCTGCTCAATTGAAGAGCCTAATTTTGAATCAAAATCAAAATTTTTGTTGAAAATAGTGTTTTGTTTATATCTCCTGTATATATTTTAATTTTCACTTTCATAAATAAAAACATGCAAAAAAAGTGCTCTTCGATTTAGTAAAAGACTTAACTTTCTCCTGTTTTTGCTCTAATTCAGTGTAATTAAAATGTAGATTCGTTTGGATCTACATAACTATAGGCTATTAAATTTAACTATCTTTAACTATAGGCTATTGTAATTTATAGAGCCTTTCTTACAGCAGCTCACTCTAAAACCATGCAGCTTTATGACATCTCGCTAATAGGCCAATCATCCTTACAACACAACCATTTATACGTTGTAACTAACAAAGACTCATGGTACCTCCATCCCAATCACCGTAGCAAACAATAGCTAACCAATCACAATCACCGTACCAAACATACCTTATCTAATCATGTCTCGGTCTAGCCATACACCCCTGACAACATCAGCAAGACTAACCAATCACGACACTTAAACACCCCCCCCCCCAGGACCAATCAAACCAATACAAAACAGAACAAATACACTTAGTGGGCCAGCCTGGGGCCAGATTCACAAAGCAGTTGCGCAATACTTACGACCGCGTACATCTTTCCTCATCTTTTGACGGCTTTGGGTTACATCTATTAAACAGTTTACAAGCATGAAAACTGCAATCAACGGTTGTTATTGTTCTAAACATCAATCCTGTTGTTTCGAAGCTCCTTAACTGTTTAATAATTGTAAACAAACCCGCCAAAGATTGAGAAAAGCTGTACAGGTTCGTAAGTGTTGGTTTGCGTAACTACATCGTGAATCTAGCCCCAGAGGTTTTCAGGGCCCTGAAAACAAAATCCAATCACTAGCAACAGCGAAGATTGACACTTACCAATCATAGTCCCGACGATCAGAGCAACCCCAATGAGGAGTCCCACCCGCCTCTCGAGGTTAACAGCGTCATTCGCAGCTGGTTTGCCCCCTCCACACCTGCACACTTGCCTCCTTCAGCTTGGCCCTCTGACCTCTGGAGGCGCGGCCCTCGGCCCCGGACATTCTCACTGCTCCCCACGCCCTCATGTCCTGCACCAGAGATAATGGCTTAGTCAGGGGCGATAAGGGAGGGAGAAGTGAGGGGAGGGAAGTGAGGGGGGAGGGAGAAGTGAGAGAGAGAGGGAAGTGAGGGGGAGGGGGAAGTGAGGGGGAGGGGGAAGTGAGGGGAGGGGGAAGTGAGGGGGAGAGGGAAGTGAGGGGGAGGGGGAGGGTTGGGGCGGGTTATGGGGGGGAATACATAGATTATTGTAGCACACAACATTCACCAAACAGTTGACATAGCTGGAACATCTGAAAAATAAATCGACCTATAAAAGCTGACATCATAGTGACAATATATATAAATATTGTTAAATCACAAAAATTAACACGTGATGATAAGTGTGACAGGGTCAGACCACCGAGGATGAATTGAAACAGGAATTTCGTTAAGTACTTTCGTATTTAATAATACATCTTCAAAAGGATGAATATGTATTATTCTGAAGATGTATTATTAATCCTTCTAAAGATGTATTATTAAATACGAAAGAACTTAAAGGAAATTCTTGTTTCAATTCTTCCTCCGTGGTCTGACACTGTCATAAATATATATATTCAAGGAAACCTCCCCCCTCCCCCACATCTAAATCAATACGGTTTACCCAATACAAAACAATGCGGCGGCGGACAGTGTCTCGACAGAGCGACTACAATATAACACTCACAAGTTCAAGATAGAGAAGTGTTGGTACCAGGGTCGTTGGTCAACAAGCGCAATGGATGGCATAATGTTTAAGCCACTTTTATCCACAACTTCAAGAACAGATATAACCAAGAACGCGATCACTGTCACCTGTCACTCACTCACAGGGGGACACAGGACTACGGGTGTTTGAATACATAGACTACGGGCTCGCCATAGCCCATGCTACTTGGAACTTTCTGTTCCAGGTAGCGAATCTTAAACAACAACAACACAGGGTGTTGAATAGTGTCACTCACCGGGAATCCCTCCCAGACGCACCTCATACTCATAATAATATCTAGTATCAACAAAACAATGATCCAGAGCAAACCGCAATTAATAATGCTGCAAAACCTTGCAGCATTAAACAGCATTTCAAAATATCTTAAATAAACCAATAATTCGAATCATCTTTTCCCAAAATTCTGCCCTAAAAATGAAAAAAAAAAATCCACAAATTATTAAAAGCGTGGCGCTAGGGGTGTTAGAGTAAGCGTGGATCAGAGTGAACAGAGTAAAGAGTTAGCCAGAGAGCATAGTGCCATTTAATGAGGCTCATCTCTTGTGCCTTGACACCCTAGCTGCCAACTACCATTGTAGCCTCGTGTACTAGGCTCCCACACCCACAAATATTTAATGACAGCGTAACAGTGAGGGAGGAGAGGACGGAATGAAGGAAGGAAGGAAGGAAGGAAGGGAAGGAGAGGGAATGCAGGCGGAAGGGCAGGACAAGGTACAGCAGGAGGGGCGACATATTAGCTCACACTATCAACATAACACCAAGGCTGTTTACACCACAGTGGGGTGATTGGGGCCGTATCGCAAGTGCTGGTCAATACTCGCTCCAAATGAGAGAAAAATAACCCGTCTTGAGTTAACAAATTAGCCGAATGGACATTCCAATTGTTTATATAAAAAATAATTTAGTCACCAGTATATAGGGAAAAAACTGAACTAGTAACAAAGGTGGTCATCACACTATTTGTCTAAAAATTCAAACAATTACATACATTCTTCAAAGAAAACACTTGACGAATCCTGAAAAATGTTGTGTTTATCTTCTATCACGTACGAAAATTTAAGATTTATTATCATAAAAGGCTGAACAAATTAAAGAATGTATTCAATATGCTATACTAGGTTTCAAGTCTTGCCAGCCTCTGTACGCACGTGTGTGCGCGTATGTGCATGCGAGCGATAGTACAATAAGGCCGGCAGACATGTTTATCAGTGCTGACAATTATGATAACCCGCTTCGTTATCTCCATGTGTCACAAAAAAAAATCCACCTGGTTAAATAAACCCTACTGAAGGAGATGTATAGAAAACGTGAATATTCCGCTGCTATAAAATCTCTCCTAATACGTCACATTTTCAGGGAATTGCTCGACCTAACGCATTGCTGATAGTGAGTTTCCGCCTCTCACAAATTTCACAGCCTAACCAAACCCCAACAACCTTAAATCCCCTTTTCATCCCGAGAGCCAATTGTTGTCCCCCCAACCACTTGGGCTGGTCGGTAGAGCGACGGTCTCACTTCATGCAGATCGGCGTTCAATCCCCGACCTTCCAAGTGGGTTGGGCACCATTCCTTCCCCTCCCTGTCCCATCCCAAATCCTTATCCTGCCCCTTTCCCAGTGCTATACAGTCATAATGACTTGGCGCTTCTGATAATTCCTTCCTTCCCCACCCGCCCCCCTTCCCTATCTCACCCCCAGTAACCAAAAAGAGCTGAACATTGTTGACTAGTTCAACTCCAATCACCGCCAATGAGAAGAGGCAGTTATTATTTGAGATAAAAACTCCAAACTGTTGCAACAATGAAACAGGGATCGATTGCCGTTTTGTTTTCAATTTTGCAACCTGACAATAGCAGCAACTCCAAGTCCATAGTGGACCATAAAGGGTGAAAACAATGAATGGCGCGAGTTATGCAGGAATAATACCGTGGAAATAATGACACGTGTGATGAAACAAAAGAGCAGCGTGTGTGATCCGTTAAACCAAGGTCACAAACAAACACAGCCTGCAAACAGATGATTGATAAAGATCAAGCCACCCAAGAGGTGGCACGGGCATGAATAGCCCGTAAGTGCAAACAGATTGTTGTTGTTATAGATTCAGCTACTCGGAACAAGTTCCAAGTAGCACGGGCTATGGTGAGCCCGTAACTTACCTAGCACAGGAGTTGGGCAAGAAGCACGGGCTATGGTTAGCCTCGTGGACAGGAGATGTCTCCCGTCTGCAAACAGAGACATACCACCATATAAATATACACGGAACACACGAAGGTGGCCCACGGGAGACATCTCCCGTCACGCAGGGTGCAGTCGCACCTCCACAGATCTCCAGTATCATCTCTTGATACTGGTAATGGCTCAAGTGGGCCACCACTTACGGGCTATTCATGCCCGTGCCACCTTTTGGATGGCTTAATCTTCATCAATCAACGAAAGTGAGGCTGATGTTTACATCTGATTCGCACGTGTGAAACACTCACGATATAAGCGGGTAATAATCACACTACGACCCCCCTTACGGGCTCACCATAGACCGTGCTACATGGACACTTCGTTCCGAGTAGCTAAATCTAAAACAACAACAACACACTACGAACACAACTCCAGAACATTGGATCGAATTATGCGAGTGTTTCCAAGTTCAAATTTTTGGCTCCTTCTAAAATGTGATTTTCAAAAGTCGATGAGCAATGACAAGAGAAATCGCGAGGGCTGGAGAGATGAGTCAAGGGAGAGAAAGCTCACAGGGGGAGAGAGAGAGAGGGAGATAAGCAAGATAGCAAGTGTCAAGAAAGATAGCAAAAGTGGAGGGAGTATTGATACTTGCGTAACTGTTTCCGCCTAACTGCGTATGCATTTTACGAGTTCCAAACCGTTAATCTACTCCGTGTCTCCATTGACAATCATTCATCCAATCCATCCTCCTCAAAATATAGCATCTTTATAACTATGTGGACCATGTTGACCAAACCACACACTAGAAGGTGAAGGGACTACGACGTTTCGGTCCGTCCTGGACCATTCTCAAGACAATCGACTTGAGAATGGTCCAGGACGGACCGAAACGTCGTCGTCCCTTCACCTTCTAGTGTGTGGTCTGGTCAACATACTTTAGCCACGTTATTGTGACTCATCGCCTGCATATGTGGACCATCGTACAAATATCGACGCGATGGACAAATGGAAAGTAGATTGGTACAATCATTTTAGAGAGTCCGGGGAAAAATATAGATAAAACCAAACTTAAATATTCCAAGGCCTATTATAGCATATATATGTATTATAGCAAGCCTCAGAATTACCTGAGGCTTGCTATAATACATATATATGCTATAATAGGCCTTGGAATATTTAAGTTTGGTTTATCTATATTTTTCCCTGCAAGGCTTAACGTGAATTAGGCCTAGGGCGGTTAGGTTTCAGTAGCAAAGTAGGAAAAAACTTTCCAATTTTGTCCAAATTCAATCATTCAAAAGCCTACTTTCTATTGGTCCATCACGTCCATATTTGTAAGAGTCTATACCGTTATAAGTACTTTCATTATAGGACTACTTACTGACTACATTTATCACAATTCGTGTATAGCGTAGGCCTCTAGGTATACCACATTTGTTAATGGGGTACCTTCACCACTGTTAAAACTGCATATCCTCCCCCCCCCTCCCCCCACACTGTAGACACTATATACGTAATCTTAGGCCTAATTTAGTACATATATGGATTACACAAGGCCTAGAAGTTGAGGTTTGCTTGTTGCCTTTCTTCCGTGTCCTCTACAAAAATTAACAAATCATGCCTTTTTTCCTTGCATGTGCAACAGTTTATATTCATTGGTTCCATCCGTAGTTAACTGTGCACCTTTCTTTCCATTGTATGTTAACAGCGGATTTTGAAAACTGTTTTTTTTCTATAACTTCCCATTTCTTTGACTCACTCGCCCTCAAGGTCAACTGGGCAGGCTGAAACACGGTTCCTTAGGGTTCACATTTCATGAAATATTAGGAAATCTTACCACCGGAGAAGCTATTAACGGGTTCATTAGGCTACCCAATTTTGTCAAGTCTCGTGTAAGTCTTGCAATAACCGCTGGGTTTCGATTTCTTGACGTAAATGTAGGTTTTCAAACACTAAATTGTTTGTGTTAAATTTCATGTATACAAAAGGATGTAACTGTGAAGATTAGCGAGAGTACTAGGAGTTACTTAAATAGAAGTGAGAAGCAGAGAGAGAGACTCACCCATGTACCTGGCGCCAGACTCTGTTGCTAAAAGAGTGAGGGAGGCAAGGCCGGCCACCGTTGGCACCCAGGCCACCACTGGCACCCAGGCCACCATCGGCACCCAGGCCACCACCGGCACCCCAGGCCACCCCTGGCGCCCAGGCCACCACTGGCACCCAGGCTACTACCACCTTGCATTAATGGCACCCAGGCCACCAGTGGCACCTAGGCCACTACCACCTGGCATTAATGGCACCCAGGCCACCACCGCCAGACCTTGTAGGGGCAGCCCCAACACTCACACATGGACATATATACTCGAGTCTCCTATACACACGTATACCATTCTTGGCGCCATCTTCAACAATGTATACCGGACCGTTACATCATTATTATTTCCAAATTAAACTGCCAATAACCGACAGTTATACTTGCTCCACATACTCGAATTAAGGGATAGCAACGCTCTTAAACTAATATCTTTCAAACCTCTGCTATCCTCTCATGCATCGCTATCGAGGCTTCTTGCACATGTAAGAAGGAAAACAGTGTGAAGCAGAGATAACTGGCAGCTGAATACCCGTAAATAATACAAGGACGTCTCCCTGAATTATTTAAAACTTGACACATTCCTCCTAAGTATCGTAAGTCACTCTCTCCCTCCCCCCCTCACGTCAAGTTACCTTAGACACATTTGTCACGTACTGTTTGTACATTACGGGCTATTCACGCCCGTGCCACCTCTTGGGGTTTCTGCAAGTGTCTGCAATTGCATTTAATGGTTGCAGCTTTTACACAAGGCAGAATGGGAGAATGTTTAGTGAAAATTGTATTAACATGTATACAATGTTATGGCTGTATAAATGTATTAAGTGTATAAAGGGAGCCGGTCGGCCGAGCGGACAGCACACTGGACTTGTGATCCAGTGGTCCCGCGTTCGATCCCGGTCTCCGGCGAGAAACAATGGGCAGAGTTTCTTTCACTCTATGCCCCTGTTACCTAGCAGTAAAATAGGTACCTGGGTGTTAGTCAGCTGTCACGGGCTGCTTCCTGGGGGTGGAGGCCTGGTCGAGGACCGGGCCGCGGGGACATTAAAGCCCCGAAATCATCTCAAGATGACTACTTTCCAAGCTAATGGCTACAGCCATGGAATTTTGAATGATTGTTAAACCCACCAGGGGGGTGTGGGGGTTGACGGCTGAGTGGACAGCGTTCAGGATTCATAGTCCTAAAGTTCCGGATTCGCTCCCTGGCGGAGTCGGAAACAAATGGGGTAGAGTTTCTTTTCCACTGATGAGCCTGTTCACCTAGCAGTAAATAGGTATCTGCGAGTTAGACAGCTACTACGGGCTGCTTCCTGGCGGATGTGTAACAAAATGGAGGCCTGGACCGGGCCGCGGGGACGCTAAGCCCCGAAATCATCTCAAGATAACCTTACGATAACCACGCTTCTTACCTCCCTCCCTCCCCCCCCCACCCATCCCTCACCCTTCCGCCATACCCTATTTCGACCCCCCCCCCCTCCCTCCGATCCCATATCCCGGGCACGTGCCTGGCTATGACGTCACGGGTCATGTGTGACAGAGTGTTCCTGCCGGTGTACACAACCCGTGTGCCAACACCCATGTACACACTGGGTCCGTGTACGTGTGTACATGGTGGGTCCGTGTACGTGTGTACATGGTGGGTCCGTGTACGTGTGTACACGGTGGGTCTGTGTACGTGTGTACACGGTGGGTCTGTGTACGTGTGTACACGGTGGGTCTGTGTACGTGTGTACACGGTGGGTCTGTGTACGTGTGTACACGGTGGGTCTGTGTACGTGTGTACACGGTGGGTCTGTGTACGTGTGTACACGGTGGGTCCGTGTACGTGTGTACACGGTGGGTCCGTGTACGGGTGTACACGGTGGGTCTGTGTACGTGTGTACACGGTGGGTCTGTGTACGTGTGTACACGGTGGGTCCGTGTACGTGTGTACACGGTGGGTCTGTGTACGTGTGTACGCGGTGGGTCTGTGTACGTGTGTACACGGTGGGTCAGTGTACGTGTGTACACGGTGGGTCCGTGTACGTGTGTACACGGTGGGTCCGTGTACGTGTGTACACGGTGGGTCCGTGTACGTGTGTACACGGTGGGTCCGTGTACGTGTGTACGCGGTGGGTCCGTGTACGTGTGTACACGGTGGGTCCGTGTACGTGTGTACGCGGTGGGTCCGTGTACGTGTGTACACGGTGGGTCCGTGTACGTGTGTACGCGGTGGGTCCGTGTACGTGTGTACACGGTGGGTCCGTGTACGTGTGTACACGGTGGGTCCGTGTACGGGTGTACACGGTGGGTCTGTGTACGTGTGTACACGGTGGGTCTGTGTACGTGTGTACACTGTGGGTCCGTGTACGGGTGTACACGGTGGGTCCGTGTACGTGTGTACACGGTGGGTCTGTGTACGTGTGTACACGGTGGGTCTGTGTACGTGTGTACACGGTGGGTCTGTGTACGTGTGTACACGGTGGGTCTGTGTACGTGTGTACACGGTGGGTCTGTGTACGTGTGTACACGGTGGGTCTGTGTACGTGTGTACACGGTGGGTCTGTGTACGTGTGTACACGGTGGGTCTGTGTACGTGTGTACACTGTGGGTCCGTGTACGGGTGTACACGGTGGGTCCGTGTACGTGTGTACACCGTGGGTCTGTGTACACGTTTCCAACAATGGAAATGAGTGATTGCACAAGCAATGAGTAAAAAAAAAAACTGTTCACCCTGCCCTATATAAGGCTACCTTATGCAGGTTCCGGGGATCAACGGCCGCGCGGCCCGGTCTTTGACTAGGCCTCGCAGTTGGTCGTCTTGTAAACCAGGCTGTTGGACGCGGCGGCTGCTCGCAGCCTGACGTATGAATCACACAGCCTGGTTGATCAGGTGTTAGATCTTCGCAGGTGTTTATCGAGTTCTTTCTCTCTCTCGACCACGTGAGAGTCCGGCTAGTTGATGCAATTAGCTGATTAAGACATCTTAAACACTTCGAGGAAGGAATGTAGACATCTTAATAGAAACATCTTGCAGGCGAGGAGTCACAATAACGTGGCTAAAGTATGTTGACCAGGCCACACACTAGAAGGTGAAGGAACGACGACGTTTCGGTCCGTCCTGGACCATTCTCAAGTCGATTGTCTTGAGAATGGTCCAGGACGGACCGAAACGTCGTCGTCCCTTCACCTTCTAGTGTGTGGTCTGGTCAACATACTTTAGCCACGTTATTGTGACTCATCGCCTGCATTGCTGGCAAGTCCAATTAACAAACTCGTTTAGAGGCCTTCGCAGGACTAGTTGAGTAATTAGAGCTACCAATTTAAATGACACTGTTTACAAGATTTTAATTCAGCTATTCCAGTCTTTAGTTTTGCCATCTACAAATAAATATTAGCATGTAAACGATTCTTTACTCACCATCACCCACCAAACAGATGTGTAGGGTTTCCACCCACAATGTGTAGGGTTTCCACCCACAATGTGTAGGGTTTCCACCCACAAACCTTTCGGGGCTTCATTACTGTGAGAGGCTACGTGACTACTCAAGACTGCGTCAGGAGAGGCAGGCAGAGTGGGCTACGTGCCCATCACAACACACCGTAAAACCATTCAGCAAAACTTTCACACCTCACTACTCCAAGCTCCCCCCACACACCAACAAGCTCGCTACATTCAACCACAATCAACCCGCCTCACTATCATGCACCTCTCATCACCATCACCTCACCCTCCCTCCGCCCTACAAGGTCAAATCAACAAATCTGAATTTTCAGGAATATTTTTCGCCGCAGTTGGAGTCACGTTTCTGATGAGTACACGCCGCCATTTTTGTCTGATTCGCTGATGAAAATACGAATGATGCGATTTATTATTGAGATGAACGGGTGTAAACAATACGTGAATGAAGATACGTTCATTCATTAACGTAGTCTATGAATTACATTAGACACGCGCGCGTACACACACACACACACACGTTAATGACTACCACTGACGTCACAACGAGATATACGAGGTTGCCTGGTTCTCACAAATTACATTTTACATTCAGAATTGAGTATGCATACTTCAACACCTCTCCCCCCCCCTTCGACCCCATACCATCACCACCTCTCTCATCTACTGCTCCGAGCAGTGATAAGAGGTGGGTGTAGGTGTAGGGGTGGGTGTAGGTGTAGGGCAGGGGGGAGGGGAGAAATGGTTGTGGGTGTACGGATGGAGTATGCGTAGAGGTTGTGCGTGCGTGCGTACGTGTGTGTGTGTGTGTGTGTGTGTGTGTGTGTGTGTGTGTGGTGTGTGTGTGTGTGTGTGTGTGTGTGTGTGTGTGTGTTGTGTGTGTGTGTGTGTTGGGAGGGAGGAAGATAGATAATTGAGGTGCTTCACTACCAACCACAATCACACACACACACACACACCTAGCTAGTACAACCAAAGAGCTGGTGCCTGACCATCCCTGGAGGGGGGAATATTAACGAGACGCCAACCTCTGGTAATCCCAATGTCCCAACCTCTCAATCCTTCCGTTACCACCATGACACGAACCATTCAAAACGATTAAAGACTCGTATTTGATAACCCGCGGCACTAATGAATGATATAGTTAGTGTACAACAATCACCATTCATCATTATGTCATTGCAACACAATCAACCCACTAACGTCAACACTGATCACGTCAGAGGAGCAACACACCATGTTGCAAGTCTCGTCCCAGTATGACCTTCCAGCGACCTTGCTGCGTCCTACTCCGCCTGGAACACGGCTGGAACGACTGGAGGGAGGGGGGGGGTGCGTGCGTGTGTGGTGGGGGTGGGAGGAGCCAGAAGTGTGTGTGTGTGTGTGTGTGTGTGTGTGTGTGTGTGTGTGTGTGTGTGTGTGTGTGTGTGTGTGTGTGTGTGTGTGTGTGTGTGTGTGTGGAGAAGGGGGGAGGGAAGGTCTCCACCTCATGACATCTCCGGTGCCAGGGGTGGTAATGGTTCGAGCTGCTTATGGTCGCTTTTAAGACGTACTATCGCGTCCAGCCAATGGTGGTGTCCACACCCACTTCTCAAGAGGCAAAACCCATTTGGACGCAATATCCATGAGTGGCGTTGGTTCAACGTTCATGACGTCGATTGGGTCTTTGTTCTTGGGGTATTGTACCCACTGGCCAGTGGGCACACGTTGATCAAACCGCATCGAACCATGCTGTAATACCCTTCACTGTCCCAAAGTCAGGCAAATTAGCCTCGATTCCCTCCTGGCAGTGGGTCACCTGCCTCGTGGAGACGGTCTGGCCACTCCCATCTTACATATTCTTGGAGACACTGTTCTTCAAGTCGAACAAGAGAAAGAGATCTTCGCTACCTTCTACAGGCTTATGAGGTCATTATACTTCCGCCAGATTGAGGTCAGGTGACACAGACATTAGCCCACAAAGGTCACCAATTTGGTGATATTGATGTCAAGGACCCTAGTGAATATACTAATTACTCCTGACCCAGGTCACGACCTCGTGACTAGTGCTACACAAGTATACAAGTTGGCGGTGACCTTGACCAGCATCATGGCCCAGTTCATCAGCACAAGGGATCAATAACCCGCTTGTAACCTCCAAACACAACAAAGTTTTGCCAGCGAAAACATTTAAGATATATATTTTTAGCAGGCGAGGAGTCACAATAACGTGGCTGAAGTATGTTGACCAGACCACACACTAGAAGGTGAAGGGACGACGACGTTTCGGTCCGTCCTGGACCATTCTCAAGTCGACTTGATTGTCACGGTCGATTGTGACAAGTCGACAATCGACTTGAGAATGGTCCAGGACGGACCGAAACGTCGTCGTCCCTTCACCTTCTAGTGTGTGGTCTGGTCAACATATTTTAGCGTTCTTGGAAGCGCTTGCGCATACGGCGGGGTATTATCTCCCCTCTCCTCTTCCCTCTCTTGCAGATAAATAAAAAATATACACAGAAACAAAGCCCTTGAAAAGCCACATATAAAAAAACTAAAAACATACAAACAGGTCATGAAGACAAATACATAAATTTTCAAGATTGCAACATAGAAACAGGCGATAAGTACAAACTATTTACCCCCCTTCCCTCCCTCCCTCCCTCCTCCCCCCTCCCTCCCTCCCTCCCTCCCTCCCTCCCTCACTTAGTCAATAAACAGCATGAAACAAGCAAACAATCACCACCAGATAGAACATAACAACCTGGGTCAATTTTAGCCAAGATTGACTACGATATTTATCATAATTGGCAAGTGAAATAATTTCCCATTTCATTTATAGAGAAGAGGATAGGAGGACGTCATGGAGTGGGGGGGGGGGAGGGATGGCCACGATCCGCCTATCACCAGTCCTGAACAATCAATCATCACTCATTCTGAGCAAATCCACAAGGGCCGTGATGAGGATTCGAACCTACGCACGGGGTAGGAATGAGAATTACTCATTCTGTAAAGCTTGGACAGGCATCCTCAGACATCTGGCCTCCAACCTCTAACACAGACAGACAGGCAGACAGCGAGAGACAAACATGGGGGCATCGCGGCTGAGTGGACAGCGCTCGGGGTTAGTAGTCCGAATGGCCCAGGCGGAAACAAATGGGTAGAGTTTCTTTCACCCTGATGCCCCTGTTCACCTAGCAGTAAATCGGTACCTGAGAGTTAGACAGCTGCTACGGGCTGCTTCCTGGGGGGTGTGTGTTGTTCGAGAGAAATATATGCAGTAGACATAAAGGAAAAATAGATTGGTTAGAAAGCCGGGGTCCAAGAGCTAATAGCCGGATTCTGCAGACAAATAGTAAACACAAATAGTAACACACACACACACACACACACACACACACACACACACACACACACACACACACACACACACACACACACACACACACACACACACCAAAACTATTTCCTACAAGTCGAGACCCTTAACACATAGTGATAATCAATGAAGCAGCAGCAGTAGGGAGACAAGGAGACACACTTGAGTGTAGCAACAAGATAGTGGTGACAGCATGGAGGAAAGAGGGTGGTAGTGGCGACAGGTACTCATGCCAATGGCCTCCCTCAAGGGACATTATAACCTGTGCTCCACAGTCCACGCCATCTCCATATTATATATAGCAAATATTTTAATGAACCGTACAGGAGGGGGGGGGGTTGACCGGATAAAACTTACGAGTTGAGATGAATTGTGCCGCAGGAGAGGGCAGTAACAAATGGGTCAATACCGTCAGGGGTCAACACCACTACCTTAAACAACAATTATGGTGCCAGATTATTATACCTGACCGTGGGTCGAGGTCATGTTGACAGCCTGCAGGACAGAAGACCCGGGAGGCGAAGAGTGGGGGGGGGGGGAAATGGAATGGGACAGGAAGAGATGGAAGGAGCGGAGACTAGAATGGGTCAATTGACCCGGGTGGATAGGAGAACTAGGCAGGAATGATGGGGAGAGAGAGAGAGCCTAGGCAGGGAGGGACACTGAGCCAATCAAGAGTCACCACCACAAGTTAGATCAACAAGAGCGTAATGACCCCATGACCAGTGCCTGCAAGCAACCCCCACAGCCTCGTTCCGGCAATTAGAGCAACGTTGAGCAAAGAGAGAGAGAGAGACCAGCAAAAATATTACGTAGTTAATCTTACACATCAAGATAAACTAATCATCCCGTGTCGTAATAAGTCCAGTTAGGTGGTGGTGTATAATTTGGGAGCATTACTTCTAATTAGTCTTCATTGCAAATTGAGGTCATTAGCGGCTAGTTGAGATTTTAACTAAAACATTCATGTTTCCTTACTATACTTAATTAATCAGTAGTCAGAGCCAGTCAGCCAGCTGGCCGTCAACCAGCGGCCAGTGCCAGCTAGCCAGCTGGCCGTCAACCAGCGGCCAGAGCCAGCTAGCCAGCTGGCCGTCAACCAGCTGGTAGTCAACCAGCTGCCAAATTAACCGCCATAGTTTACAGAAATGTGAATTATTAAATTTAGAGAGAGCTTTCCTTGTAACAAGTAATACAAATGGTTACAATTCTAACCTCAATGAACAGGTCCCCATCAGTAATGCAAACTGATTTATTTTTAATTTAAAAACCATTTAACAATTTAGTTAATAAACTGGTAAAACCACAACTAATACTAATAACTACGGAAGTAGTAATAACAGCAGGGACAACATTCCTTCAGAAAACACAAGCACAAGTAAGAGAGTCTTGTGATGTTACAGGTCTGCAGATGATTTCTATTAAGACACTGTCAAAGACGACTTGCCGATAAGCAATTCAAATCCTATTTCAGTCACATGAGCACTAATGCAAAAATTTGATACCCTTAAATTTAATCGACAAATATTTTTCCTTGAAATTCACAGGCTATGGCATAAATTACGATACATTTATATCGTATTTAATCACGAAATCATTTCCATTTGAAGCCATGTATTGCTAATCAAAGGCACCACTCACATCGAGAGTCATGTTGTGAAATTTGCATTAAATTTAATGTTTCAACGACTGTAAGTATGTCCAGTCCAGTTAAACTTCAACCATATTATAAATAAAAAGTTAGAATTAATTCAATACAATACTATGATTATTGCTATAATACTATAATTATTAATTATAGCACTTTCACATTTTATCATGCAAAATATGGGGGGGGTCGATCACCTGCCGGCTTCTTGTCCCCGTCATCGTGGCCACTAAATAGATGGTGGCCCTCAGGTAAATTCAGGTATTACTCATCACATACGCGCTAAATTTAAATTCCGCGCCAATTTTCATGAGCGGCCATAACTTTATCCAGATACGTTAAATCCGTTAACATGACGGATAAAACGTGGCTCAAGGACCGGTTAGTGCAGTTAATGCTTTGATTACTGTGGTTAATGACTTGAGGCGCTGGGAATTTCTCAAAAGGAGAGGGGAGGGAGGGAGGGGAGGTCTTCACGACTTAATGTACTTGTGTCTATACACAGACACCTATCACACACTTCCCTCCACACACAATATCCCATCCAAACTCACGCAAACATTACAATTACAATTACGAACGTGTGTATTTTAATAATATAGTTAACAACGCATGCATATTTTTCATGGTGTAGGCTTCCGCACCCCACTTTCCCCCCTCTCCCCCCACGTTCCTCTCCCCAAATTCCTGTCTCCCCCCCACCTCATTCCTCTTCCCGGATTCCCTTCCCCAATTCCCGTCTCTCCACGTTCCACTCCCCAAATTCCTGTCTTCCCTCCCCCACGTTCTTCTCCCCAAATTCCTTCCCCCACACCTCCCCCCTCCCCAAGAATTCGGAATTTACTGTTGATAACTTACGTGTTTACACTATGTGGGCGTTTACACATTCCAATAAATTATAATACATTAATAATGTACTGTATGTATTTGTAATCCACATAAAATATTAACAGAAGGCCGGCAGAAGGCCTTCGTAACATCCATTAACATCATGTTAATTAAATATAATTGCGCATGAATTGTATTGCGACAGCTTATCTACTTTCATGCACTATGCTATTGTGGTGATTTGGAAGTTTATAACTGTCAAATTTACACTACCTACCTACCTTACAAATGCTGAGCTGCCCACTCAATGCTGCTTAAGATTAACAAACGATAAATCAGGAGTTTCGCGGAAATATTTGACTAGCAAGGGTGGCGAGGAAAGCGTAAGGTAGCCTAATAGAATACGTTGCAAATCGGCTGCGGACGGCGAGACAAGCACTTAGATTTGTCAACTTTGATTTGCGCACAAACTCGGTCACATTTGCGCACATGCATGACCACATACCAGGTCAAGGAAGGTCCCCATGGCGGTAGTGACCAGACGAGCTAATAATCAATACCAGAATGTTAACAGCCGCGCCTGCCAAGCACCTGCCACTCTCCTCCTAAGCTCATTGTATCTCGAGGCTTATAATCTAATCTTTGGGTAACTGGGACGACGGGGTGCGCATCAACCTAACAACTAAGGCATTTACATATTTGCAAGAGATTGAACGGAGCGCACACAACAACGTAGGGGAAACGCCATGTTGGGTATGTAACGTTTTGGTCAACACACTCATGTACTCGCCCACGCAAGCAAGACGACCTGGGTTCGAACCAGAGACATCATGGGACGATTAGACGCCGTTTGCCGGAGCGTACTTAGCAGTAACTGAAGATGGGATTGTATACGGGTTAGCGAATAGTGTTGACCAGACCACACACTAGAAGGTGAAGGGACGACGACGTTTTGGTCCGTCCTGGACCATTCTCAAGTCGATTCATAGTGTTCTGTTCTAGCGAATAGTGTTCTGGGTTACAGTAAAGTTTGGTCTGATATGGGGTCAGAGGGAGAAAGCACTGAATGCGTGAAGGCCTCAACACTGCCCCCTAAAGTAAATATAACATTACCATCATCAGGACAAATGGGGGTACAAAAGTCGCCGGTTATTGACATGAATTGTAAGAAAAATACAATAATTATGATACTTTCTGATTACATTTCTTGTGTGTGGAAAGGCAGGCAGGAGGGTCACTTAGTAGACAAAATATTGAAGTTCTTGCGAGGCAGGGTCAAGTATAATATTAAGGCTCATGCTTGGTGATATAAAACATTGGTTTACTGAGAATAATATAAACTATATGTAATATACTATTTCCCTTGTAAATTGACGTATATATGACCTTTATATTGTATATTATTTAATAAAAAAAATCGTGCAGTGTTATAGAAAGCGAAAATTGGGGAATGTAAATGTTTTGTGGAAAGTGGTGAAGGGAGAGAAATCTGCTGCTGCAAAAATATAAGTTAATAACTTACTAAAATGACCACCTCCATTCATCAGGACCGCCCCCAACTATGATGTTATCGCTGGTCATAATCTACCATACAAGGCCTACCTACGCACTCTGTCCTGTCCAAGCTGTGTAATCCTGACGACTGCAAATATTGAGAGGAAATATTGATTGAACACCGCCTGGATATATAAGCCTATTGGGTAAACTGTAGGAACGAAATCTAACGCACGAATGATAAAAGGAAAAACCACGCTGACTGGAAAACCTGAGATCTGATAGGCTTGAACCCAAAATGTGCACGACTTGAGAAAGTCGCATGCGTACGTGAAATAAAATGATAAAGAAATAACAAGGCATTATCTCGGGGCAAGTGTCGTTGTTTTAGATTTAGCTACTCAGAACGAAATGTCCATGTAGCAGGGGCTACAGTGAGCTCATAATGTAGGTGTTGACAAGTTCATTAGGCTCATCAGGCTAGTACGGTGTTGCCGCGTCGCCTAGCAAAACCCAATCGCCGGGGGAAGAATTCCTAGCCGATGAGGTTGCTACAACAAAAACTATCTAGCATATACCTAGCTCAGTTGCTCTCTCTCCCCCTCTCCGTTTACCGCCACACCTCAACAATTTAAACTAACAACAATTTACCCAATAAATTACAACTTACAGCAGGAATACCGCAGGCGGATATCACGAGGTGAACCTTGTCAGTTATCAATAAATACTTCAAATAACAAAGCTGACATGTTACCTTCAAGAGTAAAGAAAATGATTCATAAAATTCTTCTCCACAATTTATCAGAAGGCATTTTAAACAGTGTCCCATTTACACGCAGCACAATTATAGAACATGTGGCGTCAAAAACACATTTACACAAAAATTTCAAGCGATATCGAGAGCCTAAATGCAATGCAGACATTTTAAGCAGCGAAAGGCCTAAATATTGTAATGTTATCGGCTTTCAATGCAGTGCCACCCATTGTAGCTAGCAGTGCCATCCATTGAGGCTAGCAGTGCCACCCATTATGGCTAGCAGTGCTAGTAACCGTTGCTAAAACTTTAGGACACTAATCAGACACAATGGGTGGGACTTACTACATTCTTGCTAGTCGCACACAACTGTAATAAGACTTATTTACATAGTTCGATTTACACATCTAACGTCGAAGATCAACCCCGTTCACAGTAAACAATGGAGACGCTCTTAAGCACCGTGATCCAGAAACATTAAACATGGATAGTGAGCGTGTCTACACTGGTCAGGTTAGGAGACCAACAGCAGCGTGGAGACGAACCTGGAATTTGAGCCGGGGAGGACGTGGGGGAGGGAGATAAGACGTTGTATTAGTGACAGGGGGGGGGGGTGGAGGGAGATGAAGAGAAGAGGGAGTTAGATGCAGAACATTAAGGAGAAATAGACAGGGACGGACAAGGACGAATTTGGAGAAACAGACGAGGGAGAAGTGGGGCCAATACTGCGGGTCAAGTCAAACGATGCAACCTGTCCCCCTACAACCTGTCCCCCTACAACCTGTCCCCCCTACAACCTGTCCCCCTACAACGTGTCCTCCTACAACCTGTCCCCCTACAACCTGTCCTCCTACAACCTGCCCCCCTACAAAGACCGTCGCTTTTCGCTCGTATGCGTTATATAAGGCCAAAAACTGTCGTACTAGAAAATGGATGCGGCTGGCGAAAGTGACGGACTGTCCCTGTTTTCTGTTGTGGGTCCTCTGGTTGGTTAGGAGAGGATACTTTACATTGACCGTTTTCTTGACGTTGGGGAACCTTAGGAGGACGGACTGAATGGAATCATACACCAGTGAAGAAGTCTACCCGGCAATGAGAACAGTGTAGGATTAGGCACCTTACCGTCCCTGTTGTGTCGTAAAATTTGACATTTCTTCCTAACTTCATCTTACCTGAAATGGAAGAAAAAATTCATGACAATCACAAACATTAATCTATTACATAAAGAAAAATCAGATTCAAAACCATATTTCCAAAATTACAAAAATTAGTTATTTAAGCAACGGAAAAATAAAATTAGAAGCCAATGTATTGGTAAACCATTTCATGCCTGAATTTACCCGAGGGCCACTAATACTATTGGCCTCGACGAGAACAGGAAGCCGGAGGCTTGTCAAAGGTCCCCCCCCACACACACATTCTCCGTGATGATCTTTTCCAGCTGTATTTTAAAACCCAACAGAGACACTTGCGTCAAACAGACAGGCCCAGAACCCCATCAAGCAGGTACACGAAATACTGTTTGTTGTTGTTGTTAAAGATTCGCTATCTGGAACAAGAAGTTCCAAGTAGCACGGGCTATGGTGAGCCCGTAGTGCCTTACGAAATACTGAATATGAAGCAAGGTAGCGTTACTTCACACTGTATTATCGCGCGGCGTTCTCTCAACCCCAGGGGGCCAAGCGTCGAGTACTCGACCCCACAACAACAGTACAGGAATAATTCCGCCGTCGGGGACAGGAAGCCTGTGAATATATATATATACACACTTTAGGCTTGTATCGAGATACCGCCAAGGGCGAACTACTGATCCTCTCCCACGATATAATCCCATAACAGTTACTAGAAAATAATTAGGCGATTATTGAACGTTGCCCGGAAAGTCTTCTTCAGATTATTTGGCGGGAGAAAGAAACCTAGCAGCCCCCCCCCACCCCGCCCTTACTCCCTTCTCACGTTTTCTCCTCTCCTCTAATGCCACATTTCTTATTTACAGAAACTACCAATCCGTTTACAATGCGACGTAATACTAACTACTAATACACATAATATTGACGTTTCTCTCTGCATCGGCCTAGATTGGTTGGGTAGGTTGCTTCGTATGTTTCTGGCGCGGTAAAACGGTTGGATTTTTTACGGAGTGGCAATCTAGAGACTAGGGGCGCCAGATTCACGAAGCACTTACGAACGTGTACATTTTTTCTCAATCTTTGGCAGCTTCGTTTACAATTATTAAACAGTTAATGAGCTCCGAAGCACCAGGAGGCTGTTTATAAAAATAACAACAGTTGATTGGCAAGTTTTCATGCTTGTAAACTGTTTAATAAATGTAACCAAAGCCGTCAAAGATTGAGGAAAGATGTACACGTTCGTAAGTACTTGCGTAAGTGCTTTCGTGAATCTGGCCCCAGGGGTTCCCCAGACACACAGCACACCCCTCCCTCCCTCCCCCCCAACATTTACCCCAATACCCACATCAAAACACCTCCCACTTAACCCCCACTAGCCCCCCACCCCCCACTTGCTATTGACGGGAGAGTGGCGCCAGCCGGTGCAAGCCTAGCGTGGAAGTATGTGCTAGTGCATTCCTAACCTTACCTCGTCTGCCCTCGTGTAAACAACACCCTCTCCTCCAGGCACTTGTCGCTCCTGTTACCTCTCCCTCTTACCTATGGAGTGCTTCAACTATTGGGCAGAGCCACCTCTTACCTATGGAGTGCTCGAACTATTGGGCAGAGCAACCACCTGGACACTATTTGGTTCGGGCAGTTTAGGACATCATTTTCAGTCCGTTGTGACGGCACTAGAGGAGTCCGTGATGACGATATGACAGCGTCACATTTAAAATGGTTTAACCAGTTCATTTTCCTAAAATGAAAGTACTTATAACAACCATAAAGTAAAGTACCAATATGTAGCGGTGAGCCGCCGGAAAGTGGACTTTTCTATTACTGAATTTGGACAAACCGTAAACCTTTTTTTTTTTTTTTTTTTTTAACCTCCACATAAATACAAGACCTAATCTCTCTTAGTAATCCGGACTAAAGCACAATTAGTGTGACGCTGAGGTTGCAAACTGTCCTCCTACAACCTGTCCCCCCTACAACCTGTCCTCCTTAAACCTGTCCTCCTACAACCTGTCCTCCTTAAACCTGTCCTCCTACAACCTGTCCCCCTACACCCTGTCCCTCCTATAGCCTGTCCCCCTACAACCTGTCCCCCTACAACTGTCCTCCAACCTGTCCCCCTACAACCTGTCCCCCTACAACCTGTCCTCCTACAACCTGTCCTCCTACCACCTGTCCTCCTACAAACTGTCCTCCTACAACTGTCCCCCTACAACCTATCCCCCTACAACCTGTCCTCCAACCTGTCCTCCTACAACCTGTCCTCCAACCTGTCCTCCTACAACCTGCCCCCAACAACCTGTCCTCCTACAAAGAACGTCGCTTATCGCTCGTATGCGTTACATACGGCCAAAAATCGTCGTAATAGAAAATGGAAGCGGCTGGTGAAAGTGACGTACTGTCCCGTTTTCTGTTTTGGGTCCTCTGGCAGGTTAGAGAGGACACTTTACAATGAAAGTTTTCTTGACGTTGGCGAACCTTTGGGGGGACGTGCTGACGGTCGATGATATCAAAATTTAAACGCGTTATGTCTGACGACAAGTTGTTTAAACAGCATAATGGGTGTTGCTGTACTTGCAGAACACGATATAAAAATTAAACCATAATATTTTGTAGGTAACATCTAGTGTATGTAAGTATGTGAGTAGTATACGCTTCAGTCACTGTTATACATGTCGACAGCTTCGAAGGGTAAAACAAACGACTGCAAAGAATATAATGTTGTAACAGCTGGCGGGTACGAAAAGCCTAGTGCACGATGAAACGCTGCACTTCTCTGGCCTCAGGCTAGTACTTCCACCTTTCACACATTTTCTCTCCTATAACCTGCCTACGGGGGGGTCGGTTCTTTGCGTACATTTCCTTGTCATTTTGAGGCTTTTCAAGTTTTCTTTACGTGTAATGTAGATTATTTTTCTGTCGGGCTCTCAGGTACTATCGCCCGCTTCTGTCCACGTTACTTTTATAGTACATAGACGGACAAGTCAAGACGCATATGGTCATGGATGAGACGGCCCGCATGCGCACAAGGAGAGAGTATGAGTACGCATGCGCTTGTATCTACAGGAAGATAGTATCCAGTTCTTAGGGCCCGCCCCCAGTTACAGCACCTGCTACTTATAAATTCCTAACATTATAATGCTGTCATACCTGCTACCTTGAAGTAATGAAATGCAGCAACTTCACGTGTGTTCGAATGGCCCACAGAATACAGGTGAGTCACAATAACGTGGCTAAAGTATGTTGACCAGATCACACACTAGAAGGTGAAGGGACGACGACGTTTCGGTCCGTCCTGGACCATTCTCAAGTCGATTGAGAATCGACTTGAGAATACCAGAATACATGTATTTCTCTACGATTCCCTGAATCCTTGTGCAGGCGAGGAGTCACAATAACGTGGCTGAAAAATGTTGACCAAACCACACACTAGAAAGTGAAGGGACGACGACGTTTGGGTCCGTTGTGGACCATTCTCAAGTCGATTGTGAATCCTTGTTTCCAGTTTAAAACGCATTCCGTTACGTCTACTTTCTATCATTTGTTAAGTCTTGACCTAACCACTTTATCTTGTAATCATATTAAGCTGAGCCTTCTAGTGCACTGGTTCCTTGGGGGACGTTTTTGCAATATGAAGGTGTCCATAAGTTGAGGCAGTGAACAGGTTATGATATTAGAGGGTAAGGGGTAAGTAACCAGCTAGTGAAGTGAACTCACAGGTTGCTAAAAATGGTTTTAATACAGAGTGTAATTGCCCTATTAATTAGGACGCTATATGAATAAAGGATAATGACCTTAAAGAGTTGGGAACCACTGTTCTAGTGCGTGCGTGCATCCTTCGCGTGTGCAGTCTCTACAACCCAAGTCCTACAAGTCGAAGCCAAGTCGAAGCCAATCTATCCACAAAGCCCGTCAGTCACAGTTATGCCAATGGAATGCGTGGCCAATATCTCACCCGTTCAGCGTCACCGAAGACTTCAAGTTCAGCAAAGCGTCACTTAGCCCTTGCATGACCATAGCCGGCTGCACTGGTGGGAACCGGCCCGACTCGGAGTCAGCGAGGAATAATATCGGTCTCTTGGACCCGGGCCCCACGAAGCCCTTCAGGCCGACAGTCACGTAAGCGACCTCCGTGTTTGGACCCTCGTTTTGTCACGTAGTTGTGCGTCCTCGATGTGACCCTCAACTATATTGCACGGAGTAGGTGGTTTCCGACGGGCAAAATATTACTGTATTTATGCTAAATCAATGTTAAATATACGTTACATTGAAGTAGTTTAACTATGCAGGCGATGCGACACAATAACGTGGCTGAAGTATGTTATGACCAGACCACACACTAGAAGGTGAAGGGACGACGACGTTTCGGTCCGTCCTGGACTATTCTCACATCGTTTAACTAGCTGTGCCCCGCGGGAAGGTGGCATTGCGTCAAGAATGATAAATCGCCGTGTGAAACAGATTATGGGACCCCCTCAAGCAAAATGTTTTATGAAAGCGAGGTTAATCAGTCTCTAATTTACGTCAAGAGCACTTCGTTGTCTCTACTTACGATGCCCAGGATTCACGAATCGCCCGCGTGTCCACTTACGAGAGATCAACATCGTATCTTGATCATAACGTCGTTGTAGCCATTTACTGGCTGGGACAACCAGCCCACACGTCTGAAAACATAGTAAAGACGTTTCGGTCTGCCTTGGACCGTTACCAAGTCTCTACACCACTTGGACTTCGATGTAAGATGGATCGACGTTTTCGGTCCGTCGACACTTACATCTTTTCATATGTGTAAGATTGGTATGAAATTTCCAATCCTGTCAACTAGTAGGTCGCATTTTGCACGTTATGGTGCCCACTTACAAATGTATAGTAACGGCTTACAAAAACCTTCATTTTGTACGCATTAGTTGGCTAGGTTGGGTGGGGTTGCTTGGGCTCGAACCAGGAATATCGGAACTCAGGCAGCCTAACTAACCCGACCGCCGATTAGAAAACGTCAGTATTAATACGACGCATTTTCAACGAATTGCTAGAATCCGTACAAAATGCGATTCTGTATAGATTCTGTATATTCTATACTCCTGTATAGAGAGTAAACACCTGTTTACTCTCTATCCCTGGAAACACAAACCGAAATTGTCTCCATTTTCCGCTTGTTCCAACTTGTAATAAAGTTGTTACATCTTGGCTTAACGTGTTTATGACGTATTAGAACGTTGTTACAACTTGCTATATTGGTTGTTATAACTGGTTAGGTGTTAAATCTTGTTCGAACGTTGTACCAACGTCGTAGTTTCGGTGTGTGTTTGGCGGGATACCACATGTGTTGTGAATAATGAATAACATATTAACGAACCAGGAATGACGTTGAATAAACGTCACTAACGTTTATTCTACGTCACTCCAGCATGATTTATCCAGTGGGAAGGATATAATCAGTACTGCAAGTTATCCTGAGGAATGGACTTCAATCCCATGTACCTCCCAGCCACTTAATCATTCACCAGCCATCGCTATTTTCAACTATAAATTGCTGTCTTTTTTTCCTATATTTATTTTTGGTCGAGTTATGTTGAGCTGGTAAGTTATTCTGCTTTGAATTGATTTATTTGAAATCAAACCCGAGGCTACCTGATGTCAGCGATACATTGTTGAGAACTTATATGTGCGCGCGCTCATTGTACAATGTGTGTGTGTGTGTGGTGTGTGTGTGTGTGTGTGTGTGTGTGTGTGTGTGGTGTGTGTGTGTGTGTGTGTGTGTACTCACTTAGTTGTGTTTGCCGGGGTTGAGCTCTGGCTCTTTGGTCCCGCCTCTCAACCGTCAATCAACAGGTGTACAGATTCCTGAGCCTATTGGGCTCTATCATATCTACACTTGAAACTGTGTATGGAGTCAGCGTGCGTGTGCGTGTGCGTGTGTGTGTGTGTGTGTGTGTGTGTGTGTGTGTGTGTGTGTGTGTGTGTGTGTGTGTGTGTGTGTGTGTGTGTGTGTGCGTGCGCGCGCGTTCCATGCGTCACTAGAGAGTGTGTCAGAGAGTAATAACGTCGTGCAGAGACCACTGACATATCGTTACACATTCCGAGAAATATCGTAGCGACCCCTTGACTGCACCCAATACCTGCAGTGCATAGTTTTGTCAGCACCGTGCCCCTACACGCCCTTCCTCATACTCGAGTCCCTCATTGCCAAGTGGATTTGTGGCCTTCCCTTCCCTCCGTCCCAAATCCTTATCCTGACCCCTTCCCAGTGCTATATAGCCGTTATGGCTTGGAGCTTTCCCTGATAATTCCTTCCTTTCCCTTCATGATGGTGGACTTGACCCAGTCTTGGCTTTTGACATACCTGCTGCGTTATCTTGACCGAAACCTCCCTACATGAAGGTGAAATTGAAGTCTTGCATGATAGCCAAGATAACGAAGGATGGAGTGTCTTACTCCTCGTCTTGTGCGCTATGGGAGCGTGATTACCAAAATTCGGAGACATTGATATCGTAGATAAAGACAGACTAGTTAGCACGGGTGGTGCTCACTCACACAAGGGGACACAGGTGGAAACTGAGCACCCACATGAGCCACAGAGACATTAGAAATAACTTTTTCAGCGTCTGGGTAGTTGAAAAAAAAATGGAATGCATTAGGTAGTGATGTGTATGGAGGCTGACTCCATACACACAAGTACTATGGAATTTCAAATGTAGACATCATAGAGCCCAATAGTCTCAGGAACCTATACAACACCAGCTGACTGGTAGTCGAGAGGAAGGACCAAAGAGCCCAAGCTCAACCCCCGCAAGCACAACTAGGTTGAGTGTAACTAAGCGAGTACTACAATCCACGATAGCAATAGCTCTGATAACTATCATTATGGGTAATAACCCCCCCCCCCCCTTCTCCCAACAACCACTTTACGCCAATTTACACAAATCCTCACAGAACTTCAAGCTAACAACCTGCTAAATCACTACCATTTCAAAGATAAATCCCAACAAATCTACTTCCCTTAATTTCACGATAATTCCCCAACAACCATTGCAGACTTAAAATCACCAATTTCACACTAATTACCTACTCTCCTCAACTGCCACTAACTACCCCCCACCACCCCCTCCCCCCCCCCACGAATATTCCACCAGTGATGTCTGAAGGACATACTCACGAAGTCAATTCAAACACCCTTGTGCTTGCTGTACAAGTGCCAAGCCTCCTGTCACTTGTGTATGTTACAAGTCTTACAGAGTTACAACATACAACTCTTAACATTAACATACAATTCGTGTGTATATATATACAACATCACGTATCCAACAACGAGTATGTGAGCACGTTAGTGTGTGGGGGGGGGGGGGGTGGCTGGGAGGGAAGGGATGTAAAGGAGAAAGAGCTAAGCCACTAACTACTATATAGAGGGGGGGGGAGTGATTGAGACAAGGTTCTCGATACGGATCGAGGTAAGTTCTTAATAACGTAGTTCAGATCAAACCTTAACTTACTAGAACATTTTCTATTTATGTCTTATTAATCGCGTTCCCCTTCCCCAATCTCCCCCCTGCTAGACCCCCAATCCT
>WNGS01164437.1:25546185-25566825 GCA_020271785.1 Procambarus virginalis
AGTAACTTGTACGCTATGATCTTATCACCACCTAGCCTCCAGTTTTCTACGCTTGCCTTAGTTAACTTAGCCTATTCTCATAGCATATTGTCATGTTTTATTAGGTTCTATGCAAGAGCTGAATGCTCTAGGAATGGTCTAACTTACATTTTGTATAATATTTAGAAGGATTCCTCCCTCAGGTTCTTGAAAACCATTTTATTGTTTATTTGTGTTTCATAGGTAGCTGGAGTTATTCTGTTAATGTATTCTCTGGTATTGAGGCTGATGTTACATCTACTTTAAGATATTTTTTTTTATCTTTGACTTTTGCAACTGTCTCTGTTGTAAACTGTGCTGTTTTCTGGTTTATTTCCACTTCTTCAAAATCTTGACTTAAAACTGTTGTGGATTTGACTATTAAATACTTGTCCACCCATTCCTCTAACATCATGCATTATTTTTGCTTCTTACCTTTATCTGTTTAGCATCACCTAAAAAGTCATGCAGCTCCTCCAGGTTTGAAATTTAGCTAGATTAGCTAGAAATTTAGCTAAATTCCTCAGAATAATGTGATGACAAAACCACACATCAGAAAGTGAAGAAAAAACCGTTTCAGTCCATCCTGGACTATTATTATCACATGACTTGATAATGGTCCAGGACGGACTGAGACATCGTCGTTTCTTCACTTTCTGATGTGTGTTTTGGTCATCTTCAACAATGTTATTGTGACTCATCGTCTCAGAAATAATGGTTGAAGACCTCTGAAAAGCCGTTTCCTTATCCTGATCCCTTCCAAGTACTATATCGTTGAAATGGCCTTGTGCTTTTTCTTGATAGTCCTTCCTTTCCCCTGTTGAGACCACTAGAGATGGCTATCCTTGGGTAAATTCAGGTCACTTAATTAAAACTTTAACAGCGGTGATGCTGGTACAGAGTTGTGCAAAACTCTGCTTGCCACATCCCTCCATCTTCACTAATCCTGTCACTGTCACCCTCTGTTTCCCATTTGTTAACCTCTGTGATGTGCTGCATTTATTGTGACATTCTGGCTGTGTGCCGAAATTAAAAGTGTTCCAAAAATAGTATTTGTTCTTTAGGTATTGTTAATTAGCACCCAGGAAGCACAAAAATCCAAGTACAAAGTCTATCTCTTGTAGTTTAGCTGTAGTTGCTGTAGATTTTGCAGTTTTAGGGTAAAAATTAGGAGATTTGCTGCATGGGAATAACTTTGTTGACGTATTTTCAATGTTTCTCATTTTATTTATTTAGTTTTTTGTTTTAATAAGTTGTATCTGTGTCAAAGATGGTGTTCATTATGTGTAACTTTGAAAATAAACATATACAGTATATATACAGATATATATGTGTAAATACAGTATATGCACACCATGTATTTATTCATACTAATATTATACTGTATATATATATATATATATATATATATATATATATATATATATATATATATATATATATATATATATATATATATATATATATATATAGAGTATACATATATATATATATATATTTTTTTTTTATATATAAAAGGGGTACCACCTCTGGTGCAAGTGTAGGGACCCATAGCCTCGGAGAAGAAAATAAAAAGTACTCAGAGAAGACCTTGTGAATCCTCACTGAACACTGATATTTTCTTCTCCTACCACTCCTATTCTTTTTGTATGTGTGTATATATATATATATCTAATTTTGTTTAAAAATTCCATTACACAAAAAGGGCTACAACATCAGTTACATGCAGGGTACATGGCCACCTGTTACAAGCTGTAGAGCTCCTCCTGCTCCTCACGTGTGTGTCTGTGTGTGTGTGTAATTACCTAAGTGTAGTTACAGGATGAGAGCTACGCTCGTGGTGTCCCGTCTTCCCAGCACTCTTTGTCATATAACGCTTTGAAACTACTGACGGTCTTGGCCTCCACCACCTTCTCACCTAACTATGTGTGTAGTAATAGTAATAGGGGTGTGTGTGTGTGTGTGTGTGTGTGTGTGTGTGTGTGTGTGTGTGTGTGTGTGTGTATAATATATATATATATATATATATATATATATATATATATATATATATATATATATATATATATATATATATTATACACACACACACACACACACACACACACACACACACACACACACACACACACACACACACACACACACACACACACACACACACACACGATCCTAAATCTTATACTGTAATTGTACATAGCATACATTTTGCCTGGAATATATAATAGTATATATTCCAGGCAACTCGCTGGAATCACTCACTCGCTGCTGTTAAACTTTCAGTGGCTCATGGTATGGCTGCCCTAAACATTCCTAAAGCCATTACCTTAGGATCATTTCAGAGGCCTACGTAACCTAGAACATGTTACTAAGCCCATGAAAGGAAAATGAGGGACTCAGGATGCTTTTTTCCAAGATCCATCTTGGGGGATGTTACTGGAATGTTACTGGAATTGTGGAAGCAAATGTGTGCCCTCTTGTACGCATGGGATTTTTTATTACCTGTACAGGTATTATGATATACTGTACTATCATCATCATATGTCGGCTGACGCAGTTTCTGGCGAATGAGTTTTCTCGGCCGGCGCAGCACAGTGGTTAAATATAGTACCAGTACTCTCTTATCAAGACCAATATTTTTCCAAATATCCTAGCCTGCTTTTCCAACTATTTTATAAACCTTTTGTTGAGGACAATGTTAAAAGGCTCTCTAGTAATCTAGGAAGATGCAATCCACACATCCAAGGCTGCATATAGGTATAAGCTTAACACACTACAGCTTAGGGCCTCTCAAACCCTTAGAATTTTGTTATACGTGTTAGTTTATTATAATTTATATTTAATGATTCCATTAATCATAACCTAACAATAATTAACATTAATAAATTAGTCCCAACTACGTGAATAAAAATATTTACACTTATTGTTTTCTTACTTCATTACTTTTAATGCTCAATGAAGTATTCTTGGCAAATATCATGCCCTGAGTTTACCCGACAGCCACTAACACAATAGTGGCCTCAACGAGGACAGGAAGCCAGTGGCTTGTCAAAGGTCCCCCTCCATTTTCCTTGTCTTGTCAAAGATCCCCCTTCCCCCAAAGGCATATTAAAAGTGAGGAAAACTCTTACAGGAAAAACCTGTGATATTAAATGAGGATAACCTTAATAAATTCCTCTCCCAATGTAGTTTATCTGACCCGATTAACCCTATCAGTACCTCATCATAATTCATCCCCTTGTTTCCTAGCGCAGGCCAGGTAACCTAAGTTTCATTGTTACCTAGCCTCCCCCATACTCCTTTACTCCATTGTACTCTGCTATGTCTGTGCCTGTATTGTAAACTATTTTTCAGTGTACTTGAGTGTACCTCAAAGTAATCTACCTCATTTATTCTAGTGTAATTTTAGTGATTTTTCCAAGTTTATCGTGTTCTAAACATAGTCAATCTTTATTGAATCCTTATTTTTACTTGTCATCCATATTCTACTTGTCTAATTACATTGATTTCTATTTCCTTTTAACTTGTTCCTATTTCATTGCATTTCATGCTATTCTTAATTTTATTTCTAGATTTTTTTTGTAATTGCTCCATATTTCATTATTGTACTAAATTTAATTTTATTTTATTTTTTTCTTTACATTGCATTAACTGTACCTTTGTCATTTTACCATTAAACAGCCTACTTATGTTACCTAGTATAGACCCAGAACTAAATGTCTTATCAAGTATCTATGACAATCATCACTTTAATATTCAAAATTGCAGGTATTTTACAGCATATGATGTAAATAATGTATTAACACATTATCACAATGTATCTGTAATTAACTTGAATGTAAGATCTCTAAGCAAACACCTTGATGATGTTAGTGCCCTAATTCAAACAGATGACAACAAATTCACCTTTATTATAGTAAGTGAAACATGGTTGAAAGAAGATTCAACACAACTCTTTAACATACCAAACTACTCGGCAACTCACAACTGTCAGCCAATCCAGAGGTGGTGGTACTGCTCTTTACTACCACCAAAAACTGATGCTTAAAAGTAATTAGATCTAGACACACCTGTGGCAAGTATATCTTTGGCTATTTCAGAGTTAAGGGTACCAAGGCTAACTTGACTATGGGAGCAGTTTACGGAATTCCTAACACTGATGTTGCTGAATTCAACTCTAACCTAAGAAATCTTATACTAATGAACAAACTTAACAAAAACCAACTAATAATATCAGGTGATTTTAATATTGACCTCTGCGAGTCTGATAACCCTAAAGTTGCTAGTCTCCTCAATTGTATGAATTCCTGCTTCCTCATACCCTTAACTACTAAATCTACCAGAATTACTGAAATGACTGCCTCTACTCTTGACCACATCTGGACTAACATAACTTCTCCACTTACTTCAGGGATAATCACCGATAGGACCACAGATCATTACCCCGCATTTATTCTAACCAATATTAATAAAACACCTCTAGATACAGTGAAGATAAGCTTTTGGCCACACAATCAATCTTCTATAAGCAGCTTTATTGCTGCTGCTGCTGCTAATATCAACTGAAATAGGTGACATAGTGAACATCAACCTAGCGGTGCAAACATTTCTTCACATAACTCTGAGCCTCTACAACACCCACTGCCCAATGCTAACTAAACATGTCACAACTAAAAAGTTAAACAATCCATGGCTTACTAAGAGTAAATACTTAAATATATAGAGTATATTTAAATCTATCCATAAAAAACATGACCATGAGAAGAAGTATAGGTTAGGGGTCATCTCCAAAGAAGTTTCAAGGAGATACTCGTCAATGCTGTCCAAAATGTTTTAACGGAGAGCCAAAATAAAATACTATAAAAATAAATTTGATTAAATTAAGGGTGTGCTTGTACAAGACTGTGACACTTGGTCTATATAACAATCCCAACATAAAGAACCACAAGAACATGTGCAACAAACATACAATCTGAATATAGCATAACAATGAAAATTTGGAGCACTTCATTAGAGTATAGATTAGACACTAATTCCTAGAATGGTTGTCTTCATTAAAGTTATATGAATCAATTATATTACCAGTTTTTAAATACAAGGTAACAAACATCAACTCTTATATCCGCTTCTATATTTTATCATTATATCAGCTTCTTAACTGCTAATTAAAATGGCATCTTTGATTACATTTTATTTATTGATTTATTTATATATACAGTATATATAAACACATTTCATAACAGTAGCTCATTCTTTATTGTCATGCTTTCAACAGATTTTTGCATTACTGTACATGGGACAGATTTTTACTAGAGTGAGAGTAGAAGAAACCATAAACCATTTTAAACGCCACCCACTTGCCATAAACATATTTAAGTACATTTTCTTTTAGCATTTTCCCTACTGTGTTGGGTTTACCCCATCACCAATGTATAATAACAAACCTCCCAGATGCAAAGCAGGTGCCATTTGCTGCCCCAAAGGTTGATATGACCACTGAAATTATCATGACAATCTCTCCAGGCATCCCAAGCAGTATTCCACCGAAATACTAAAAGAAAAACAAAATATTATAGATGTTAGTTGCTCCTTGTTGCCAAATGAGGTATGTGCCATTCCATCAGCAGAGCTGTTGCAGATACATTCGTTCATGCAACTTGAAATACGGTACAGTGCAACAAAAAACGAGTTACATCAGCATGGATCTCTAACGAGCAGTATTCCAATTCCAGGGAGGCAATCCATTCGTCACTCTCAACACTTGCATCATTGCACAAAGAGGAACACACCTCCCAGCTGTAAAGCAGGAACCATTGGCCGACCCAAAAGCAGACATTATTACAGCACAGAACATGATAATGGCTCCAGACATCCCAAACAGTTGTTCACCAAAATACTAAAAAAAAATAAAAAAAAAAATAAAAAAAAATTAGTTGCTTTTTATTTTAAGACAAAAATTATGCCCTCTCCAGAAAATGTTTTGCAGGCATCCTTTCAAGCAGTTTCAGAATAAAATAAGTTCCACCACCATATAGGCATTTCTAAATAGTAAATTAGATACATCCTGTAGACTTTTACTACTTAAGCAATACTGAATTTACAAACCTCCCACTTGTAAAGCAGGAACCATTTGCAGAGCCAAAAGTTGACATGAACACACTGCAGATCATGATGACCTCGCCTGCTACTCCAATTAGTTGGGTACCAAACAACTAAAAACGCAAACTGAAGATTAACTCTTCAAATAAAGCGACTGGCAGAGAAGTAAATGCTGTATTAAAATATCTAAATAGCTTCACAAGACTTTCGTATCCGGCTCAAGTTATTTATGCATGTTTGTTGGTAAATAATACCTTCTACAGGCAACACATGCCTCTGGCAATAGCCCACTCTCTTGGAAAAAATTCCTGTGTAATGAAAACCACCAACCATTACCATTACATCCTTACAGAGACGCCTGACAGCAGAGTGGACAGCGCCTGGGATTCATAGTCCTAAAGTTCTGGGTTCGATTCCCGGTAGAGGTGGAAACAAATGGGCAGAGTTTCCGTCACCCTGAAGTTCACCTAGCAGTAAATAGGTACCTTGGAGTTAGACAGCTGCTACTGGCTGCTTTCTGGGGGGTGTGTAATGAAAAGGAGGCCTGGTTGAGGACCGGGCCGCGTGGACGCTAAGCGCCGAAATCATCTCAAGATAACCAGTATACAGAAGCTCTTGGATGTCATCAGCTTTGAAATCACTTGCATGACACATAAGTGTGCAAGTGACTAGAAACAAACCACACAAATGTGTAGAATTTTGAATGAACCAAATGATGAATATTTACCACTGAATAAAGAAATCACATTAACGTGATGTATCAATAAGAAAATCAGGAGGAACCTTGAGGAGGATTCAAACCTATGCTCTGGGTACTCCCAAGCACATGCCTTAAACCATTACATCACGACATGGTAAAAGCAATTCTACCTCTTTGTGCATAGAAAAGCAAAGGAGGAAGAATTCCTAGACTACAAGCCAGAATGTATGGGGGGCAATGTGTGAAACCCTGGTTAGGCTTCAGTGAAATCCTCAGGAACCCTAAAGGATTCAATTGAATACTAGGTTGCATAGATTTTTACCATGTCATGGTGTAGTAATTACCCAAGTGTAGTTACAGGACGAGAGCTAAGTTCATGATGTCCCGACTTCCCAGTACTCTGTCATATAGTAGTAGTAGTAGGCATCCATCAGTCTCAGGAGACTATGGTGTTGTGCTCTGGTTGTTAGTCTGGAGTTGCCTCACCAGGGCACAAAGCCAGGGTAGGTTGATATGGAGGTGAAGCTGTTACCCATGCAGCAAGTCCCCCCTCTCCACAGCGCCAAAAGTCTCCAATGGAAAGGCAAATGCCAATATGATTGGTTCCAGCACTGTCACAGGAACTGTGAGTTCCAGGGTTGACCTTAAAGTTGGTGAAAAAAAAGCACAGGGGCTCCAAACCCGGAGACCGCCGAAGACATGGCTGGAGAAGACCCACCCCATCAAGGGTATGAACTACCCCAGCCCCCTGAAGCAGAGCCTGGGCTGCACGACCCTCAGGAGATGGACGTCCCGGTCCCGTACCTACAGGTTCCAGACAGAGATCATCACAGCCCCCTTTCACCCGAGGCCTCCTTCAAGACCAAGCAGAAGGAAGAGTGATAATTATTAAATACATCATTTATTATTGTAATAATTATTATAATAATATAATATAAATAATTAATAGTTATCTCTCTTCCTTCTGCTTGGTAAAAGCATATTTAATGCTTTGTCATATAATGCTTAGAAATTCCTGACAGTTTTGGCCTCCACCACTGTCTCACTTAACTTGTTCCAACCATCTACCACATTATTTGCGAAAGTGAATTTTCCTATATTTCTTTGTCAGATTTGTTTAGGTAGTTTAAAGCTATGACCTCTTGTTCTTTAAGTTCCAGGTCTCAGGAATTCTTCCTTATCAACTTTGTTTATTCTTGTTACTATTTTGTACGTTGTAATCATATTGCCTCTTTTTCTTCTATTTTCTAGCTCTGGCCTATTTAATACCTCTAACCTCTCCTTGTAGCTCTTGTCTTTCAGTTCCAGAAGCCATTCTAGTTGCATGTCTTTGCACTTTTTCCAATTTGTTGATGTGCTTCTTAAGATATGGGTACCATACAATGACTGCTTCTTCTAACTTTGGTCTCATAAAGGTTGTGAAGGATTTCTTTAGTATTTCACCATCCATGTAAATAAATAAATAAATAAATGTTTATTCAGGTAAGGTACATACATATAAGAGATTTTACAAAAATTGAAAGATTTATAGATAGAGCTAGTACATACAATGCCTAAAGCCACTATTACGCAAAGTGTTTCGGGCAGGAAAAACATTAATGACTAAAACTTAATACTAATTGTGTATACAGAAAAAATGTGTTGAGAGCAAATAAAATAAAGACAAAAAAGGGGGGAACATGGCTGAAAAGCAGCACAAATACAATTAGGTCTACAAACAGCGTTGTTTAAAAAAACAGACATGGGTTGACAATAGAGGGGGTAAGGTAAGTTACAGGGATTTATTAGGTAGTGCTTTGTTTTTATCTTAAACTGGTTGAGAGAGGTACAGTCTTTAACATGGTTGGAAGGTCATTCCGCATTCTGGGTCCCTTAATTTGTAGAGCATTTCTAGTTTGATTAAGTCGTACTCTTGGAATATCAAAACTGCATTTGTTTCTGGTGTGGTGCTCATGGGTTCTGTTACAACCTTCAATGAAGCTTTTGAGGTCAGGATTGGCATTACAGTTCAGCATTTTATATATGTATAATACACATGAGAGAATGTGCAGTGACTTAATATCTAACATATTCAGAGATTTGAGTAGGGGTACCAGAGTGATGTCTGGGGCCAGAGTTGGATTATGTATTTAAAGCAATTCTGAAATTGGAAAGCTAAGCATAGGCTCCTCGCACAGAAGGAGGTGTCGCCTTTATGTGGTTCTCAGGTGACAGTTTTCAGTTTATATCCACCTATAGATCTCTTTCTTTATCAGAATTTTTTAAACTTATTCACATAATTTGTAGGGGTGTGTGTGTCTATTTTCTCCTATCATCATTCCATAACATGACATTTATGCACATTAATTTCCATTGCCAAGTGGTGCTCATACACTTATTGTTTAGGTCTTTTTGAAGGGCAAGACAGTCGTTTAAGTTTCTTATCTGTCCTAGTATCGAATCTTAGCATCATCAGCAAACATGTTTGTATAATTCTGTATTCCTTCTGGTAGGTCACGTATGTAGACAATGAATATTACCGGTGCAAGAACTCGTCCCTGTAGTACTCCACTCATCACATTTCTTCAGTTCGATACACTGACTCTGATTACTGCCCTCATTTTTACGTTAAAACATTTTCATCCATGTTAGAAGCCTCACTGTCACTCCTCCAGTATGTTCCCGTTTCCAGAACAAACACTTATGTGAGACCGTGTCAAAAGCCTTTTTTAGGTCCAGATAAATGCAGTCAACCCAACCATCTCTTTCCTGTAAAATCTCTGTGGCTCTATCATAGAAACTTAAGTAAATTCTAACACAGGATCTTCCAGATTAAAACCTATACAGTAGGTTTAATGCATTTGCTTGGGTGTACCAGAGATAGGTTCAAATCCTCCTCATGGCTCCTACTGATTTTCTCCTTATTTATCACTGTTCAGATATAGAAGAATATAATTTATTAGTAAATCTGGAAGGCCAAATAAAGGTGTGAGGGATTTTTTTTTTACTCCGAGAACCAAGCTGTCTCATTATCACCAGCCAGGCCTCCACTCCACACCTAGGGAGAAGATTTTTCTGTAACTTTTACATAGAAAAATCAATCACTTTTAAAGGGATTTTGTTTTTCCTAAGCATGGGAGCAGCTTGAAATATACATAATAACATTTAAAGAGTTAAAAAAGCATAAAGCATATCAGATTGCAGAGATGCCTTCCAATAGAAAAGATTGCAGAGATGCCTTTCCCCCAGGAAAGATGGCAGAGATGCCTTTCCACCAGGAAGATGGCAGAGATGCCTTTCCACCAGGAAAGATGGCAGAGATGCTCTTCCATCAGAAAAACGCTAAAGAGGCCTTCACCAAAGTGACATCAGACTAATAAAATACTGTATAACTTATGCCACCTAGCAACCTGTAGCAAGCATTTCTCCAACAACAAAAAAAAAGACTTATGTATTTATTTTTTAAATAAGCTAGGGAAATGAAAAACAAAACCTCCCGGCCGTAAATGAGGAAACCGTTCGCTGCCCAAAAGTCGACATCACCACCGCACTGATCATGACTACTTCACCTGCTGTCCCAAACAGTTGACCCACAAAAAACTAAATACAAAATCATAAAAGAAAATAGGGTAAACAAGATATTATGGATTGTTAGGCATGTTAACAAATTACATTACATATACAACAAACAAAAAGATAAATTAAAGTAAGAGGCTAGACACACATTATAACAATTGAGGTATGAGAAGGGGGAGTGGTGCTGGGGGCTCCCCCCCCCACTTTAAGAGCAATAGGGGTGCTGGGGAGGGGGCAGGGAGCAGCACCATTCATCAACAAGACCATTAGAGAAATGTCAAGTGTTATTTATAAATATTTAAGTGTAAATTATCTATTGTAAATAAATGGCAGCTTTTAGGCTTATATAGAGATCCTCCCCTTCCCAAAACAAACCTACCCATACTATCAAACAAACCTACCCATCAACGACCCTCTCCCAGGATGCAACCCACACAACACACTGTGGGGTTGTGGGGTTGTACCCCACAGGTACCCATTACTCTTGGGTACCTGTTTACCGCGAGGTGGACAGATGCATTAGGTTAAGAGGAAACGAGCCAAACCACTTCTGTCCCACCCGGGATTCGAACCGGAATTCCCTATTGCGAATCTAGGATGAACCTGACTGTACTGCCAGAGTCCTATGATTATGTTTCATGCCCTCCCCCTGTTCACTCCATTCCAGCTATCTTTTTATCTACTTTCACTTGTGGTGTATGACCTTGCACTCATGTATATATACTGTATTGTATAATAATAACTCTTTGGTACCATTGTGTTAAAAGACCAGCCTGTGTGCCAACAAATTTTAAAAATCTTTTTGTACACTTGTACATTACAAATAATGTAATACAGTACATGTACCACCAAAAATCCTTATTTATATATTTGGGTGTTTAAGTAGTCATAAAATTGTATTATCACTTGTTAATAGATAAATAGTGTAGAAAGGGGTAAATTCTAAGCAATCCAGATTTCCAACAAAATCCGGATTGGGTCTGGAATTACATAATCCAGATTTTTGAGGTTCATCTGGTATGTGAAACTACATTAGATGAAAAAGCAAACATAAACTTTGTCGAAATAGAAATACAAAGAAGGAAGGGGTGGAAAACTATATATAAAAAACAGAAGAGTGAGGTGGAAGGCCTGCATGGGCAATACATACCACTGCCACAGTCTCGGAGGCGAGGAGCTCGTCTTGGCTCATGACGGCCAGGTAGGAGATGTTGACGAGCAAGTAGCAAATGGTGACCAGAGGAAGCCCAATGATGATGGCCCGTGGCAGGTTCCTGTAACACGCCAACACACATTTGCTTAATGCATACCGTATTGCCCTTCAATCAGTGATTCACTACAGGTACAGGTGGGGGAAGGCTTGCAAAAAAAAATTGAAACCAAAATAAAAAGGAAAGTCAGAATTCAAGATAGGGATTTAATAATTTTCTAATCGGGAAAAACAGAAATATTTGGCAGAAACTTGGTTTCAAATTAAAATGATAATTTTCTATACCAAATCTGACATCTACCAAACTCAAGGAGTTGCAATCCTTTGACAATGTCCCCAAACACACAACTTTACTTATCAGAATTGAGCCTAGTTCACCTGAACCATGAGAACGATCAAGGAGTTTGATACTGCCATGTGCTCCATTGCCTCTCCCATCAATTTATATATACATTTCTGCATTGATCAATCTTTCCTATACCTATTTATATCACCATCATTGGCTTCACATAACCATGAGCCAAGGCAAGAAGAGCAATTTAAATTGGTACATGGAGTACTTTCACATATCACTACTGTACTGTACTTCCAAACTACTTTCCAGCTCAAATGTGTGTGTTCAAACAAGAGTTAAATCAGCCAAGTCATTGTTGAAATGTTGTTGGCATACTTACGTGTAGGGTTTTTAGTTCCTCCGTCACATAGTTGAGGTTGTTCCTCCTGGGGAAAAGAAAAAGGGTGGCAGACAGGGTTTGGCTGGAGTATATAGTAATATATATATATATATATATATATATATATATATATATATATAATATATATATATAGATATATATTATAGATCTATATATATATATTTCTATATATATATATATATATATTATATATAATATATATATAGATATATATAGATCTATATATATATATATATATACACACTACTATAAAACCTGTGTAAAACCACTATTACCACTTACTGTATAAACTCCTATTTTGTCAGAAATACAACTACGGTACTGTATTCTTATGAGTTCAAATATGTGGCAACCATTTCCCCCTCCCTCCCTTCCCCTCCTCATCTTTTTCATTCCTTCTTACTCACTTTCATCCTCACTCATCACCCCTCCACTCACCAGCCATCATAGGCCCAGAGACCACTGTAGAATGCAGTGGCAATGTCGCCGAAGCTCTTGGTGGAGCCATGGAAGCCCGTGGCGAGATACTGGGTGTTGCCCTGGCCCAGCTTAACCATGCCGCCCACCACAATGATTAGGATGGCTACCAGCTTGGCCGCTGTGAACACGTTCTGCACCCTCGTTGCCAGGTTCACAGAATACGAGTTGATGAATGTGATGAGGACTGGTAGAGAGTGGGGGAGTAGATGTACAAGGTATAAATACTGTAGTTGCTAATAGTTGTACAGTATAGCCATATTTAGGATGGCTGTAGGGGGGGTACAACAGAGTTGTTTGGGGTATGATGGAATCTATACAGTTTTGTGGAGAGTTAAGAATGGTATAGTGAGATTCAGGTTGGATTGAGAGTGGGTGGTTCACACTGGGTCTCAGGGGTACAGTGGGGGGGGGTCACACTGGGTCTGAGGGGCACAATGTGAGGTTCACACTGGGTTTGAAGGGTACAGTGTGAGGTTCACACTAGGTCTGAGGGGTACAGTGTGAGGTTCACACTGGGGTTTGAGGAAGTGCAGGGGTTCATACTGGGCCTGAGGAATACAAAGAATATTGTATTGGGATGTGAAATAATTTCATGGTTGAGAACAGCTAAGGTTAGGGTGCAAGGTAAACATTGCTGGTCTAGCAGCAGTCCGGGTCAAGGATTCAACAAAGTAGTCACAAGACGAGTGTAAAGATTATCAATGTATAATAAGCTACAGTAGTTGAAAATTAAATCCAAGATAAGCCAATGCTGTACAATACTTATCATGTTTAAGAGTATTTAAAGGGTTGTCTAAACCTAACATTTGTTACGTAAGTAGTATTCATTTGAAGAATTAATAAAGTACTATTTTGAAGAATAAATATAGTATTCATTTGAAGAATTTAGTAGTCATTTAAAGAATAAATACATTATACTGTATACATAATGAATACAGGATACAGTATTCATATGAAGAATACGATTACTGAAAATTTAAGTAAAACAATTTTAAATGTAAAACATACCTACTATATTTTTATTAGCATGGCTTTTGCCTTTTTCTCAAGAGAAATGGGGAGAAAATAAATGGTGCACTTCTATTTTGTTGCAGTATTTTGAAATACACAAGGACAATACCTGTATTAACCACACCATGGTCAAATAAATTGGGTGGGCACAGCACGCGATGCACACCCCTGACACCCGACTCTCACCAATTATGATCATAGTGCAAATTATACTGTACACTCATCTCAACTACATCTCACATTTCTAACTATATAAACCTAGAGATTATAATTTTCTCGCTGTTTTAACTCACAGTCTCCCTTCTCTTTCTCTCTATCTCTCTCTCTCTCTCTCTCTCTCTCTCATACATCAAATTAGCTGTATCTTGTACCATAGCTCATCGTCGATCTTTATAGCCTATTCCACTGCTTTAACGAATCAAGTTTTGTGTCTGTTTAAGCCTGGTGAAGCTACCCCAATTAACCGTCTGAAAGGTTTAACTAGGCCTTACTTTGTCTTATTATATTATAATAATATCAACTGTTTTACTACAATGTTACAAACTGCCACACGTAGGCAGATCGACACGCGCTACAACCAGTTATATTGAATCAAACCATGTGCTAGTATGAACCATTCTCTAGTGAGATTTTCTTTGTGTAGCTATTTTTTAATTGCCATATTTAGTTACATTTGCATTTATGCAACTACCCTAGATTCCATGAAGGGTTACGTTGTGTGTCAACAGCGAGCTATGAAATGCTAGGCAATCACCATTTCGCAGGATGGTTAGTCAAAGAGGGTCATGTGATCAGTGACCACGTACAATAAGGACAGACCTTTTCATTTTAAATTTGTAATTTACATTAGTTCTTGAGCAAATCACTGAAGTGTGCAGTATTTGTCATTGAATTTTGCAAGCATATTTATATGATATATGAAGGACATAAAGCAAGTACGAGCACGTGGTGATGAGTACTTATGACAAAGGCAGCGACGAGTTTGATTGCCAAGCTTGGTGGGAGACAGCCAACACTGCCGACGCTGAAGATCCTCACTAAGTATTCGGAGCAGGTGAGGCAGATTATGGCTAGTGAGGAGGGCTTCAGCAGGAATATGGATACCCACCCAAACAGGAATGCTGGTATGGGACCCCACCAAGTCCTCTTGCGCTCCCCCGATGCAAAACCCTGCATGTAATAAGCGTACTCTCCTCCCGAGGCCTCAACGAGTGTTCCAAGCTCGGCGTAGGCTAGTGCGCCTGTGTGTACATGTGTGGGTGACCGAGTCTTAGTTAACAACAACTACACTCACATCACACTACAAGGGCAACCTACCCTCAGGCTAAGCTCGTTAAAGCGGCAGTAAACCATAAGATGCATTCATCAATTTCAGATCTGTGTGTATTCAAAATTGGTACTTTCTCAAGTTATTATTATATACTAGAATGTATTAAATAGTTAGACCTAACTTAGGTTAGGTTCTGTTGGTAATTTTGGGTATTTGCAGTATGTGGATGAAATATTTAGACAATAGCAACTCTAGCAGAGGGCAAAGGAAGCACTGTTCGAGAACGCATCACACATCACTTGCGAGTTGTGTGTAAATTATTTTTATTCATGACGGGGTTTGGTGGTCGGATTAACGAGCATTTGGCCTTTGCTGAGGACGACAGGTTGACAAAGCAAATATAACTCATGCAAACACAAATTTAGTTATTAATGCACCTGTTACAAAGGAAAATGGTTCAGTCCAGGGAATATATAAAATCACAATTACAGGAATGAAAGAAGTCGTGCAGTAGTGGAATTGTCAAATTCAACTGAAACAAAAAAGAGACTAATTAACTTTCTGCATCTAAAAATAAAAAATATGAAAGCCATGCAAACACAAAATTATACACTGAAATATTATACTGCTGAAAAAGGGAAAACAAATAAATTAGCCTGGAATAGTCTAAACAAGAAGCAAACACTGAAAAGAAAGAATGAAGACAAAATTACATGATGCTGTGAACTGGAAAAAAAAATGCTTTAAATTACGAGTGAAAAGGATAACTGGACCAGCGTACCAAGAGTAACAAGCATCATCTTAATGTCTCCTCCGAATAGGAAGGATTTAATTATTAGCTCAAGAAAAGAATCTGAAGGTATTAAGCATAGCATAGCTAGTAAAGGGGTGCAGGTTTATGGTATAGAAAAAACTTGGGGGTGGTGGTGGTGGGGGGGGGGATTTAAGATGAGTGACTGAAGTGGTTTTTAGCCTACTGGTCAAATAACCTAAATAGATAAATGCAGAAACAGCAATAGGAAGAAATAATTTGTATAAATCAATTCACTTTTCAAATGAAGCAAGAGCATAATAAACTTAGTCTGCTAAGAAAAGGTAGCTACAGGTGTTGATCCAGTGTCCAAAGATGGATTTATAAACCAAATAGAGAAAATAAAATGAACAGAATGACCGACGTGGACCAACTACACACCTCTTGGACTCCACAACAACCCCACCCATCCTTTCCATACAACAGCCTACAACCACCCCCTTCCCCACACAGACTGGAGGACAGCATGAGGCTACAAGATGACCTGGACAAACTGAAGGAATGGTACAACAAATGGCTATTAGAATTTAACTCAAGCAAGTGTAAAATAATGAAAAATAGGTGTAGGGAGCAGGAGGCCAGATACAGGATACCATTTAGGAGATGAATTCTTTCAAGCATCATAGAGAAAGATCTGATGGGTTGATATCATGCTGGACTTGTCCTCTGAAGCCCACAGCAAGAGGATATTAGCAGCCGCAGATGTTAAGATGGCCAACATAAGAACTGCTTTTAGAATCTTGAGTAAGGAACCATTTAGAACCATATATACCACATATGTCAGACATATCCTGGAGTATGCAGCTCCAGCATGGAGTTTGTATTTAGCATGGACTCCACATCTAGTCAAGCACAAGACTAAATTGAAGGTGGTTTGAGGGTATGCCACCCGACTAGTACCCAAGGCTGAGGGGTATGAGCAACAAGGAAAGAGTACGAGAATTAAACCTCATGTTGCTGAACGACACAAGAGTTAGGGGAGACATGATTAATACATACAAAATCCTCAGATTATTTTGTATGTTATACAACCCTATTTATACATACTGTATATATATATATATATATATATACAGGGTTGATAAAGACATTTTAAAAAACAGGTGATACAAACAAAAAGGAGAACATGTGGAAACAGAGTACTCAAATGAGCCCCCATTGACAGAAGAAAGAACTTTTTCCGCGTCACAGTAATTACCAAATGGATTGTACTAGGCTGTGATGTGGTGGAGGCTGACTCCAGTTTCAAATGTAGATATGATAGAGCCCAGTAGACTCAGGAATATGTATACCAGTTAATTGACTGTCAAAAGGTGGAACCAGAGCTGAAGCTCAACTCCCTCAAGCACAATTAAGTGAGTACAGCTTGCAAGCCTTACACCCCTCTCTCCTCCCCACACACAGGGAGCCAGTGGCTGAGTGGACAGCATTTGGGACTCATAATCCTAGGGGTCCGGGTTTGATCCCCAGCGATGGTGGAAAATAAATGGGCAGAGTTTCTTTCACCCTGATGCACCTGTTACCTAGCAGTAAATAGGTACCTGGGAGTTAGACAGCTGTTACGGGCTGCATCCTGGGGGAGGATGTGTTTGTGTTGAGAAAAAAAAAGTTGATTGACAGTTGACAGGCGGGCCAAAAGAGCAGAGCTCAACCCCCGCAAGTACAACTAGGCGAAAACAACTAGATGAATACACCAACAACAACAACAAAAAGCCACAACCTGGTTGATACCTGGTTGATGGGGTTCTGGGAGTTCTTCTACTCCCCAAGCCCGGCCCGAGGCCAGACTTGACTTGACTGAGAGTTTGGTCCAGCTCTGGAGAGAAAACATTAAACCCAAAACTATACAACTTTAAAAACTGGTGTTAGTCAAACGTGCAGTGAAACACTATTACACTAGCTAGCACAGCGAGCACTAAATGGTAACAACGAGCTAATTGAAAATTATAAACGGGAACTTAAATAAAAAATATACATAATGGCCAATAAACAATAAAGCATGCAGATTAACCAATAAATTAAGAACCTGTATGATGTATTTGGTGTTGCTATGGTAATGAAGGGTTTATTTGAACAGTGTTCATTGTAAAATGTCTATTTAATCCAAATTTACAAAGGGAAGGTGATGAAAGCCAGGTAATTCCGTCGCTGGGTGTGGCCGTATCAACTGCTCAACAAACCAGTTGGGTAAACTCGGGTAAACCATTATTATACGTTAATGCCAAGCTAATCGTGTATACATTCCCAGAGGGGAAACTTGTGCTCTAGAATTGAGATTTAATATGAAAATATTGTACTAGGAAACATGTAGACGGGGCATTGTATGGTATAAGACAATGAATCGTAAAGATTATCATCTCTTATCCTCCTCACACACCCTCTCATACACACATCCACCCATCCTCTCCCCCCCCCTCATATCCACATCCACCCACCCTCTTTCCTCTCATACCCACATTCACCCATCCTCTCCCATTCTCATACCCACATCCACCCACCCTCTCCCACTCTCATACCCACATCCACCCACCCTCTCCCACTCTCATACCCACATCCACCCACCCTGTTCCCTCTCATACCCACATCCACACACACTTCCTTCCTCAGACCATGTCCATTCTATCCAGCGGTCGACCCAAAGACGCACTCATAAATTTTAACATTGTTCATTCAAAATATTAATTTTCTCAAATATAAGTGATTATATATTAGCACATTGTGTATATTTAGGCACTGGATAGGTTAGGTTTAGGTTTAGGTTCTATTGGCTTTTATTTGTATTTGTAGTACGTGGGTGAAGCATTTACTGTACAGTGTTGTGGTTCGAACAAAAGTTGCCCACGAAGCACTTGTTCCGGAAGTGTTCGAACGTCATCAATTGCGAGTTGAGGGTAAATGGTCTTTCAATCATAAACAGGGGGGTTTGACGGGTGCATGGAATGGACTTTGCCGTTTGTTTATGAAAACAGGCTGCCTTCCTATACTTTCCTGCTACTTTTCTCCCCACTCCTTCCCCCCCCCCCCATCACTTGATTTTGATTTATATGCAGTACAAAGAAAATAGAAAGGTTTGCACAGTGCATACTTTGATGATTACATGATCAGAAATATGAACGTGGTTGTATATTCTTGTATAATAAAAATGTTTTCTATCACAAATATGCTCTGAAGCAGCAACAGTCCATATTCTGTCCATAGCTATATCGACTGTGGATTATTATTTTAAGGATAGGTCGTCCATATTCTGCATCCTTCTTCCCTACTCTCACCTAATTCTTCTCCTTTTCCTGCATCTCTCCATTCGTGCTTGGTAGGCTGTCACTAACAATATAAAGGAATAAGATTGTCCTCGCCTATTTGTGCCTGCAGGATCGAGCATTGGCTCTTGGCTCCCGCCTTTCTAGCCACGAGTTGTTACTGTAAAGCAATGACTTCTGTCCTACTTCCCTATCATATCTAGTTTTAAAACTATGAATAATGTGACATTATCATTGTTAATCGTTTGTCCTTTGATATATTGTGAAGGGTGGCACTACGGGTCTTGCACTATCGATCATTATCTCTGCATTAAAACTGTTTAGCTTCACATATTGATAATACTTTATCTTAATATCTTTATCTTAATACCAAAAACGTGGCCATCCCTATTATTTTCATCTAGTCAGCTTTGACATTCAGTCCTAATAAAGCCTAACATGCATTTCTTACTTTCAATTGGATCAAACTGTTGATAACTAAAAATAAAGCTAATGTAAAGTATATCCTCACTCTCGTTCTCGCCTCACTCATGATCAGGGATGCCCAATAACCTCAACCTTCACCCTCACCCCCAAGCCGTCCTCGCAAATTCGTATAGTCAATATTGACTTATTAAATAAGCGCATAGGTGACATACTTAACATACTTAACCCCGAAGGCACTCTCGTCCTGGCCTCACCAATAGTAAGAGCACCCAAAAGCTGTATGGCCATCAGTGGAGGCTCACAGTCCGAGGCGAAGGCTTCGACGAGGTACTTGGAGAAAGAGAGGCAGATGATGGCCAGCATGGCGGGCTTGAGCAGGATGATAGACACCCAGGCAAAGAGGAATGCCGGCAGGTGGCCGAACGCCGTCAGGAAATATGTGTGTTCTGCTCCCGAGGATGGGATCATGCAGCCCAACTCAACGTAACACAGCGCCCCTGTGGCCAGTCGTCCCAGGGTACACAGAGGGTTTTACAATAGATGGGGCAGGGGGGTCGAGATGCCATATAGGGGGGGGAAGGGTGGTGTACAGGGAGGGGGGGGGAGAGGTTCGAATTGCCATATTACAAATAAGATGGTATACAGGGAGAGGGGGGGGGGTTTGCCATACAACATCGAACAGTGGGAAGGGGAGAAAGGGGGGCGAGTCATAGAATATTAATCACGATCGTCCAACAGTAGACAAGTTCCAGCACCAGCAGTAGGGGTTGCAAACAACGGGAGGAGAAACGGGTACAACAGTGTCATATTTAATAATAATTTACAAAACGAAGTACGACAAGACACAGAGTTATATTTTGCACACAAAGAGGCGTAGGGAGAGAAAGTGGAGATAGCAGCAGCAGTAGTGAAGATGGTGATCCAGAGACGTCCATGGGATAACCACGAAGGAGATGACATCGTTGAAGTCGTCGTTATCCACGCACAGCAGTCGCCACACACCAAGATAACGTCCCAAGGAAAGCACCAGAGTAGAAAATAAAATTGACCATATTTATATATAGAACTCGCACATATTATATATACATATGGTACAGTACATATATAT
>WNGS01164437.1:25566925-25583390 GCA_020271785.1 Procambarus virginalis
TTAGTGATTAGCCTAAATGGCAATCTTAACACTAGAAATTTGCTAAACAATATAACTTAATCTGTCCCAGCATTCATAGGCGTAATATACGTGATCTTAAGCCTAATACATTTGTCAGCTATACTAGGGGTGTCAGCAAGGCGGACAGCCCGCCTGCTTTCATACCTCTCACTGTATTTCCCACTTCTATACTTCTCTTCACCTTTGCCTCTCCTTCCTCTTTACTAAAAAAAAAAAACTAGGTCCAGGAATACTTAAGGTGCGTTTTTGGTCGACTTATTTCGTGCCATGTACGAAAGTACCAGAACAAAACGTGTACATTGCTGACTGTTCAAGTCCATTTTTGTACCTTCGACCGAATAAGGCAAGATAATTATCAGGAGAAAGCACTAAGGCGGCTCGACTATATAACACTGGAAAGGGATACGAGGATAAGGATTTAGGATAAGACTGAGGGAAGGAATGATGCCCAGCCCCCTGAACATCGGGGGATTGAACGCCGACCTGTAAGAAGCGAGGTCGTCTCTCTACCAACCAGTCCAAGTGGTTGAGTAGATGAAAGTATCAATTTCAGTAGGATGGGTTGGGATACACAGACTGTTCCCTTCACGTCTGTTACCAGCCCTAACTAAACAAGATTACAAGCACCGACCTATCCTGAACTTATTTGTTTTAAAACAAGCAAAACGTAGCTTATATATATATATTTTAGATATATACAAGAGTTGTTACATTCTTGTACAGCCACTAGTACGCGTAGCGTTTCGGGCAGGTCCCTGGAATATGATCCCCGCCGCGAAGAATCGTTTTTTTCATCCAAGTACACATTTTACTGTTGCGTTAAACAGAGGCTACAGTTAAGGATTTGCGCCCAGTAAATCCTCCCCGGCCAGGATACGAACCCATGACATAGCGCTCGCGGAACGCCAGGCGAGTGTCTTACCACTACACCACGGAGACTGCATAAATATTTCAATAATACCTTTAACATAACCATGTACCAACACCTACACCTTCAATATTTCTTTGAGCAGCACTGGACAGTTACCGGATATTAAATTGCTTCAAACACAAACCAGAAATGATTAAATGAACAAATCCACAAGGGCCGTGATGAGGATTCGAATATACGTCCGAGAGGTTATCCCAGACACTGCCTTAATCGACTGAGCTACGACATGGTATAATTAAGTAATTTTAAGGGGGAAAGGGCCAAGTCGTTACGACTATATAGCACTGGGAAGGGGTCAGGATAAGGATTTGGGATGGGACGGTGGAGGGAAGGAATGGTGCCCAACCACTTGGACGGTCGGGGATTGAACGCCGACCTGCATGAAGCGAGATGGGATGCTCTCGGACGTAGGTTCGAATCCTGGTTAAGGCCCTTGTGGATTGGTTCATTTGATGCATCACGCTATTGTGATCTCTGTGTGTAATGTCATTAATGATTAATTTTGGAGACTAAAGAGAGCGTCCACATGACTGAATGATTTCCCGAGACAAGGTAACAACACTTGAGAAATGTTAATAGCATCTTATTCCGACTTTTGTGACTGAATTCGTATATACATCGCGTGTTCAGTCTATCAAGCACTGTTGGGTGTGGCTAGTACCCGATTGGGTGACCACTGACAATCTCTCCTTTGCATGGGGGACTTGGATAAGCCTAACAGTTAACAGTGCGAGAGATGTCTAACAAGAATAACTTATGCAGGCGAGGAGTCACAATAACGTGGCTAAAGTATGTTGACCAGACCACACACTAGAAGGTGAAGGGACGACGACGTTTCGGTCAGTCCTGGACCATTCTCAAGTCGAGAATGGTCCAGGACGGACCGAAACGTCGTCGTCCCTTCACCTTCTAGTGTGTGGTCTGGTCAAGAATAACTTATTTCGTCGGGGGACGGGCAGCCTGTGTATATAAATGTTAGACTTATATCGAGGTCCCCCCCCAAGGTCCAACTACTGACCCCCCCCCCCCCTCACCTTAGGATGCAGCCCCACAACAAGCTGACAAACTGCGGGGTACTAATTTACTGCTAAGTGGACAGGGGCATTAGGTGAAAGGAAATGTGGCCATCATTTCTATCCCGCCCGGGATTCGAACCCAAACTGTTGATGGTGAGAGCAGAAGGTAGCCGACTGTGCTACTGGGACGCTGTACGACAGTGAAGCCAAAGTCACCGCCGGACGCACCAACAAAAACGAGTCTTCACCTGACGTCAGCACACTGACATCAACATTAACAAGTTAAATTCATACAAATCTTGGCAGCCTAGTACCAGCCCGCCGCTCTAAATAGAAGCCGATCGCGCAGTGACGTCACAGTGGCCCACAAGGCATGAATGACTATAGCTCACCCGCCAATGGACGAAGTCACGACTGATCATTTACATCTTGGTTAAAATGACTCGCGCGAGATTCCAGAGTCATCTTTCAGTCTCAGACGTACTGGCAGGGGTCCAACGGTCATAGTCTCAAGATAACTCCACCGCCTCTCCACCCTTCACAACACATTACCAAACTCACATTCCATGAATGATCAGTAACTCTAAAGATTCATTCACCTTTTAACTCAAATCTCTTGAGGAATTCGAAAGCTCCTCTGATGTCAACAAATTCAGAGTACTTAGCTGTGTCATTAGCCAAGTAATTAACTATGCTTATTTATTTATTTTAAAAGAAGGTACATTGGGTTTATGAGAGTGAAGAGACTTGAGGTTTGATATTCTTGTAAAGCCACTTCGAAGAGCCCCTCCTTAAGGTTTAAGAGGAACCACCTTAGACACGACAAGTGGTCGTCTTCGCGGACTACCTGACTCCAGGGAACAAAAGTCATCTGACAAGGATTCATCAAGGACCCATTGTCACTCAACTGAGGAGGAGGAATTATCAGGGGGAAAGCGCCAAGCCATTACGACTATATAGCACTTGGAAAGGGTCAGGATAAGGATTTGGGATGGGACGGGGGAAAGGAATGGTACCCAACCACTTGGACGGTGTCACTCAACTGAGTGATACATTTAAAGGAACTCAATCGAGATTCATCAGCGTCTTAAAGAGTTTACTCTAAGGAAATCTTTCCTCAGTCCTGCCGGCTTTATGTCTATATTAAACACACTACGAGCGCTCATACGCGGAGAGGTCATTCTCCACCCAAAGGAATTACTCTTATAAACAACCTCGTAGTGCTTCGGAGCTCACAAACTGTTCAACAAATGTAAACTAAGCCGCTATGATTGAGAAAAGATGTACGTGTTTCGTAAGGAGGACCCACGTAAATGTTTGATGAATGTTGTCTATGATTTCTTTAAGTGAATCACCCCAAGTGATCCACCATGGGTGCTTATAACCTGTTGTGGTGAGATACACCAAGATGAGTCGGCGACCGTCTTCCCCCGTAAGGCGCTCGCTAATAATAGCGACTATCCAAGCGACTCGTGACGCTCGAAATACCTAAGCTAATTAATGTTTCGTAACTAGCAACTTAATACCTAAAATGACTTGGATAACAGGGACACGAGTGACTTAAATAATGACCCGAGTGGACTAACAATATTTCGGAGTCACACACAGCCTTCTGTGAAGGACTCGAGGAGGTGGGGGTGGGGTGTGCCACTAACACACAAGAGGATACGTGACACTGGAGAGGATACATGACACTGAGGGAGGATACAGGACACTGAGGGGACTCACCAAGGAGGGAGAGGCCGCCGCAGGCAGCCCACACGACGAGAGACAAGCCCACGCTCCCAGTGCGTTCCAGCAGACCCTTCGGGCTTACAAAGATTCCTGACCCTGAGAGACAGAACAAAAATTAAAACAACACTTACGTCTTTCAATGTATTACGTGTATGAGGCGGAGCAAGTTGCTTTCCCGTGTGCAATTGTCACTCGTAGGCTACGAACACATTCACAATTGCTGATAATGGTAGCATTGAATGATGACTCTCCATTCATATATGCAGGAAAGGCAGAGAGGTCTCACCTCCTTGGGACGGGCGCTGCCCGGGTGTGGGTTCGAGGTATGAAGAAGCTTAGGAATGGTTCGAGAGAAGATGAAGTCATTGAAAATGACTTCATCATCTCAGTGGAATATGGAAGATGAGTGATGATAGTCTGACAGAAACAAATATTAATACTTAAAAGAAATGGTGCACCCGTAATCTGGTGACCATTATATATGAACTACTAAAGTTAAAATATACACATACAAAGACAGCATGATTGTGAGAGTTTCAACAATACATGAAACAGCTGTGGGCTAAGTTTTAGCATTAAAAAGCATGGCCATGATGTATACATATTCATGATAAAATACTTATGGTTTATGTAACATAATTCAGATTAAACCTGGAAAATATAGAAATCAAACACACACACACACACACACACACACACACACACACACACACACACACACACACACACACACACACACACACACACACACCTGGCATGCATAATTATAGAATATGAAAACGGTGTAGATATTACATATGGCCAGTCTACCGCACATTTAAACTATTACTACATCCGTTACTACAAGAAAAGTTCAAGACGTCTCAAGAACAGGTCAGCCATTACGGCACAGAGGTAGAGCACTTCCGGTCTTCTGCTCAATTGAAGAGCCTAAATTTTGAATCAAAATCAAAATTTTTGTTGAAAATATTGTTTTATTCTCCATGTATATATTTTAATTTTCACTTTCATAAATAAAAACATGCAAAAAAAGTGCTCTTCGATTTAGTAAAAGACTTAACTTTCTCCTGTTTTTGCTCTAATTCAGTGTAATTAAATATGTAGATTCGTTTGGAATCTACATAACTATAGGCTATTATAATTTAACTATCTTTTAACTATAGGCTATTGTAATTTATAGCCATTTCTTACAGCAGCTCACTCTAAACCATGCAGCTTTATGACATCTTCGCTAATAGGCCAATCATCCTTACAACACAACCATTTATACGTTTGTAACTAACAAAGACTCATGGTACCTCCCAATCACCGTAGCAAACAATAGCTAACCAATCACCGTACCAAACATACCTTATCTAATCATGTCTCGGTCTAGCCATACACCCCTGACAATCATCAGCAAGACTAACCAATCACGACACTTAAACACCCCCCCCCAGGACCAATCAAACCAATACAAAACAGAAACAAATAACACTTAGTGGGCCAGCCTGGGGCCAGATTCACAAAGCAGTTGCGCAAGTACTTACGACCGCGTACATCTTTCCTCAATCTTTGACGGCTTTGGGTTACATCTATTAAACAGTTTACAAGCATGAAAACTTGCCAATCAACGGTTGTTATTGTTCTAAACATCATCCTGTTGTTCGAAGCTCCTTAACTGTTTAATAATTGTAAACAAACCCGCCAAAGATTGAGAAAAGCTGTACAGGTTCGTAAGTGTTTGCGTAACTACATCGTGAATCTAGCCCCAGAGGTTTTCAGGGCCCTGAAAACAAAATCCAATCACTAGCAACAGCGAAGATTGACACTACCAATCATAGTCCCGACGATCAGAGCAACCCCACTGAGGAGTCCCACCCGCCTCTCGAGGTTAACAGCGTCATTCGCAGCTGGTTTGCCCCCCTCCACACCTGCACACTTGCCTCCTTCAGCTTGGCCCTCTGACCTCTGGAGGCGCGGCCCTCGGCCCCGGACATTCTCACTGCTCCCACGCCCTCATGTCCTGCACCAGAGATAATGGCTTAGTCAGGGGCGATAAGGGAGGGAGAAGTGAGGGGGAGGGAAGTGAGGGGGGAGGGAGAAGTGAGAGAGAGAGGGAAGTGAGGGGGAGGGGGAAGTGAGGGGGAGGGGGAAGTGAGGGGAGGGGGAAGTGAGGGGGAGAGGGAAGTGAGGGGGAGGGGGAGGGATTGGGGCGGGTTATGGGGGGGAATACATAGATTATTGTAGCAACATTATCACCAAACAGTTGACATAGCTGGAACATCTGAAAAATAAATCGACCTATAAAAAGCTGACATCATAGTGACAATATATATAAATATATGTGTAAATCACAAAAATTAACACGTGATGATAAGTGTGACAGGGTCAGACCACCGAGGATGAATTGAAACAGGAATTTCGTTAAGTACTTTCGTATTTAATAATACATCTTCAAAAGGATGAATATGTATTATTCTGAAGATGTATTATTAATCCTTCTAAAGATGTATTATTAAATACGAAAGAACTTAAAGGAAATTCTTGTTTCAATTCTTCCTCCGTGGTCTGACACTGTCATAAATATATATATATTCAAGGAACCTCCCCCCTCCCCCACATCTAAATCAATACGGTTTACCCAACACAAAACAATGCGGCGGCGGACAGTGTCTCGACAGAGCGACTACAATATAACACTCACAAGTTCAAGATAGAGAAGTGTTGGTACCAGGCGTCGTTGGTCAACAAGCGCAATGGATGGCATAATGTTTAAGCCACTTTTATCCACCACTTCAAGAACAGATATGACCAAGAACGCGATCACTGTCACCTGTCACTCACTCACAGGGGACACAGGACTAGCGGGTGTTGAATACATAGACTACGGGCTCACCATAGCCCGTGCTACTTGGAACTTTCTGTTCCAGGTAGCGAATCTTAAACAACACAACAACAGGGTGTTGAATAGTGTCACTCACCGGGAATCCCTCACCAGACGCACCTCATACTCATAATAAATATCTAGTATCAACAAAACAATGATCCAGAGCAAACCGCAATTAATAATGCTGCAAAACCTTGCAGCATTAAACAGCATTTCAAAATATCTTAAATAAACAATAATTCGAATCATCTTTCCCAAAATTCTGCCCTAAAATGAAAAAAAAAAAATCCACAAATTATTAAAAGCGTGGCGCTAGGGGGTGTTAGAGTAAGCGTGGATCAGAGTGAACAGAGTAAAGAGTTAGCCAGAGAGCATAGTGCCATTTAATGAGGCTCATCTCTTGTGCCTTGACACCCTAGCTGCCAACTACCATTGTAGCCTCGTGTACTAGGCTCCCACACCCACAAATATTTAATGACAGCGTAACAGTGAGGGAGGAGAGGACGGAATGAAGGAAGGAAGGAAGGAAGGAAGGGAAGGAGAGGGAATGCAGGCGGAAGGGCAGGACAAGGTACAGCAGGAGGGGCGACATATTAGCTCACACTATCTACATAACACCTTGGCTGTTTACACCACAGTGGGGTGATTGGGGCCGTCTCGCAAGTGCTGGTCAATACTCGCTCCAAATGAGAGAAAAATAACCCGTCTTGAGTTAACAAATTAGCCGAATGGACATTCCAATTGTTTATATAAAAAATAATTTAGTCACCAGTATATAGGGAAAAAACTGAACTAGTAACAAAGGTGGTCATCACACTATTTGTCTAAAAATTCAAACAATTACATACATTCTTCAAAGAAAACACTTGACGAATCCTGAAAAATGTTGTGTTTATCTTCTATCACGTACGAAAATTTAAGATTTATTATCATAAAAGGCTGAACAAATTAAAGAATGTATTCAATATGCTATACTAGGTTTCAAGTCTTGCCAGCCTCTGTACGCACGTGTGTGCGCGTATGTGCATGCGAGCGATAGTACAATAAGGCCGGCAGACATGTTTATCAGTGCTGACAATTATGATAACCCGCTTCGTTATCTCCATGTGTCACAAAAAAAAAATCCACCTGGTTAAATAAACCCTACTGAAGGAGATGTATAGAAAACGTGAATATTCCGCTGCTATAAAATCTCTCCTAATACGTCACATTTTCAGGGAATTGCTCGACCTAACGCATTGCTGATAGTGAGTTTCCGCCTCTCACAAATTTCACAGCCTAACCAAACCCCAACAACCTTAAATCCCCTTTTCATCCCGAGAGCCAATTGTTACCCCCAACCACTTGGGCTGGTCGGTAGAGCGACGGTCTCACTTCATGCAGATCGGCGTTCAATCCCCGACCCTCCAAGTCGTTTGGCACCATTCCTTCCCTTCCCCGTCCCATCCCAAATCCTTATCCTGACCCTTTCCCAGTGCTATACAGTCATAATGACTTGGCGCTTCTGATAATTCCTTCCTTCCCCACCCGCCCCCCTTCCCTATCTCACCCCCAGAGCTGAACATTGTTGACTAGTTCAACTCCAATCACCACCAATGAGAAGAGGCAGTTATTATTTGAGATAAAAACTCCAAACTGTTGCAACAATGAAACAGGGATCGATTGCCGTTTTGTTTTCAATTTTGCAACCTGACAATAGCAGCAACACCAAGTCCATAGTGGACCATAAAGGGTGAAAACAATGAATGGGGCGAGTTATGCAGGAATAATACCGTGGAAATAATGACACGTGTGATGAAACAAAAGAGCAGCGTGTGTGATCCGTTAAACCAAGGTCACAAACAAACACAGCCTGCAAACAGATGATTGATAAAGATCAAGCCACCCAAGAGGTGGCACGGGCATGAATAGCCCGTAAGTGCAAACAGATTGTTGTTGTTATAGATTCAGCTACTCGGAACAAGTTCCAAGTAGCACGGGCTATGGTGAGCCCGTAACTTACCTGGCACAGGAGCGGGGCAAGAAGCACGGGCCATGGTTAGCCTCGTGGACAGGAGATGTCTCCCGTCTGCAAACAGAGACATACCACCATATAAATATACACGGAACACACGAAGGTGGCCCACGGGAGACATCTCCCGTCACGCAGGGTGCAGTCGCACCTCCACAGATCTCCAGTATCATCTCTTGATACTGGTAATGGCTCAAGTGGGCCACCACTTACGGGCTATTCATGCCCGTGCCACCTTTTGGATGGCTTAATCTTCATCAATCAACGAAAGTGAGGCTGATGTTTACATCTGATTCGCACGTGTGAAACACTCACGATATAAGCGGGTAATAATCACACTACGACCCCCCTTACGGGCTCACCATAGACCGTGCTACATGGACACTTCGTTCCGAGTAGCTAAATCTAAAACAACAACAACACACTACGAACACAACTCCAGAACATTGGATCGAATTATGCGAGTGTTGCCAAGTTCAAATTTTTGGCTCCTTCTAAAATGTGATTTTCAAAAGTCGATGAGCAATGACAAGAGAAATCGCGAGGGCTGGAGAGATGAGTCAAGGGAGAGAAAGCTCACAGGGGGAGAGAGAGAGACGGAGATAAGCAAGATAGCAAGTGTCAAGAAAGATAGCAAAAGTGGAGGGAGTATTGATACTTGCGTAACTGTTTCCGCCTAACTGCGTATGCATTTTACGAGTTCCAAACCGTTAATCTACTCCGTGTCTCCATTGATAATCATTCATCCAATCCATCCTCCTCAAAATATAGCATTTTTATAACTATGTGGACCATGTTGACCAAACCACACACTAGAAGGTGAAGGGACTACGACGTTTCGGTCCGTCCCGGACCATTCTCAAGACAATCGACTTGAGAATGGTCCAGGACAGACCGAAACTTCGTCGTCCCTTCACCTTCTAGTGTGTGGTCTAGCCAACATACTTTAGCCACGTTATTGTGACTCATCGCCTGCATATGTGGACGATTGGTACAATTATTTTAGAGTCCGGGGAAAAATACAGATAAAACCAAACTTAAATATTCCAAGGCCTATTATAGCAAGCCTCAGAATTACCTGAGGCTTGCTATAATACATATATATGCTATAATAGGCCTTGGAATATTTATGTTTGGTTTTATCTATATATTTCCCCGCAAGCCTTAACGTGAATTAGGCCTAGGGCGGTTAGGTTTCAGTAGCAAAGTAGGAAAAAACTTTCCAATTTTGTCCAAATTCAATCATTCAAAAGCCTACTTTCTATTGGTCCATCACGTCCATATTTTTAAGACAGTCTATATCGTTATAAGTACTTTTATTATAGGACTACTTACTGGCTACATTTATCACAATTCGTGTATAGCGTAGGCCTCTAGGTATACCACATTTGTTAATGGGGTACCTTCACCACTGTTAAAACTGCATATCCTCCCCCCCTCCCCCACACTGCAGACACTATATACGTAATCTTAGGCCTAATTTAGCACATATGTGGATTACACAAGGCCTAGAAGTTGAGGTTTGCTTGTTGCCTTTCTTCCTCTACAAAAATTAACAAATCATGCCTTTTTTCCTTGCATGTGCAACAGTTTATATTCAGTGGTTCCATCCGTAGTTAATTGTGTACCTTTCTTTCCATTGTATGTTAACAGCGGATTTTGAAAACTGTTTTTTTTCTATAACTTCCCATTTCTTTGACTCACTCGCCCTCAAGGTCAACTGGGCAGGCTGAAACACGGTTCCTTAGGGTTCATATTTCATGAAATATTAGGAAATCTTACCACCGGAGAAGCTATTAACGGGTTCATTAGGCTACCCAATTTTGTCAAGCCTCGTGTAAGTCTTGCAATAACCGCTGGGTTTCGCTTTCTTGACGTAAATGTAGGTTTTCAAACACTAAATTGTTTGTGTTAAATTTCATGTATACAAAAGGATGTAACTGTGAAGATTAGCGAGAGTACTAGGAGTTACTTAAATAGAAGTGAGAAGCAGAGAGAGAGACTCACCCATGTACCTGGCGCCAGACTCTGTTGCTAAAAGAGTGAGGGAGGCAAGGCCGGCCACCGTTGGCACCCAGGCCACCACTGGCACCCAGGCCACCACCGGCACCCAGGCCACCACCGGCACCCAGGCCACCACTGGCACCCAGGCCACCATCGGCACCCAGGCCACCACCGGCACCCCAGGCCACCCCTGGCGCCCAGGCCACCACTGGCACCCAGGCTACTACCACCTTGCATTAATGGCACCCAGGCCACCAGTGGCACCTAGGCCACTACCACCTGGCATTAATGGCACCCAGGCCACCACCGCCAGACCTTGTAGGGGCAGCCCCAACACTCACACATGGACATATATACTCGAGTCTCCTATACACACGTATACCATTCTTGGCGCCATCTTCAACAATGGATACCGGACCGTTACATCATTATTATTTCCAAATTAAACTGCCAATAACCGACAGTTATACTTGCTCCACATACTCGAATTAAGGGATAGCAACGCTCTTAAACTAATATCTTTCAAACCTCTGCTATCCTCTCATGCATCGCTATCGAGGCTTCTTGCACATGTAAGAAGGAAAACAGTGTGAAGCCGAGGTAACTGGCAGCTGAATACCCGTAAATAATACAAGGACGTCTCCCTGAATTATTTAAAACTTGACACATTCTTCCCAAGTATCGTAAGTCACTCTCTCCCTCCCCCCCTCACGTCAAGTTACCTTAGACACATTTGTCACGTACTGTTTGTACATTACGGGCTATTCACGCCCGTGCCACCTCTTGGGGTTTCTGCAATTGTCTGCAATTGCATTTAATGGTTGCAGCTTTTACACAAGGCAGAATGGGAGAATGTTTAGTGAAAATTGTATTAACATGTATACAATGTTATGGCTGTATAAATGTATTAAGTGTATAAAGGGAGCCGGTCGGCCGAGCGGACAGCACACTGGACTTGTGATCCTGTGGTCCCGCGTTCGATCCCGGCGCCGGCGAGAAACAATGGGCAGAGTTTCTTTCACCCTATGCCCCTGTTGCCTAGCAGTAAAATAGGTACCTGGGTGTTAGTCAGCTGTCACGGGCTGCTTCCTGGGGGTGGAGGCCTGGTCGAGGACCGGGCCGCGGGGACATTAAAGCCCCGAAATCATCTCAAGATGACTACTTTCCAAGCTAATGGCTACAGCCATGGAATTTGAATGATTGTTAAACCCACCAGGGGGGTGGGGGGGGTTGACGGCTGAGTGGACAGCGTTCAGGATTCATAGTCCTAAAGTTCCGGATTCGCTCCCTGGCGGAGTCGGAAACAAATGGGGTAGAGTTTCTTTTCCACTGATGAGCCTGTTCACCTAGCAGTAAATAGGTATCTGCGAGTTAGACAGCTACTACGGGCTGCTTCCTGGCGGATGTGTAACAAAATGGAGGCCTGGACCGGGCCGCGGGGACGCTAAGCCCGAAATCATCTCAAGATAATTCACGATAACCACGCTACTTCCCTCCCTCCCTCCCCCCCCCCCACCCATCCCTCACCCTTCCGCCATACCCTATTTCGACCCCCCCCCCCTCCCTCCGATCCCATATCCCGGGCACGTGCCTGGCTATGACGTCACGGGTCATGTGTGACGGAGTGTTCCTGCCGGTGTACACAACCCGTGTGCCAACACCCATGTACACACTGGGTCCGTGTACGTGTGTACATGGGGGTCCGTGTACGTGTGTACATGGTGGGTCCGTGTACGTGTGTACACGGTGGGTCTGTGTACGTGTGTACACGGTGGGTCTGTGTACGTGTGTACACGGTGGGTCTGTGTACGTGTGTACACGGTGGGTCTGTGTACGTGTGTACACGGTGGGTCTGTGTACGTGTGTACACGGTGGGTCTGTGTACGTGTGTACACGGTGGGTCTGTGTACGTGTGTACACGGTGGGTCTGTGTACGTGTGTACACGGTGGGTCTGTGTACGTGTGTACACGGTGGGTCGTGTACGTGTGTACACGGTGGGTCTGTGTACGTGTGTACACGGTGGGTCTGTGTACGTGTGTACACGGTGGGTCTGTGTACGTGTGTACATGGGTCCGTGTACGTGTGTGTACACGGTGGGTCTGTGTACGTGTGTACACGGTGGGTCCGTGTACGTGTGTACACGGTGGGTCCGTGTACGTGTGTACACGGTGGGTCCGTGTACGTGTGTACACGGTGGGTCCGTGTACGTGTGTACACGGTGGGTCCGTGTACGTGTGTACACGGTGGGTCCGTGTACGTGTGTACACGGTGGGTCCGTGTACGTGTGTACGCGGTGGGTCCGTGTACGTGTGTATACGGTGGGTCTGTGTACGTGTGTACACGGTGGGTCCGTGTACGTGTGTACACGGTGGGTCCGTGTACGTGTGTACGCGGTGGGTCCGTGTACGTGTGTACACGGTGGGTCTGTGTACGGGTGTACACGGTGGGTCTGTGTACGTGTGTACACGGTGGGTCTGTGTACGTGTGTACACTGTGGGTCCGTGTACGGGTGTACACGGTGGGTCCGTGTACGTGTGTACACTGTGGGTCTGTGTACGTGTGTACACGGTGGGTCTGTGTACGTGTGTACACGGTGGGTCTGTGTACGTGTGTACACGGTGGGTCTGTGTACGTGTGTACACGGTGGGCCTGTGTACGTGTGTACACGGTGGGTCTGTGTACGTGTGTACACTGTGGGTCCGTGTACGGGTGTACACGGTGGGTCCGTGTACGTGTGTACACCGTGGGTCTGTGTACACGTTTCCAACAATGGAAATGAGTGATTGCACAAGCAATGAGTAAAAAAAAAACTGTTCACCCTGCCCTATATAAGGCTACCTTATGCAGGTTCCGGGGATCAACGGCCGCGCGGCCCGGTCTTTGACTAGGCCTCGCAGTTGGTCGTCTTGTAAACCAGGCTGTTGGACGCGGCGGCTGCTCGCAGCCTGACGTATGAATCACACAGCCTGGTTGATCAGGTGTTAGATCTTCGCAGGTGTTTATCGAGTTCTTTCTCTCTCTCGACCACGTGAGAGTCCGGCTAGTTGATGCAATTAGCTGATTAAGACATCTTAAACACTTCGAGGAAGGAATGTAGACATCTTAATAGAAACATCTTGCAGGCGAGGAGTCACAATAACGTGGCTAAAGTATGTTGACCAGGCCACACACTAGAAGGTGAAGGGACGACGACGTTTCGGTCCGTCCTGGACCATTCTCAAGTCGATTGTCTTGAGAATGGTCCAGGACGGACCGAAACGTCGTCGTCCCTTCACCTTCTAGTGTGTGGTCTGGTCAACATACTTTAGCCACGTTATTGTGACTCATCGCCTGCATTGCTGGCAAGTCCAATTAACAAAACTCGTTTAGAGGCCTTCGCAGGACTAGTTGAGTAATTAGAGCTACCAATTTAAATGGCACTGTTTACAAGATTTTAATTCAGCTATTCCAGTCTTTAGTTTTGCCATCTACAAATAAATATTAGCATGTAAACGATTCTTTACTCACCATCACCCACCAAACAGATGTGTAGGGTTTCCACCCACAATGTGTAGGGTTTGGTTGTTGCCTGGCTGGCGTTTTGCTGACGTGGCGGACCTGCGTTACGATGGGGGTCACCATCCCACCTGTATTGCGGGCTCAGTCTGTGGGCCTGGAATTTTCAAGCCGGGCTGGGTACCCGGAGATTGCACGGGCGTGTGAGCAGCTGCAGGTGCCTGTAATTGACATCTACGGTGTCGAGCTTGTGACGGCCCGTCGGGTGATTATCAAGTTCACTGAGGAAATGGCGTATAGTGCATTTCTCCGTAGGTACGAGGGGCGGACTCTGCCTCTACAGGATGGTGAGGGCACTGTTTCCATCTCGGATCGGAGTGGTGCCCTCACCTACGTCAGTGTCCATGGGGCTCCGTTAGAGTTTCCAGAGGGTCTGCTCCGGCGGTATTTCGGCCGGTTTGGCGCCATTGAGAGTGTGCGTGTGAATGTGGTGTCTTCGAGCCCGCTTAAGGGCGTCCGAACGAACATTCGTACCCTGGGTATGAGGCTACGGGAGGATATTCCGTCCTCTGTGCGGCTGTTGGGGTACACAGTTCGTGTATTCTACGCCCGCCAGCCTAGGACATGTTATCGTTGTGGCCTGTCGGGCCATCAAGCTGCTGAATGTTCTGCGCCCGCCTCTGCACCTGTGAACCTCTTCAGTGAGGAGGACTTTCCGCCACTTCCTGTGGAAGAGGACGCCTCTCCAGCCGCGACTGCGCCCCCTGTGGTGGAAGTTCCCCGAATGTCGCCGACCCAGTTCCGGATGTTGCGATGCACTCGGTGGATACTCCTGCTCCTGTCCCTGATGCTCCCGTGGGTCTTTCTGATGCTCCCTCCTCACCGTCTGCGTGCCCGTCTTCGGTTTCTGCGCCTGGCCCTGCGTGCTCGCATGCGACCTCGCCTCGGGTCCAGGCTGCGCTGAGTGCTGAGGAGGCTGTGGGGCCTCCTGTTGTGTGTGGTCCGGTTCCCCCTGCGGTTGAGGCTGCTGCAGTCATGAGACGGGCGTTGGTCCGCACGGCTTGTGATGCCCGTGGTTCTGGGTCCGCCTCCGGTTCTGAGGATGTGCGCCCGGTGCCCAAGCGGTCCAAGCGTTCTTCTCCTGCATGGGCTGATGTGGAGTCTTCGGGAGATGAGGTGGTGGTCGCTGACGTCCATGTACCTGCTGATGCACAGGATTGTGTGTATGATTCCCCTCCTGGTTCTTCTGTCGGCGGTTCCCCGCAGTGGGAGGTGGTTGCTCCTCCAGATGTTGGTGAGGGGGGTGCTGGTGAAGGCCGCGACCTAGTGTTGTTACTTAAGAAGGATGTTCGGCGAGGGGAGCCCCTGCAGGTGTCCCGTCCGGTGGTTGCTGCGGAGCCCTGTGGGGCTGCAAAGGTTACGTGGTGCGCTGCCCGTTGCCCGCGCCGGTAAAGGGAAGCACGCGTCCCGTTCATCTTGGCCTCCGGCGTGGAGCACGATGCGGTGACCAACCCTTTGGTTGTTCGCTTTTTTCCCCAAGTGCTGCCTGTTCCGTGGTGCCCCTCGACCGTCTGGGTTCCACGGCTCAGGTATTTGTTGAGAGTGTGCCGCTTTCGATGCCCGATCCTCGGACGTCCTTTCGTCGCCCTCTTACGGAAGTAATCCTGTTGGTGTGGGAGGCGTATTGTGTTCTTTTCCCGGCAGCGGAGTGGCCGGAAAAGTATGCGCAATCTTGATGGTTTATATAGAGTGTGTATTGGACTTTTATGTTCTGTGATGTTTATTTGCCCTTCAGGCCACTGTCCCTGTTAATTGTACTTTAGGCTATACCTTTTCATAAATTATGTTTCTTTGATTTATTGTATTATGTGCCCTTCTGGCTATGCTGTTTGCCCTCTTAAGTGCGGGGTATTGTGCAGAACAATTTGTTTGTATACTTGTATTCCTTTCTTATTTTTGTATTATTATTATTATATTTGTTCTTTTTCGGTTATGTTGGTGCCTCTCGTGTATGTTGCGGTGCTGGTAGCCTTGTTCTGTTTATTACATGTTTTGGAACCATTTCTGTGTGTATTCCGATATGTTTGGCTTCTTTGTTGTGATTTGTTGTATTCATTGCTGTATTTTGTTCGTATTTGTTTGTGTATTTGTATTTGTTGTATATATTGTTGTATTTTGTTCTGTAATTGTTGTATATTGTTTTGTGATTATTGTAATTTGTGGTCGGCCCTTCCGGCGGCGTTTTTGGGTTTATGTACGTGTTTATGTCCTATGTTTTGCTCGTGCTTTATTGTGCTGTTGTTGCGTTTGTTTGTTTTATTGTACTTATAAGCATGCTTGCATGTAAAATATAAATAAAAAAAAAAAAAAAAAAAAAAAAAAA
>WNGS01164437.1:25584481-25600920 GCA_020271785.1 Procambarus virginalis
AGGGCACACCAGGAGCCTGCAGCACGCCCTGAGGGCACACTAGGAGCCTGCAGCACGCCCTGAGGGCACACCAGGAGCCTGCAGCACGCCCTGAGGGCACACCAGGAGCCTGCAGCACGCCCTGAGGGCACACCAGGAGCCTGCAGCACGCCCTGAAAGCACACCAGGAGCCTGCAGCACGCCCTGAGGGCACACCAGGAGCCTGCAGCACGCCCTGAGGGCACACCAGGAGCCTGCAGCACGCCCTGAGAGCACACCAGGAGCCTGCAGCACGCCCTGAGAGCACACCAGGAGCCTGCAGCACGCCCTGAGGGCACACCAGGAGCCTGCAGCACGCCCTGAGGGCACACCAGGAGCCTGCAGCACGCCCTGAGGGCACACCAGGAGCCTGCAGCACGCCCTGAGGGCACACCAGGAGCCTGCAGCACGCCCTGAGAGCACACCAGGAGCCTGCAGCACGCTCTGAGGGCACACCAGGAGCCTGCAGCACGCCCTGAGGGCACACCAGGAGCCTGCAGCACGCCCTGAGGGCACACAGGAGCCTGCAGCACGCCCTGAGGGCACACCAGCCCCCAGCACGCCCTGAGGGCACACCAGGAGCCTGCAGCACGCCCTGAGAGCACACCAGGAGCCTGCAGCACGCCCTGAGTGCACACCAGCCCCCCAGCACGCCCTGAGGGCACACCAGGAGCCTGCAGCACGCCCTGAGAGCACACCAGGAGCCTGCAGCACGCCCTGAGGGCACACCAGCCCCCCAGCACGCCCTGAGGGCACACCAGGAGCCTGCAGCACGCCCTGAGGGCACACCAGGAGCCTACAGCACGCCCTGAGGGCACACCAGGAGCCTGCAGCACGCCCTGAGAGCACACCAGGAGCCTGCAGCACGCCCTGAGGGCACACCAGCCCCCCAGCACGCCCTGAGGGCACACCAGGAGCCTGCAGCACGCCCTGAGGGCACACCAGGAGCCCACCAACCCCAGGCACCTCTCGGCCAAGCCACCGTCTCTTTCCTTGAAGAATCAAGCAGAAAACGGATAATCTATCAGCTTCGCTGTCACCCCCGGCGTCGTATCAATTGAGACCGTTGGACAGAAATGCCTGACGACAGCGTCAAGACCCAAAATGGGCGAAAAAAAAATTGTCACGTGTCCCGGCCGGAGCAGACGTCCACTCACTGCCAAGGTTGAACCAGGAGTCCGTCGTCCTCGTTCCGTGGCAACTGTCGTTAGCTGTCGTCGAGGGTCGGGTCCAAATCTCTTTTAACATTTAAGGGAATATACTTGTGTACAGGAGAAATGTATTTGTTTATCTCTTCAGAATGTTCGGTAATATGTTTATTGTTTGTGATGTGTGTATACGTGTGTATTAACAGGATGCATTACCGCAAGCTACCCCAAGCTACACAAGCTTCACTAAGCTTCCTGGTAATATGTTAGTAATGAATAAATATGATATATTTACTCATTATAATGTTGGTGTTGAATGTACAACACGAAAAAACATAATTTGAATCTGAAAAAGTATTTTTGAGCTGGTGACGCCAAATCAAGTCGACGATCCAAGCGTCGGTTAGGTTAGGTCAGGTCAGTCTAACCTAACATATCATATTTATTCATTACTAACGTATTGCCAGGAAGCTTTGTGAAGCTTGTGTAGCTTGTGGTAGCTTGTGGTAATTAGACGGACCCACAGGATGTACTGAACGGGGTGAGAATAGCTTGAGCTACCTCATCCCTTTGTGTGTATTTTACCTCAATAAACTTATTTCAGTTTCAATTAAGGGAATACATACTATATGTTCTGAAGCTCGTATTAATTAGGTTAAATTATTATTAGTTTAACACACGAGTATTCTGCTTGTTTGTTAATTATATTTTATGCCAATATATGTACCGGCAAAATTCACCATCAGATGACTGACGCGAAATATTAACAGAAAGAAAAATATTTGTATATATGCTTCTTTATAGTACTGTAGTTTCCTGTGTATTCTAACTAATATTAAAAGAAGAAAAGTTCAGATGTAAACTGAGTGGGTCCAGAAATTACACAAGACCCAAGGAAGGTCATATATAGCCTCTTACTAAAATAACCTTCTTTGGTGTGTTCTTTTGGTAATGAATTATTTAACCAATTTATTTGCGATTCTGTTGGATTCAGACATTTACCTGAGCGCCACAATGAAATCCATGAGATATCCATTTGTAAAGACATTTTACAAGAATGTAAAACTTCAAAGTCTCTGTACTCTAATAAACCCAATGTACCTTCTTGCATATAAATAAATGAATAAATAAATAAATAAAATCAATCAATTAATCCAGAAACCTCAACGTCGCATCAGGAACAGTACCTGTCTTAACCTGGATCACTGGGAACGCCTCGAAGAGAATTACAACTTTTGGGGGAAGGCCAATTAAATGAATGTCTATGAATTTTGTAAATTCTTGTCGTAAATTTGTATGTGGCCCTGTCACTTTTTTTTCTTGACATTCTAATGCCGTAAGTTTTTCTCAACACGTATTTTACATCCAGGAGTCATTTAATAACTTGGTCTTCAGACTTTTACTAGTTAATTGGAGTGCTTTTTTCAGATATATTCACTGTACAACTCATTCCTGTATAATCTAATTTAGGCCTTTTTTTATTTTTTGTAAGCATTTCTGCACTTCAATTTAAATGCAATTCTGAAATTGCCAAGCACAGCATAAGTTCCACTTGTCATATCCCCTACTAGTCTTCAGGCGAGTTTACCAATTTTTAACACTTCTGGATCTCTTTCCTTGCGTAATTTTTTTTTCCACAATTTGTAAAAAAGTAAAATTTGCAGTCTCTGTGGCACAGAGGTAAAACACTTGCCCAGCACTTCATGAGCACTTTGGCCTGGGTTCTATCCTGGCTGGGGAGTGGTCGATTGACTGGGAACCAATCCTTACCAACAGCCTCTATTCACCCAGCATTGATGTTAAACGATTTGACGGGTCGTATTCCAGGGAAACAACTTCGATCAAAGACCTGCCCGAAACGCTACTTGATTTTGAAATATTTTATGAATTATTTATTTATGCATTACTCATACATTTGTATCCTGTTACTTCATATTAACAATTTTATTTTATTTGACAAACCAGAATAAAATGGCAAAAGAAGATGACCTAACTGGAAAATGAAGAACATTTTCCAAACAAGGTTATCTAGTAATTATGCTTTTATTTATTATTGGACCATTATATTTAATTCAAGGATGCATGTACCGATAACAAAATTAAAACACGGAATATAATAAGTGTGTATTTAAGAAGTTATTTAATTTGAGACCAACAGACATGAGAGTAGCTTTAAGAATCTAGTTACACTAAATCCACGAATGTTTGAGAAATGTCAAATTCATTGTCATATTTTGTACTGCTGGAACAACTTGTGTAAACATATACATTTGTAAACTATATGTAAATTATAACATACATTTTATTACTCAAGAAGTTGAGGATATAATGTCCTTTCAATGTAAATCATAATATTAAAACAAATATTTTGATAATCATGTACAGTACTTTTAATTGAAGTTCGGGATGATGGACTTTTACAAATCGTTCAACGCTCACCAAGGTCGGTGCATATACTGTACCTCCAAGAAACAAAACAATTGAGAACAGTGACAATTTATGGTGCATAAAGTTTGCTGAATATACTTTAAAAACAATCTTAATGTTGTAACAACTTACTAAAAGATAAAAATTAATTGCTCAGGCCATGAATAAGACTTGAGCCTTATCACAGATATGAAGGAACATTCCTTAATTTAGAATTGTAAATTTGTATGTCAGTGTACTTTCTTATAATCATTCCAAAATTTATTTAATCATTTTTCCTATAACAAAAAAAATTCTATCTCCTATACAACAGTTACACTTTTACATACAAATATTTTCTGTCAAAATTTATATGTTAATTTCATTATCAAATGTTTTGTGAATCACTCGGCGAGACCACCTGCTTGATGACCTGGTCTTTCCAAGTCGAGAATGAGGAACTCGACATGCAAATCACTAACCTTTGGATCCATTAATGAGAATTACGTGATACAATCCACTAACGAAGGTCCCTAGATTCATCAGTTTCCAAAAATTAGAATATTTTAGTAAATACACACATTGCTCACCAATTCAAATCTCCAGGTAACTTTGCCAAAATCATGACAAATTAATCGTGATTGATGAAATCCAAATTATGAAGCTTAGCTGTCATGTTACTAATGTACAGCAGCCCATGTTTATAAATATGCAATGATAATAAATTATAAATAAATAAACGAGGGTTATTAAATGATAACAGGAGTTCAGTCCTTGGGAAAGATGGACTGTTGGACAAATTTCCTTTCACTTTATGTTTCATTTTACTTAGTAGTACAAAGGTACTCGGGGGTTAAGTAACTGTCATGGGTGCTTCCTGGGGAAGGTCAGTAATTGGCCAACGAGCCCTCGATATGCCTAATGGCCTTCCTCTCCTCAACAATGGGAGACTTAACCAATACGTGACAAGTGATCAAAATTATATCAATATAATTTTTTGTGGCTAGATTTGCTTGTATTTCCTACCTGAGGTAACAGGACCCATTGCAACCCTATGAGCTAGGCAAGTCTTCTGCCTTCTCATGTGATACAAATTGAGAACACATATGTATCAGTGTTACTTTCATTTTTTTAACAAAGTTGTTTTAATTAATAGGTATAGGAACAGCAACAATCAACCTGAATGTGCTAATGGTCCCGAATTATGACACGAGGATGAGGATGAGATTGTTCAAAGGGTTAATGGCAGTGTGGGGAAAAGATGAGGAGGAAATTACACTAGCATTTTCCAGTTAAGAGTCATAAAATGAGTGGAATAAACAAGATGAGAAAGTTGTTTTGAGGTAATTTTGATAGATTTAGATGTAAATTAGTAAAAATGAGTTAAGAGTCACTGCATTCAACTAAATATGGCGGAAAGGTAAGGCTCTCAACCATACGCTTGGCCTTGCAAAATTAGGAGAGTACAAGTATTGATACTTCCATTATCTTCATCATCATTATCTGAAACTGTGTGTGTTGGAAGCTTATAACCATACTAGGCAGGGCAAAGCTGATCATCAAGGAGGCCAATGAAAAATTACAGCCCCAAAAACACACATTTGGGAAGATTTGAATGCCAAGGACCTTAAACCAGCAAAGCCTTAGCATCTGGCAGTCAAAAAATGAGTTTGCCAATTACATACTTACAGAAATTTATGGTTAGGTTAAATTAAGCTGCTAAGAGAACTATCAATATACAGCTCTATTGTGTACTAAGTTTCTGTACTGTAAAGTACTGTATAGTGTCTTTGAAGAAGCTGCCGTAAAAATTAAATGATTAATTTATGTGGCAGTACAGTACAAGTTTTGTGCATAACACTGATGAGGATCTGACCCATATGACCTGAATTAGTGAGCAATCTCTCTATTTAATTCTACAATGGCCCACAAACGAAACCATTTTTTTTTAGGGTCCATCATGAATCCTCTGAAATCTCTACTGGAAATAACTCCCTTTATTTCCTTTTGCTAAATTAAATTTTTTTTTACAATAGTTCAAAATATTAAAAATCAAGTTCCACTCTCAAAATTCTCACCTACTTATCATAAATTTAAATTCTTTAATAATTACACTGTGGTCATAATACAAACCAAAATAAAAATGGAAAACCTTGCATTAAATTATAAATGACCAAGGAACAAAACATCACGAAGTATACATTTTGGAATGGGGAGTTTCTGGTTAGATCATTTTCTGACAGCGACTGATTAAATGTGCTGTGATCCAATGAACTTTTCCCTCTCCTGTGCGATCTTTAATTTCTACAAAATATCCACTTAAGATTTCAGTATTCTGTGGAATAAATATTATTGGAATATGAAAAGAAAGTCATCTGGTATCTACACACCATATATGCATGCTTAATTGGTATATATATATATTAATTCTCTTTCCGTGCACTTGTACTTTCAAACCATGTTGCTGCAAAATGCAGAACTAGTCTGGTATAAATCAATCGTATTTCACTTGCTAAACTAAACTAAAGAGAACTAAATGTACATGGGGGGGCTTCATTAATACTTGTCGTTCTCCTCCTGCAAATAAGTCATTAGAATCGAACATACATGTCAGTTCATTCATACATTGAAAAATTATTTATGAAAGTTCAGTCTTCCGGAAATGCATACATTACACGGATACAAAACTTGTGTTGCAGTGCATAAACACCCAACACATGCTGCTGTATATTGACATGAGAAAATATAAGTGGAATACTATCAACAGACAGAACCACACTTCTGTAAGTTGTGTTTCACTCAATGATTTAACCTCAAATTTTCATCCATGTTTCGATTTTTTTTTGGGGGGAGGGGGGGGTAACATCAGACTTGAATAATAATCAGAAGTAGCATAACTGAGTGTATCAAAAGATTCTCTTCATAAAGGCTTATACAGAGTTAATTGGTAATTGATAATTGTTGTATTAATAATGTTAAATAAATGAATACACCAGATAAATATAAGATAGCATTTTCTTTTAATTTCACCAAGACGTACAACAGGCCTATATGTTTTAGTGGCATCAAAACAATACCTTAATGTTCAGCCTACCATTTTTTAGCTCGACATTTACAACTTGTATGTGCTAATGCACCTTTCCATTATTTATATATATTACTCAACACGTTTACCAATATTTGCACGCAGATATGCACTTTCCTGAGAGTAGCCCTAAGCTACTCTATCCTTTTGAGATGTACTTCCTTTTTCTCAATAAACGTACTTGAACTTGAACAAAATTAAAACACAGGTTACAAATTTAAAGAAAAACATTGTGCCAAAATTTCAGATTAGTCTTCAGTAAATTAATATTAAAGAAATTTTATCTGCATCATATATTCCAAATTTCTAATTATGAAATGAGTGGTTTATGATCATCTCATATGAATTACTGTTTGTTATTCAAGGTTAAAATAATTTGATGTATTTTAGCTCATAATACAGCTACTTTTGAAAGTTAACATAAATATACACAAAGTTTCTGTTTTCAATCTTGTTTTTTTACATTTCATAACTGATTTTTCAGTATTAAAAAAAATTAGGCTGTGGATGAAGCAAAATAAACCATTCATGTTGGTAGTTATAGGCCTAACTTTAAATACAATCAAAGTTTATGGCTGTGTACTTCCTCAATGGCTTTATTATGCAGTTCATGAATGAAGTACTTTATATAATTAATTGTAAAACAGCCTAAATGTAATAATTATACAATGTATAAAAAAATTGCAACAGTACAAGTTTTTTTTAATTTAAATAAGAAATAATAATCAATATGGCAACAAGCATTCATGACAGACTTAGACATTATATCTGCAGACCGACATTTGGTCCCTGAGCTTAAATCTCCCAAAAAAAGTTAACCATCTTGGAAATGTACACTTAACGACTCTGAAAATACAGATTTGTTTTGATGTGGGCAATGCAATATCAAAATACAGTACAATGAAAATTAAAGTGCTTGACTAGTTACTTTCAATAGATCAGAAATACATGTACACTACTTTATTCATTGTAACAGCACATGAATGAGAGTTTAACAAACAGATGTTTCGGTCTGTCCTGGACCATTCTCAAGTAGACCATTCTCACAATCGACTTGAGAATGGTCCAGGATGGACCAAAACGTCGTCGTCCCTTCTTTTTCTAGTGGATTGGTCAACAGATGTTGCATTGTTTGTTAAGAAAGAAGAGCAAGGTCTAATGAAATCACGTTAAGTGTAACAATTTCACTGATGTGCCTATACCACAACTTATGGAAACTGACCATTCTGAGTTAATCGCATTTTCATTTAAAGCAAAATAAATTTATGTATTTACAGATTTTAAGTGCCTAAATAACTAAATTAATCAGATTGGTAAATTATATAAACAAACAAACTTAAAAAATATAAATATACATGACCAAAACAGAAATAAATCCTTAAACAAGTTTTGTACACGAGGCCTGCCTCCCTACTTATATCACAGGTAAAAACAGCCTCATTCAAGTATTGTTAACTGATTTAGTCATGTATTCTCCAAAATAATCAGCCTCAATATATAATCTTCCTAGATAGCAGGCATCAGGGTGTGTCTGATAATCACATGTCGATCTGTAGGGGAGCAAAATTCACAGTTGTCTTTTCGAATGTTGCGAAGAATTCATACAAGCAAAAAGTTTCTATTTTCTCTTGAGACAGGGATCAATATATATATATATTTTTTTTTTTGCCACAGGATTTAAAAAAATTATTTATTGTATACAATATTTTCATGTTTCATAAATCTTTAAACTGTGCCCTGTATATTTCATGTTTCATCAATCTTTAAACTGTGCCTGTAACCATAATATATTACAGTATGCTACAATATATAGAAAACTAACTTCTGATAAAATTTACACGTTACTCTACAGTGTGGCATGCATTTGGCGCTATTGGTGGCAGAACAAACAACTTTTACAGTAACAAACAATTTTCACTTCTAATAATTTTAAGTTATAGTATAAGCTTTACATTTTTAAAATAATGCCAAAAATATTGTCCTCATTTTATGCCAAAGTGCACAGTACAGTATATACAATGTTTATATTGTTTTCATGCAATTCAAATATTATATAACTGACAAAACAATGTATTAAAATTTAACATAAATATTTAAAACAGTTATATTAAAACTTTGTTTTTCTAGGTACAAGACTTTGAAGGGGGTGAAAGAACAACTTGAAGCGCTGCAGGAAATCCCATCTGTCCAAGTCCAACAGCAAATAACAAACCAGTCATTATAGTACTGTCGTCACTGCAGACATTGCTAAGCCTTTGCTGCAGTTGCTTGCAAGACCTAGCTTGTGATTACTGCAACTGCTGGTAATGATGGCTTATGGAATGATAAGGTGACCAATTGAGTTTGCCCTTCAGGCATCAGGCATGACATCTGTGGGAACGACCTGCAGGATCAGCTGGAGGATGGTTGTCAAGTGGCCTGGTGGAGCAAAATAGGGTTGTAAGCACTTCTTTATTCCAAAATGGAGGAATTATTATTTGTAATTATTACAATACAACCTACAAAATCTGGACTTACGTATAACGGATCCTTCTAAATAACCGATTAAACCCCACCCACTGGAGTTTCCATCTGTATATCAGTTTTTATGCCACACAAAACCACATCTGAACACATGGATAGGTACTTTCTCTCCTCCGTATTGCCTTTGATATTGCATTTCATATTGTCAATTTCATATACCAGCGACTTCTAGCACTTCTCCATTCATGCTAATTTTACAATTTCCTTCTCTATCTTAAGTTCACCATTGTTTAAAAGTCACCTTTTTTTAGACACACACACACACACATGCATTACAGTCGATATTGGAATAATAATATGCATATGTATATGCTGGCATATTAAATTTGACAGTTCACTCCAGAGAGTTGCAAAGTGTGCAGTACTGCTTTCAAGGATGTACTTAGCATTACAGTATTCTAAAATGGATGTTATCTGCTTCACACAGAATGCTACTTAAACTATTTTTCAAAAGTTTTGTGGGCAACTTTTTTTTTTTTGTTTTTTTTTTTGCTTTTATGTCAGTGATTTTGCATTGTTGTTTTTAAAGTAGGTCTGCCTGGGCATTCTAATACATGTAGACTTACTGACATCAATACTAATAACACTCTCTAACAATAAATGTTAGACACTAACACATTTGAAAATGTTCAAATACTTCAGTTACCTTATTCTGTATTATCCAAATTATCCCTCAAGTGGAATAATATTCTGTATTTAAAGTGTTAAATTCATAACAGATATTCTGTTTGCACTAAAGTCACTTTGTTAATTCTATGCAAAAGACACACAAACACACACCCCTCAATAGACACTACTGAAAGCTAAAACATCCATTACTAAGCATGCATATTATATATATATAATAAATATATATATATATATATAATATATATATATATATATATATAAAAGCATGCATTATATATGCATGCTTGTCACGAACATTGGTACTGCTTGAGCAAAAACAATGCCCGTGTGTTTGGAAAATGCAATGCAGTCTTGGATATATCACAAATAATCACAAATAGTTGAAAAATAATATTTACATGCCAGGGACCTCTCTTCATGTAAACGAAGGGAAGTAGAAGATTAGGCCCGCAACGATGAAGAGGGAAGCGTAGAGATATTCAATCTGCGGCGAGTCAATGATGGGGCCCAAGACAAGGTACACCGAGATGATCATACCAATGGGATGACGATGGGTCCTGTGCAGCAGGATGATCCAATAACGTGGTAAAGTACGGACCAGACCAACATAGAAGGTGAAGGGATGACGTGTTTCGGTCTGTCCTGGACCATTCTCCGTCGATTGTGAATGGTCCAGGACGGACCGAAACGTCGTCGTCCCTTCACCCTTCTAGTGTGTGGTCTGGCAACAGGTCCTGTGCATTGAACTCTCATTGCAGATCACCACTGTTGTAACATACAATTATCTTCAAACTATCATATTCTTCAGTGTAAATAAACAATTTCATTGGACTGCTTTCAGTATACTGTATATTATTTTCTAAAAAATAATACTTGGTTAGATTGTCAGTAACTTTTTGTATAATATTTGACTTTTCAACAGCACCGATTTGAAACACAAATTATTAGCTGTTTAGCCATCTCAAAAATTCATCACATGTAAGATGACATCACGGTGTAAAATATGCAACCAATGCTGTACCTTGTATGGACGTGGGGCATCTTTCATGGTGTATCGCATGATGATGAGAGCTGCCATAGCACCCCCATAGAAGATCCAGGCAGTGAAGCTGAAGAAGGTGTGGGCGAGCGATAACCCGACGGATATAACCTCGAGTTACAGAGCAATAGATGCTGAGGCAAAACAATTGCTCTCAACTAAGATGTATATGAACCTTCTTAAAAGAAAATGAGTCCCTCTGATTACAACTTGTCAAAAGTAATACTTAATCATCTCAAAATACTGAATTGTTACTATCTAAATACTGAATGCTGAAAAATGATTCAATTCCTGCAACATTTACACTAAATCATAAAGGTAAGAAAAGTGTTCGTTCCCATTCACACAGATCGTGGTGAAGACAGTTCATAAGGCGATTGTCTCGATTAAAGAATCACATCAAAACCATAATTGACACGCAATTTTGGAAATGGCAGAGCGAAACTATAAAATAGTTGGATCAAATTAAATGTGGTAAAAAAAAAACAAAAACGCGAACACCACAATGTCTAGCCCGAAAATTCTATGCGTGTTGGTGGAATTATGGACGAAGAGCTTAAATAGATATCCAATGTCCTCACTGTAATCCTCCCAATTAGTCCCTTGTACCCCTTTGAATGGCACACTCACTTACCAGTATTATTAATTATGATAAAGTTATAGCAGTAAGTAGAATAACCGAAACCACATATCAGCAAGACGAAGGAAGACAAAGTTTTAGGTCACCTCCAACAATATCAACGATTGTGAGATGTGATCGAACCTGATCTCAGTGCCGGACCACAAACGTTGTACGTTTTTCCATCTTTAGAGTGGGTTTGGTTATTAGTTATCTGTCACGCACCAACGTTATTACTAGCCAAACTCATTGCTGCATATAGCAAAAGTACTTTACGAATGATTAATGAGGTGGACCGATTGCGATTAAGACATTCAAACACCGATTACTGTGACTTAGGGAGGTCACGAGCATAAAACCAGAGGGCAGGGTTCTAGTAAAATCACAGGTACAGGGGAGCTAGTGAGGAAAAGGGACACCGCACCATATCGAAAAAGAAGTTGGTTATCACGAGTTCTGTCTATCAAATTAACAGACACTAATAGTTCCCTTCTAAGACATCCATGGTAGTTGTCGGCTCACAAAATATCTTCAACCTCAATAGTTGCTCCCTTGATCACCTCTCATCCTATCCATTGTACTTATGCACGCATGAGTTAAGCAGGAACTGGTCGTAGTTGAGCCACTATCTTCTTGTCCGGTCAAGGCCCACTATGATAATAGGTCATTGAGGGCAAATCCCAAGACTGAATGCCTATTTACACAAGTAGCACTATAACCTCTTATAATTGAAGAACTGGGTTAGTGGGAAATCTTGATAGTAAGTTAGTGGAGTAAACGACTCTCGCCCGTCCCAGCGCACGGCACTGGAGTAATAGAGGTTGTTGTATCTGACATGCTTGAAAAGTCTATAAATTGGCCATGCCAACAATTTGAATGTTGTCAAAAAAACAAAAAAATGGTGTTTACGTTAAAAATGTACTTCATTCTCTTGTGGACTTTATCAGACACGCTATATAGAAAAATTACATGTATCACTTGCCCTAATACAAGTAAAACCAAGTTAGTATGAAAAGCTTCTTTATAAGCACATTCAGCTGATCTCTCGTGCAAGATCTTACAGGGCACTTGGACATCTGGTGCGTTGTTGTGTGCAACTCTAGATGGACAGAAGCACTAGCGACGATGCACATTACAGACTGTCAAGTGAAAAAAGCGAGAGACTTCCCAGCAAGCATCGTATTGCAGCGAGTTTGTGCTGAGAATTTAAACCTCCAGCCCAGAAATGGACAAGAGGTAAACCGTGCAGGTACAGAAGCTATGACCAAAGCTCGTATGGCAATACTATGCACCTGACAATGCGGGATGTCAGTAAACAGGACCAACCCCAGATCTTAAGGCGCCTTGAGGCAGCACCGCGCGAATCTATGAAACCATAGATGTTGGCACCCCTGGGTGAACAAACTGCGCCAGACCCTGGTTGAGTCACACGCTAACACGTGTGCACTCGTGTTCGTCTGCACAAGGCCTGTCATACCATTTGGCTATATGAATCCAATTACAAATGGGTACGGGATGCGGGACCCAAGGGCACCCTTGTCCTCCGAACACTGCAGAGGACGATCCGGCAGTGCTTGATAGCACCCATGCCACACGACCTATCATCACAAACCATTACATTTATAACAGACGACGGGGCTGCTGAGACTGGGTGAGATTACCCTGGCCTACGAACCTCTGAACAGGCGACAATTACCATAGTGTACACACACTAACGTTCGTTTGCAGACCCCACGCCTCAACCAAAGCCTCCGCATCATCACCTAAATGCATAGCCTGCGCTATGCTATTAAATCATGGGTCGATGACCGCACACCACACGAAACCATAATGCACGAAGAATGGCCAGTACGATTTGTCAATGGCAGCAGCCCCAAACACAGGTCACATGTGTCCTATTACAAGGTTCATGTATGGTTGCCGTTTGTTGAACAAGGCCCCACTGGGCGTCTATCTACCGCCGCCTTAACGTCCATTGCTGAGTGAATCTGAGCGCCTTAACCCGACAGCCGTACTGCTCTTGCATTTGTATCATGCTCCTAGACCCTTTGAACTCATCTAAATCAAATTTACGGGACACAAGCGATTTGTCCTCTCAAACACTTTCCTCGTTCAGGTTTTTGTCCGTGTCAATCTCGAGTATGTTTGTCCACCATCTTTCCGCTTTTGGTCTTGCGTTTAACTTGCGGTTCCGTGACATTCTTCACTTCTCCCATTGCGCCGCCCTTTCATTACCGCCACCGCCACCAGTGAGAAATATCCGAGTCCCAAACGAACTTCCCACACATGTATCTTCGGTACAGCGCGCTTGCCACACATACACCCAAGCCTGTATATGACATTCCTCCTTCCGAGTGACGTAGCGCCGTTCGACAAGCGCTCTACCTGAATCTGACCCCTATACCCCTATTGTCCGTCCTGGCATCCTCTATGTACCGATGACCTTACAAACAGCTGTTGCACGAGCAGAATGCTCCACTTCTCATAGCCACCCTCCCCCATCCCCCCGAGGCGTGCCCACCCCACTCTCTTTCTCGTCGTCACCCCAGATTCCCGTCGGCCACGCCTCCGCTCCTACCCTCCTTTTCACCACACCCACCTCTGCCCCGCCCGGCCACGCGCTGACCCAAGTCTCGCTCTCTGCCCTGATGTTGTTGTTATGCTTTGATTTACCTGTCTATTTATTCTACCATATGTCTGAAGTCCTATCTTTCACACTCACCCTCTCCTTTATCTGTGATCCCTCTCTGTGTGTGTGTGTGCCTCGGCATCCTCATAGCCCTGCCTTCCCCCCCTTGGCCCACCCGGCACCCCGTGTGTCATTCCTGTTGTTCCCCTACTCAATTGACTACGAACACCACGTTGTGCTCCGACTCCGTGGTCTCTGTTGTGTCGGTGTTCACCTCACTGCCGCTCTCCCCTGGCAGCCCCGGTTTAGCGTGTAAATCTACACTTTCCACCCCATGACCCCTCGTACTCACGCATCTACGTTATCGCGCCCCAGACGCTGCATGTGCACCCAACTCTCCCCCCAGCCCCAGTCCACCCCCCCCTGTAGCCGCCCCAGCCCGCCCCTTCCCACCCAGTCTCACCCCCCCCCGTCCACTGCCCACACTTCATCCAGCTACCCCCCACTCCCACCGCCTGATCCATGCGCCGATCGTGTAGATGATTACAGGCACACACACTCGACACGCATCAAAACAAACTCAAATTGGAGAACAAAAATGATCAAATTTTCACTGCAAACAATAAAACATGTCCTCTAACACGGTGATAAATAGGCGACATCACCATAAAATCCAATTTCATCATCCAGAGCTACAGAGAAATAAAACCCTTCACATAACCGACAACTTAACAACACTAAGTTCAGCAACCCAACAAACGGGAGAGAACCTACCGGCAGAGTCGTACTGTCAGAAATCAAAACACTTCTGTAAGTTAACAAGGCACACTTCGACCATTACAGCGTCAATACCTCATATACACAAATTTCATCACACTGCATTAGTTTTTTTTATTTTGACATATTTAGGCAGGGAGGCAAGACCGACGACTTGTTGTAGTTTATGCATGTCGGACTCACTTCCTTGTTGCAGTGCTGTGTGTGTGACTAAACTTTTATAACTACCAGTTTTCTGGTCTGTCAGTTCCGAGGTGTATGAATACCACATTTTATATTTGACTGTGTCGCAGGAACCGCTTTGGTTAGTTATCTCAAACCTGCCTTTTTACCAGTCTTCTGAGTGATGATGCATCATTTCACATTGCCCTCCAGTGAATCAAGAGAGGATCGTGTTGCTACTAGAAGTCAACATAGACTACTGCAATGTGGGATGCAGTTCCGGCTGCCCCACTCCTCAAAATTTATGACCTCGGTATTGTATCCCTTGCTATTGACCCTTTCAGTGGTTTCACTGATTAGTTAGACCACAACAAACACTTGGTGTATGGTCTATTCCACCTCATCACCCTTCATACACATTATTACATTTATACTGCAGACAGTATGACATTTCCATGGCCGATTCCTACTCGAAAATACGAAAAATAAAAAAGCCGGAGAGCATTTATTCTCCCATTTTAAACTTTTTTCGAAAAGAGTCTTGTATACCATACGCCTGATCCCCTGCTTGCTATGACCCTCTTCACGTTGTGTTCTGTTATGACACCATTACAGGTATGCAGTGATTGCATGTGCCACGCATCTTGCTGAACCCCCTCACTTGTTTTCAACAACCGTGTTGCCTCAGTGTGCCATGTCATTGCTCCTCCTGACAGCAGGGTACAACATTAGTTTCCAGTCTTACTCTTTCATACTGCAAAAAAACATTTATGCTGTATGTTGTTCCATATTTAACAAGAACAATTTTATTTACCAAAGTCTCTATTTCGGTCGCCTGAGCCAGTCGTATATGTAGGTTACTGTAGTGTCAGCAATCATAGGGAACAGGCACATGGGACATTTGAATCTAGTGGTGGCGACCCATTTGTACGCACATCACTCGGCACAATCACTAATCCATTAAAGTTGCCCCCAGTACACACACTAGTAAGCGTGAAGGGCGACACTTTTCGGTGGTCCTGCACCATATCAAGTCACGAGTCTCACCATCGTACTTGAGAATGGTAAGGATGGCCGAACGTCGTCTCCCTTCCACTTCTAGTGGATGTGGTCTGGTCAACATTACCTTTAGGCACGTCTTGTTACGATCATCGCCTGCGACACGTGTCCCTAGCCATACACCCTGGACCTGTTCGTGCAGTGGCACACAACACCCAGTAAATGCATCCACTGGGCGCGGGTAGGCGCAACCATGCCAACACAATCATAGGCAGTCCTGTTTCCCTGTGTCAAAGTCATACACGCATGCTGGAGCCTCCAGTGTAACCTATCACACGTACATAACTGATGGACAACTGCAGCTACAACACTCACTTTTTCACTTCAGCGTAAGACGTATTGCC
>WNGS01164437.1:25636871-25692057 GCA_020271785.1 Procambarus virginalis
CCCTGCCTTACTTTAGTAATCTTATAGCAATATCGGGTGTCAGCCTGCTTTTCCTGCTTTTAAGTCATGTCCATAAAAGCTATGTGGGTGACTAGGTAAAATAGTGTTACGCCATAGTTGATAACGGCTAGAGCCTAGACACTGACGGGTTAATAAATATGTCCTTAAGGTGGGTTGGCACAGATGAAGTTGGACCGCGTTCGAGGGGGGGGACCTGTAGGCAAGGGTGGTGCTGCTGTTAGTAAAGATTATTGTTTGAAGCCCTAGCATTCAAAAGGTTATAAACATTGTTTTAAAAAACCGCACTTGTGCTAACTTTCAGGTCCGAATATTGTCGCGCAACCCGTCCTCGACTCAAGTCGATTACATCAGCGGTCAACCCCACAGACGCATTCATAAATTTTTTCATGCTGTTCATTCAAAACGGGAATTTTCTCAAGTATAAATTAATATTATAATATATTAGCATAGTGTATAAATAGGCATAGTTAGGTTAGGTGTTTAGGTTCTGCTGGCGATTATTTGTATTTTTTAGTACGTGGATGAAGCAATTACAGCGTGTGGTTCGAAGAAAATTCGTCAGTGAAGCACTTGTTCCGAATATGTTTGAACGTCAGCAGTTGTGAGTCGTGTGTAAACCGCTTTTCATTCATAACAGGGGTTTGGCGGGTGCATGGAATCACTTTTGGATCTTTGTTTGGAGGACGGGCTGGTCGATTACATCCAGCGGTCGACCCCACAGACGCATCAACTTTTACAGGTTGTTCAGTCAAAACGGGAATGTTCTCAAATGTAAACTAATATATTAGCATATTGTGAATATATTAGCATATTGTGCATATATAGGCATAGGTGTTTAGGTTCTTTTGGCGATTATGTGTAGTACGTGGGTGAAGCATTTATAGCGTTGTGGTTCGAACAAAATTCGTCAACGAAGCACTTGTTCCGGATGTGTTCGAACGAAAACAGTCTAGTCGCGTGTAAACCGTTTTTCATTCATAAACAGCGGGGGTTTGGCGGGTGCATGGAATCACTTTGGGGGTCTTTGTTTGGAGGACGGTCTGCATACGGTGAAGTGGATTTAGAGTTCACTTGATGTCTCACAGTGCCAGGCTTTGTACTTACAGGTTGGGTTTCACATCATATGTATCATGTTGGGGGGAATCCTCGTGGAAGGCAGGAACCAGGATGTTAGGGTTTAGTATGGCAGTGGTCAATGGTACCAGCGTCAGTGCTTACTGCTTGTATACGCCAGATGCAGTTGAAGGCGGCTCTGTACCGTGTATATTTCGAAATCTGGCGCGACGTTGTGTAGATACATAGATTATGTTCACTGTAGCTTTAGAATATGTCCAGATATCTGGTGGTTGGTTGGAGGTAGTCGTGTTGCAATTGTAGATGGTGGTATTGCACAAGCTGGCTGCACGTGCCTCATTTTCTTGATGTCTGTGTGGGTATTCAGATAATTTCGGTATGCCGTCGCAGATAAGACAGTGTTTGTGGGTTTAGTGAAAGTAGTAGTAGTGTAGCCTAGTGAAATAATCGTCCCTGAACCACATCCGGCTGAATGTATCAAGTATGCGCTTCGCCGCCGCCGTCTTCCTGATGTCGCTTGTCGATTATCGGTACTAGGATGTGTGGCTACTGCATCATGCCATTTTGATACTGCGATAGGCGAACGGTCAGCCAAGTAGCGTCGTGATGGGAGGTTTGGTGGCTGCCACGCCCGTGTGGTGTGCTGGGAAGAACGGGCAACAATATTAGTATTCAAAAAATAACAGCTTTGATGCCTTATCTTACACAAATTATACATTAGACCTGTCAATATTTTATGCAATAGATTCTATAATAGTTACCGTTTATCAGCCATGGGTTTAAGTAATGTAAAATAGTTGTACTGAATTACCAACTTGTTTAGAGGGCGGGCCATTTGCCCTGTTATACACACATTTAAAACAAGAAGTTTGTAAATTTAAAATCTTTATTTTATATATAGTTTTGTTATTTTGATTTTGTTTAAAAGAAGAAAATTGACAACTGTTAGGTAATTTAGACTACGTTTGTTTAGATAAAAAGGTTGGCCGTACACTGCCAGATGTCATTATATATATATGCCTTTGCTTCAGTGCTTACCTATCCTGTTTTCATATTAATATATTATCTAGGTCTTACGTCTCCAATTACCTACATTAAACTGTCTTCTACAATCATGGTTTGTTAAGGGCAAAATATATATATATATTATTCTGAAACTCATTTTTATACTAGCAACAAAATATGTTAAGGGTCTCGTAGTGCGGTTAAGTTCATGCTACTCTCCCTGTCTATATTTTCGGGTTCGAATCCTGGGCGGAGCATATGTGGTTGCCTGCGTTTCCCATCACCTAATTGGCCTGTTTATCCAGCACTATATTGTCGCCCAGTACTTATAGTCTGCGTGTTGTGGGATTCCATGCGGGACCTCCGTATCAAAGATACCCGCACATCCCCCACCCCCCATTTGTCCTATTTTCAGATAATATCTATTTAGTCAGCTAAATAGATAATATCTAATTAGTCAGCTTGTTGGAAGGCAGGCTGGCCCCTGACACAGTCATTTGTCCTAACCAGCGAAGACAACATTGAGAACAGATACTGACCAGCAGTCAGGGAGCTCCAAGTGTTGGTGTGGTGTTTGGACAGCGTCCAGGAGAGGTCTGCAAGTGGCGGCAGAGGCGCACTGCCTTGTTGGCTCTCCACGGTCAGGGACAAAGGGTAACGAGCCCCAGATTCACAAAGCAGTTACGCAAGTACTTACGAACGTGTACATCTTTCCTCAATCTTTGACAGCTTTGGTTACATTTACTAAATAGTTTACAAAGCATGAAAACTTCCCAAATCAACTGTTGTTATTGTTATAAACAGCCTCCTGGTACTTCGGAGCTCATTAACTGTTTAATAATTGTAAACAAAGCCGAAAAAATTGAGAAAAGATGTAGAGGTTCGTAAGTGCTTGCGTAACTGCTTCGTTAATCTGGCTCCAGGGCCTCGTTATGGAGGAGGGGGCATTTGACTTGAGCTTATAATTACATTTGCCTGTATTGTCGTAATAATTATTACAAGTGTATTGTAGTATTGTACAGTACTTGTAAAGAAATTTTATTTATTTAGAAAGGTGTGAAGTTTTGTCTGCATAATGTTAAAGTTATTAGCGTTGTTTTAAAATAATATACATTCGTGGGTGTTGTATATCGAGGTTGTACACAATCTTTCCTGAGTTAAATATCATTGCCCAACTGGTGTGTTCTCATACAAACATGTATAAAATATGAGTTGTGGAAGCTTGCGTGTGTTGTAATTAAGACATGTAATTGATTACGTTCATGTATTGTGTGCCTTTTATACCCATCCTGTGGGCAATACTGTACTAGAAAAACGTCTGAAGCGCATAATAAGCCTCAGGAATTGAGCCCTAAAATTCATTTTTTTTTTGTTTACCTACCTGATTTACCTGAGGGACACTAACCCTAGTGGACTGGATGAGGACAGGAAGCCGGGGCTTGTCAAACTTTACCCCCCCTTCCCCCATTTGCCTTTTATACAGGAGGCTGATATGCCAGCAAACTCTACTCTCTCTAGGCAACAACATATCTTGGAAAAGTCGCTCCGGAGTATTGTTGCTTAGACTCTCGACTTCCTATGGCGTCACCTGCCACATATTAATTAAACTTAATTACTTTATGAAACGAGATTATTTCGGTGTCAAAATATGTTTGATCATGTTCTGCATTCAGTACTAACATTGTAGTGAGTAAATATACAATATTTCTTCATTACTTACGGTAATGCCAGGAGGCTTTTGGTAATTCTATGGACCCCGCTAAGTTACTGCGTAAATTGCATCATATATGTGACTGCATGATGTAATATGCACAGGAAATACATATACTGACCGACAGAAAACATTGTCGTATTTTCCTGTTATATCCACCATGCAAGAATGAAAGTCCATACTATGATTCATTACTGTAGTAGCCTGCTGGAAGCGTAACCTCTTTATGAGAGTTCAAGGTCGTATAACGAGTATAGAAATGTTACTTGCATTTGTTTATTGTCGTACTTAAGGAAATGTATATATATATATGGTATATATTTTTATAACATTCTGCTGCCTCTTTGTTACACCACGCTGAGCTAGTACACATCTACATACAAAGCCAGTTCTTACGTAACAAGTGCATTGCGTCGAGTTTGACAAAGAGCACATTTGGCACCTACGCTTTAAAGGTCCCAAAAGAGAATGGTGAACGATGCAGCGGCAACGTCGCTTTCAGCTGCCAGAGCACCAATAGAAACGCGCATGTGCGCACCGCCTTGCCAATGAGAAGTAGCGTTGCTTTTGACGTCACACCTGTAAACACGGAACAGCTGATGACTCCACGCTTCCTCAGATAAACAAAGCGACGCTAAGGGACGTAGTGTGAGGACCTACCTGGTGAGCTCCTGGATATTTTGAAGTTTATCGCCATACTTTACTCCTCACTCTTTTTAGTATTAAGGTGAGAATGCGTACAGCTGGTACAAGCTTTCAGGATACGATAGAAAATAATAATATTGCATTAAAATATGTTAGAAAATACACTTATTGATCGCCTGAGGCGTACAGTGTATCAAGGTTCGCAGACCTGCGTTACGTAGTCATGGCGTTGTGCGAACTGTGGCGAGGTAATACTCGCAAGCATCACATACACAGTATTGATTACTATTGTTTCATATAAAATGTATACCTTTCTGTATGCCTTAAGTTTATCATAAATGAGCCTATTTATAATTGAAAGAGGGTAATAAGTGCAGAAATATTTTCTCAAAGCTGTATTATGCAGTGAGGCATTACGTTTTTTGTGTACTGATGCAAGTAAAATTTGTTTTCATTCACTGGTTCATTTGACTCTTATCTTAAGCATAGATATAAGCTAACTATGCAGTTACATATATTTTATACATTTGCAGAATTCTCTTTAAATTTAGTTGATTACCAGCTGCAATTGTTAGTTTTCATGTTGCTATATTTTTTATAAAGGAAATTCAAATTATGAAGGATTACAAAGGATTTAAAATAGCAACAGACCATTTGATCTTGGTTGTTTCTTTATGGAAAGCTTAGCCCTGCACTTGGGCTGGACTGTAGTGCGACGGTCTTGCTTTGTGCAGGTCGGTGTTCAATCCATGTTGGTCAAAGTGGTTGGGCACCATTCCTTCTCCCTTTCCAACCAAATCCTTATCCTCATCCCTTCCAAGTGCTATATAGTCATAATGGCTTGGTGGTTTTCCCCTGATAAGGTCCTTTATGAAAAGCTTATGGTAAAAACTCCAATTTGTTGATTTGAAGATTAGAATTTGTTAATTTATTTGTAAATATATTCATGGTATTATAATGAAATAATACAATACAGTAAGCATTCCATGTATTTACTATTTGATAAAAGGGGAAAAAAATTGCTTCATTTAACTTTAAAAGTTTGAAAGGATAATAAAGCCTTTGTTTTGTGATATTAGATAATGCCAAAATTAAATGTATTTTTGTGGGGGAGAAAGAGGGTCAAAATATATTTAATATTATCCATAACATATGTTGGATATAGGCTTGTGAGGGCATGTTTCATTGGAATACAGAACTATGGGGAATACAGTATTATAATTATAATACTTGGATAAAAGTACTGTACTGTACTATAGTTATATACAGTATAGTCATACTGGCTTAGTGCATTACCCCATGATCATTATCTTGCCTACTCATTCAGTTCCCATTGCATCATCCTAATTAATGCTGCATTTAAATAGCTTGGACCTCTTGGGCCTGTAGCCAAATAGTGTAGTACCCCATGGACTTGTATCAAAATAGCACAGCACCTCTTGGGTCTTTATACAAATAGCACAACTCGCCACATGACATTATCTGTTCAAATTAGACCAGAGAAAGTACTGTACATGTCCCAATGTTCTCCATTTTCCCAAAGTGAGCAAAATATCACTACTGTACTAATAAATTAATAATATTGCTATAAAGAAAAAAATTGTTGACTGGATTTTTGTCTCGGTTACAGAGCAGGTTGTGAGGAAAACTCTAAGTGTAAAATGAGGACCTTAACTTATTCAACATTAGTCAAAAAACAAATATTGGTATTAGTCAAAGTGTCTGCATTTATTTGTTTGTTGGTAAAAAAAAAAAAAATCATTTTGTTGAGGACAGGCAGCCTGTGTATTTGTACAAGTTAGGGTTGGTATATTGAGGTCCTCCCTCCCCCCCCTCCCATCCCCCAAGGAAAAATTACTGACCTTCCCCAGGATGCAACCCCACAACAGGCTGACTAACTCCTGGGAACACTTATTTACTGCTAGATGAACAGAGGCATTAAGTGATGGGAAATGTCCTTGGCTATTTCTCTCCTCACACTGAGATTCAAATCTTGAATTCCTGATTGTGAGTGTACTGTCTACTGGAATGCCTTTGGCTGGTAATTTACGAGGCACAAAAAGTACATATTCCATGTTATGAATAAACTTCATTGGCATAATGTTTTAAGTAGTTCTGTTACTAGATTGTTCACAGTAGGTTGTATTATATAGTAATTTACATTTGGATTGATTGTACAGTGGTGAGCTGCTCCACAAGCCATAAGACTGTGAAACTCATACTTGTAATAGAAGTAAATTTATTAGTATTTCTGCCTATCTTGTAGTCAAACTACTTGTAGAAACCTTCATAATGTATAGCCAGTCTATCAAGCTCATATATGAAGCTACATAATAGTAAATACCATCAAAAAGTATCTTGGCATAAAGATGATTAAAAACTTACTTACCAACAAGCCAGATATAGATGACTACCATACCAGATTCAATCAGTTGTCAGTGTATACAGTTAAGTATCAATAGTAGCACAATAGTGTATTTAATTAATCAATTGTGACAGAACAGTAGTTGTAACAGTAGTGATATGAAGATAAACATTTTAAGAAATGGTAGCATAGAACAATATTACTGTACATCACATTACCATGAGCACAAAATGAATGGCGTTTGTATTTATTTATATTAAGTATTATTAAGCCAGTATTAAGTAACACACACAATTGGACTGCGGTTGGGGTGTCCCTTGGAGTAATCAACTCTTAATGAGCTTAACCTTCAGTATCAGGGCTTTATTTATGTCTTTACTGGATGGATGAGTTCTCCATAATGTTGTTAAAAATATGCTTTATTTATTCAGGTTAATATTAATATGGCTTGAATAATATTGAATTACTGTCATTTGGCATAAGTAATTAATTGAAAATCATATGGCTCTATAGAATGTATAAAATGAAGTTGGGACTAATTTAATTTAAAGTGGACAAGCTTAGATTTTGGATAGCTATAGCGAAGGATTAGAGTGGCATAATTTGACTACATTATTAAGGCTACTGTATGTGACTTTTTCATCTATTCACATTTTTATAAGTAATATTAAACTTTTCAAAGTACAGTACAGTGCTGCATTTCCTAGTAATGCTTCTGTACTATAGTATTATACTTGTCATTTAACACCATTAAATAAATTTGTGGTATTTACTTATTTTTTAAATATTTTCAGACAACTGTGCTTGACACCTTATAAACTTCATAATGGGGAGCACTGAGGAGATCACAAAACTTCATTCAGTGAAGAAAAAGCACGAACGTGATTCTGAAGAATCGGATTCAAAGTCAAATTCCAAAAATGCCTCTGGAGCAACTAGTCCTGATCCATTGGAACATGGAATTGATGACGATCTTAAACCCCTGCAAGAAGGGGAAACAAAGTCAAGTGCGAGTGACACAGACAGTGAGAATGAAGGTGCTTGTAAATCCAGAGAGAAACCTCAAGCAGGATTAGATGTGCAAGGGGCTAGAAGTCGGGTCGACAGTGAGAGCTCATCGGAAAATGGAAAGTCCCCAATCGCTGAACATAGCAAAAGGTAAGTGTGTTACTTTTATAAATGCATTTTCTATATTTCATGTGTGGCATTTGCTATTGCTTAATTTAGAATTAAGACATTACTGTACTGTATATAATTAATACCCAACACACACGTGTGAAAAAAAGTGTGATGACTTTTCAGTCCATCCTGGATCCTTATCAAGTTAAGTCCTACTACAGTATATATAATGGTAAGAAATTGGTCAAATCCACTGTTATAGTATATATGCATAATGATGGTGCTCTTGTGATTTACTGCAAGTATACTGTTTGAGTTCTCTGTAATTTAACTTTTAGTGAATACGTTATTAGATATATATTGTACAGGCAGTCTACAGTTTGCTTTGTTTTGGATTATGTGGAATCAGAGTTAAAAAATATGCACGAGCGGATAATATATCACAATAACATCGCTGAAAATAAAGCATGTGACTGTTATGTTTGTTCAGGACTAGTACACATCTTGATAATGGTCCAGGATGGACAGAAACCTTACCACTTCACTTTAAGATTTGTGGGTTGGACCTCTAAGATACGTATTTATTTTGAAGCTTATGTCTGAATTTTAAGCTTACACCGATTTGAGAATGAATAGACAATGATTAGTGTGAACAAGTCTAGCTCATCATCTTGGACTCATTCTCAACAGTGTGTGTGGCTTACATATTCTTGTTTTCCAAGCTTTTAGGTTATATTTATGTATTATTGTGCATTCCAAGCGTTAAGAACATTATTATGTTCTGAATTTGAGGTTGGAAAATGAAGAGTATTAAATACTTGTGAAAGTATCTTGTTGAGTAGGAATGGAAAAATGTAACTTTTGGAGGTTCTGTAACCTAACTCTAGTTTGCCAGTACAGTATTCTGTACCTGTAGTTTGAATTGTATGGATTTTTTTTTATGTTATAAAGACTCGTCTATGTCATAATTTGAAAGGGAATGTTTGGTCGCCCCTTTAGGGATCCAGCTAATAACACCGGATCCCAGACACTGGGATCCGGCATTGTGTTGGTGACCTTGACTCTGGCTTATGTGGGTTGGCTAAATGATCTTTCTGGTGAGGATGCATTAAGGTCAGAGTTGTGCTGCTTTGTGTGTAGGGATGAACCTTCTGTGTTGGTACATCGGATGCTCACGCTTTTCGTTGAAGGTGATGCAGGTATTTGTTGGTTTCCACTTACACAAGTCGAGCATGTCTGATTTGTCGGAGCAAGAGATTATCATTAATATTTGTTATTATATTAAATAAAGAATAAGTTATTGACCTTACAGCATCTTAATTTTTTTCCTTTTATGAAGATTAAATAAGATTTCTGTACTGCTACCTCTGACCTTGAGATGCTAGATGTCTAGAGAAATAGTTGAAGAGTATGGTAACACTGAGGACAGCTGCTTACTCAGAGCCCAGTTGGCTTATACAGTCAAGCAAGACCACCAACCAAAGTGTGGCTTGTCAGTCTCGTTGCAAAAATGAAAACATTATTTTCAATTGTATTTTGTTGAAAGATACATTAATAACTATATCGATATATATTGCACTAACATATGCTGTATAAAAAGGTTTGAATTTTTGGTTGTATGAACCAAATTGAATAATTTTCCATGGATATGCAAATAATTTTTGTAAGAAATTCTAAGTTAATGGCAACAGGAAACCACAAACTGCATTTGTTTTTTTTTGGCTTTCCACCAGGTGTAATGTTTTTGCTGTAAAAGTTATGTTGAACTGTATTTTCCATATCGACGGACCAATCTTCACTCTCGGGCACGTGTCTTGAGTAACACGTAGATTCACATTTTCTTTTCTAACTAGACCCATGTTTAGCTTCATTCAGTTTCCTTGCCAGCACTTGATGCCTGCCTTTGTCAGGGTCTAAGTAATAGATCCTGACAGTAACAGTGGGTTATTTATTGCTTTAAAAAATCAATAAAATCTTTGTCTCGAGAGATCTTGATCCTCGTAACAGCAGACAAAGGTATGTGTTTATATACAATACTTTGTTAAATTATAGTACCAAGTTAGAGTTTGTGCTGAAGTGGTTATAATTATTTTACAATTATAATTAATGTAGACCTTGTTAATTGTCATAGGCAAAACAATTTTGATTTGAACAATTTTTGTTTAAAATACTGTATAATGATATAGTGTATCATATACTTTAGTTTATATGTAGGTCAATTTTTTTCCCCGCCAAAGCCTGATCTACAGTATTTTAATTTCTCTAAAGTAAAAAAAAAAAAAATACTGTATAAATATTGACCTGACCAAACCGTGCTGCTTGCTGCGCTTGGGGGTGATTGGAGCTGTGTAGTATTGAGTAATATTGCAAGTTCATGCTGCCTTAGTTTGAACTAGATGATGCACTGTTTAACATTGATTCCCAGATGTCTGGAGAAAGGTTATTCTCGGCTTGCTTGATATTTACCCGACAGTGACTCACGGGAGTCGCTATACTCGTGTTCTTGTGTCAGGCCAGCGCACTGCCATTTTAAGATATATCTCGTATTTTGGGTTATTGTGTTGCTTTGGATTTATCCGTGATATTTATAAAATATTTAGTCACTGGGTGTAAAATAAATTTGAACTCTGCACTTTGTTGGTCATTGTTTACACTTAAAGGCGTATATGCATCTTGCCTCATTGTGCAGTAATTAATTTCATACAATTATTTATCTTAAAACATTTGTAATAAATAAGAACTTTTTAGAATGTTTATACTTGAAAGCTTTCTATTTTTGTTTAGTACTAGATGCCCATTTTCTGGTGACACATTGGTTAAATGATTCATCTTTATTGGCTGTGCTGGTACTGCAATTAGGACAAAACATAAAATGCATCTTCCTGGCTAAAGACATCAAAACATTGATAATGTTGATTCTTTATTGATTAAATGTTATTCCAGCATGGTTGGCTTGCTGCTTATGTTCTTGAATAATACACGCCAAAAGCAACAGCTGTGTATATGCAAAGAATGCCACAATAATGTGATTGAAAATTAATACCACGCACACATGTGAAAAAGAAATTGACGACTTCAGTCTATCCTAAATCAAGTAGTGCTCTATATAAATATAAACAGAATAGTTATAAGGACATTCATGATTATTGACCTGTGCTCAGTGTGTTATTGATCAGAATTTATTGTATAGTGAATTCACATTAAATTTCAGTGCAAGTGATGTGTGTGTGTGGCATGGTGCCAAGATGGCACTGCAGGGTGTGTATGAAGCAAGTGGGGGTAGAGAGATAAATGTGGAGCTATGTTTGGGTGGTGTTGGCTGGTCAGGAACAGCAAAGTAAGGAAGTTTTTGGGTTTATAGTGGGTGGGGAGAATTTGTGTATCTTGAGGATATACAGTATTAAGTTTCGAGAAGGTTACTGTAGTAACCTTCCATGCACATAATGCATGGAAAGATTATTTAGAATACCTGTCTTGCTCTGTAGAGGAAATATGAATTTGAAATACTGAATGTAAATCATATTCAGAAAGTTTATAAGGAATTATGTGCCTCAATCATCAATGTTATAGAAATATTATATAGGATGAATTGAGAAGCTTACAGACACTAGTCTTGTATTTTTTTTTTTCCCCAAGTATTTTTTGGCTTTCTAATGGAAGAGGCAACACCATAGGTCATTGCTCTCACAGTGTGTGTTTGGGTGTTGGCGGTCCGTGGGTGGCAGTCAAGTCACCGGTGCCTGGCTCCACCTTGTACAGAGCTGTTTTTTTTCATAATCTTAAGATTGTTTTCTCATCTTGCATGTCTTTCTACAGTTTTGTCATGTTTTATTTATTTGTGTGTTCTTTATTGTGCACAATGCTGTTTTTGCACAAAAAAATGATTGAAAATTATTTAGAAATGTTTCTAAAAAAATTACTAAATATTATACAGTTTATAATCAGATTTATTAGTTATTTATGTATTGACATTTGTAGATAAATTTATAAATAGTTAATTTCCTAAGAATTTGTAATAGGGATATGCAAATTAGCAGTCAGGGGCACAAATAATTTTCACACTCTATGGCAGATTACAAGACGAGAACCACTGGCTTGGCTCAGTGATTGCCAACTCTCGGGTTTTCTACATTATCGATGCTGGCATAAAAAGGTTTCAAAAGTTAATAAGTTTGTTCTGGTTTTATTTTTGTTAAAGTCGTGTGTTTCTCATCCTAATATTGTAGTTAGATGAGATTATGGCCTTTGTTTTTGTACAAGTACAATGCTGTGTTTAAGGTTTCCTGTATACTTAAGGACTTTATTTATACACAGGCTTCTAGAGGCAGAAATATTCTGTTTGTGTTTGTATTTACAATCTATTTGATTATTAGTTATGCTAACTATCTTATGACCTGGGAATGCTGTTGGTTTTAGTTTGGAAAATTAATCGGATATTGTTATTTATATGCTTTAGGCATTCTTGTCGTTTCAAAATTAATAAAATTTTGAAATGTACATGGTGACTCTACAGTATTTAGTTTGTCTAGTTTGTTTTCTGTAGGGTTTACTTAAATACAAATTCTTTATTTAAGTAAATTCTTTACTTAAATACAAATATCTGATTAATATTTCTCTTACTGACTGCTCTTACATAACATTATCTTGTATCTGTTTTGTTGTGTTCTGTGCAGGAAATTGTGAAGTGTGTGTTTGTTATGGTTTGTCCTTAGTTTTCTTTGTACAGTACTCGGACATTGTGGGTACTGTATTAAGAAAGATGGTAGGTGGTAGTTTATTACACATGTTTGTGTAATGGACAAATAAAATGGCATTATTTTATATTGTATTTTAGGCATAACTGGAGAAACAGTACCTGCTGAAAATCTATTTGGTTACTATGTGGTCGTATGTGAAAACGAGATACGAAACTGGCAACTTTCTAATAGAAACAGCATTGTAAGTGGATGGAGAAACAAGTGATACAACATAGTAGGTGGGCTGATGACTCAAAACTTGAGGTGACATCGTGGAAATTGATGACTAGTAGGCTTTCCTACGAATATATGAAGATTTGGTAAGGGTAAAATCTTCCCCTCCCCCCTAAGATGTGATATTCGTTCACAATATTGTATAACGAGAATTGATCTTTCCTAGAGCTGAATCATTAGACAAGTGAAATGTTTCCAAGCCTATGGGGAATTACCAACAAAAATGTAATGCCAAAGATGTTAATTCAAGATTCGGATTCATTGTTTAATACTGTTTATTACAGTAAAGCTGAAAATTGGTAGCAGTTTGCTGTGATTACAGAGAAGTGAGATCTAGCACTTTTTCCTGCCTCCTAGCCATTCATACCTGGCATACTTAATTACTCCTCTTAATATTACCATTATTCATCTTATTTCTTTTTTAAAGTTGTGGATGGAATTGGCTTTGACAATTCCTTCAGTGCATTTCACTTTCCTATCAACAATACAGGGAACAAGAACTTCCTTACTTCGACTCGATGAACATATGAATATGCACACACCAAGTCTTATTAGAATTTACCTAGTTTGACTAAATTATAACATCCCCAGATATGTTAAAATTGGTTAGAGGTACCTAGAAAATTATTGAAATTTGAAGATAAGTACAAAGTGGAGCTGACTTGGAGAAAATGGCAAAGTGGAGCTACATGCAAAAGATTAAATTGTTTTAGCAGAGAAAGTTGGCCATTTTCAAAATCCAACCAGTTATGAGTCTTGTTCATGTATCTATTACTACTGACACTGGGATCCACCTTCCCAGTGACGGCCAAAGTCAAATTTTGAATCGTAGATTCTCGGTTCTCGCACCATCCGAGACACATTATCCATAGATGCTGAATGGATTTGGAAGAAGAAAAAAGATAGGAGGAAATCGATTCCACACACGGTGAAGTTTGCGAGTGGATGCTGTAGCTCCCCGAGGCAATTCAAATAATCTGGAACAAAGTGCGAGTCATGGAAACAGTGCGGTGCACTCATCCATCATGGTATGCAGGCTATGAGTCACAATAACGTGGCTAAAGTATGTTGACCAGACCACACACTAGAAGGTGAAGGGACGGCGACGTTTCAGTCCGTCCTGGACCATTCTCAAGTAGATTGTGAGAATGGTCTCGCAATCGACTTGAGAATGGTCCAGGACGGACCGAAACATCGTCGTTCCTTCACCTTCTAGTGTGTGGTCTGGTCAACATCTATCATGGTAATTTTACATGTTACCACTGGAGTATATCACCTTGGTGGTTGGTGCTGTTCCATCCTATTTTCATTACTATTTTAGCGTAATGAAAAGTTTGAGTGTATGAAGTGGAGATAAATATTTTATTTTTAGATATTTGCTAAAAACAAAAGCATCGTAACTGGTTGTGAATCACTGAGGAAGGCCACTTAGTCAAGGGAATGGGAAATGTAGAACAATTTTTTTTAAGCTACATCTGTTTGTTAGGTTAAGGTTTGAAAATATTTTTGAAACCAGTAAATGATTAAAACTAAATACACTATATCTGGAAGAATGGATCTTGTGAAATTCATTTCTTTGGTCCAATTCATTGCCATAACGGCTAATTCTCAATACAGTACAGTATTGATACTGTATATAAAGTTTTATCATATATGGAAGAATTCTAATACAATTATATTTATTAAATGTAAATTTTAAAAAGTATGTATAACTGTGTACGATTAAAGGTGGAACTGTACGTTTAAACGTGGGGAAGAGTTATGTATGATTATTTGTGCTTGTGCTTACATTATAATTTTTCATAGCATCATTATATTAATAGATTTAAATTATAATTAATATACTTTTGTATCTAGTTAAATATATAAGGGTAAGTACTTTTATATGAGACTGCTAATGAAGGTGTATGCCTTGCTTAATTACTTTTCTAATAATTAAGGAAAGCAAAATTTAATGATGGGAATACTTGGTTGTGTGGTGCTATCATATTCTGTCTGGAAATGCAAGTTCAGGTAAGAATAATTGAAGCACAGCAAGATCATAAGAACATTGTATATCCGAGTAAATATTGACAACTATACGATGGGACTGAACCCTCAACATTAGACTCCAGTTGGTAGTACTGTACGTGTGTCTGGGGAGTCCAGGGATATGGGTTCGATCCCATTGTATGGCCTCAATATTTTCTCACAGTACCGAGTTGTTATGTATCTACTTTTCTAATTGCAGGATTTAAAGTTTTCTTATCGATTTGAGTTTGTGGACGTCTAAAACTGTTGTAGTAATTTTTTTAAATTATAGTTTTATATATTTTTTGAGTGGAACAGAAGAAAGATAATGAGGCAGTCGTGTGGAAAGCTGCTGTTTGCCTAACCCACTCTTTTTCATTTTATTGCTTGACGAATACAATTTCTGGATTTATATAGTCTCTATAGCCAACAAATGTTGAAAGTCATGGCATTTATTTTTGCTTCTGAAAAATCAGAAAACTTATATTTTCTGCTGATGTTTAGTGCACAATTGTCACCTTGCATATAAATTTCGGCATATTATATATCCAGTACAATAATCACATTGGCCTAGTTCTTTCTCTTCATAATTACTGTGTTTCCACCTTTCTTGTATATTCTGTATAGTTATGTTAACTTATCTTAACGCTTGTTCCTCATAACTGTGTTTAACTTTTCACCAGACAGCGGACTGTCAGTGACTCTTCTCCAGTCCACAACTTCATCTTCCCTGGAGTTGCAGCATCTCCGCCCAAATTTATGTCCCTTGAAGAGGTGATGAAAGCAGCCAAGGGTGTCAGCAATATGGTTCTTGCTCATGAGATTGCAGTGGATAAAAACTTCAAGTTGGAGAAGTTTGACCCCCCTGACAACAGTGTTGAGAAGCAGGTGATTTATATATATATTTTTTTTTGTGGGGGGGGGTGGATGTTGACAGTGAGGCTGAAGATAAATTATAAGAATATGAAGTGTTGGTTTGAAAGGAGTGTACAGATATTCTCTAAAGCATAATTGTATGAATTTGTTATTTAATGGAAAACTTCAACATACATTAATAATCATCTTTGATTAAGTAAAGTGAGAAATTTCTACTGCATTTCAGATGAAAATTATTACAGTACAGTTTCATAATTTTGTTGCACAATACAATAATTTGAATTGGCCTGAATACCGCAGGTACGGGATGTGATGCACAAAGCTTTCTGGGATCAGCTAGCAAGCCAGTTACTGCAAGATCCTCCCTGCTATGACCAGGCTCTAGTTCTGCTGCAGGAGGTGCAAGAAAACTTGCTGGACATCACGCTTCCTCATCACACGCGCCTTCGACAAGAAATTTCGGATACTCTTGACGTGGAGCTCATTAAACAGCAGACAGAGCATGGGGTACTTGATTTTAGCCAGTAAGTACTGTCAAGCATATTGTTAAATATGATTTAGTCAGTTCTTAAAGTGCAGATATTGCCATATATTGATCAGATAAGTTGTAGGTTTTTGTTTACAAAAATAAATAATAAATAAATGGTCTTGTGCAGGTTGTATAAATTTGCTAAGGTACAGTATAGAAATGAGGAAATCTTAATGCTAGAAAGGACAAAATACAGGATCCTAATACTGTTGGATGTACTAATCGTGTAGTTTACATGTAAAAAGTGTGAGGAATTTCTAATTTTTTGTTTCAGATACTCGCAGTATGTGCTCTCCATTATGGCTCGTCTGTGTGCACCTGTCAGAGACGAGACCATACGAAACATGATGAGAGAAACCGATGTGGTATCGGTGTTCCGTGGTGTGATGGAGACCCTTGACCTGATGCGCCTTGATATGGCCAATTTTACTATTCAGCAAATCAGGCCTCATATTATAGCACAGGTAATAATTTTGTTACAAAATTTGCTTGCACTGTTTGAATAGTGAAGAAATAAGTGTCTTTTATCTTCAGTCTTAGAAAAATTAAAACAAAAAAGATAGTTAGCTCTCTGGTGAAGCCCTTGTTTAACATTGGTTAACGATTAGCACTTTTCTCTAAATTTTTGTATGAAGTTGTAAAATTAAATTGGTTAGCCTTGAATATATTAAGGAAATCAATTTGTTAATAGTGTACTGTATTTATATTTTCCTTCTCACTAATTGTCGTCTACATACCTTTAGTTTAATTAATTTTTAAGAATCCAAATCTATTTTGCATTATGTATATTTCTTATACTTTCTTTGTTATTTTCCTGGAGAACTCCCCTTGAATAAGGGAGATAAGTGGAAACACTACCTCTAGATAGCTCGCTTTAAGGCATGTTCTTAATTTGTTATAACATTTTAAGACTTGAGACTTCGTTTCATTCACCTGGTCTCTTGGAGAGACTAATCGTGTACCCCACACGTGTGAGGTCGACGCAATATCGACCGAGCTATTGAGTAGTCTTCATAAGGAATGTTTCCAGAAGCAGCATCTTGCTGCCAAGCTAGAATTTTATTTTACTTAAGACTCCTCCATTTGACCTTTCTCAAATGTTGGCTGTTAGCCTATCATTTTTAAGTTTGTTTTAGTCTTTTATAAACTCCTTAGAAGCCTATAATCAGTTCTTGCTAGCAGTCCAAACTGTTGTAAAAAGTATTTTTCCTGTGCCGATTCTCCAACCCCCCACCTTGCAACCAAGGCCTTTTTGGCCATTTCATATCTTGCATACACTGTTCTACTACAAATTTCTCCCCACATCTACACATCTTGGATAATTTGATAGTTTTTTTTTTTTTTGTCTCGGCGTAAGTTTCAATCTCTTTGGTTCAGTGTGGAACATGCGATCATCCCTGACATCCAAAGTAAAAAAAATTTTCATAATTGTTCGTAAGAATCCTATGAATCTTTTCATGTCTCTTATTATTATGAGTTTGCCTTGTATAAAATTTATTTGAAATACTTAGGCCCCCATTTAGACAATTTGGGACTATTATAATATTTTGAGCTGTAAAGGTTTCCTTCTATTCAGATGAACACAAGATAATTTTCCATTCTTAGGGAGATTAGCTTCTCGTTTAAATTCTTCAGTGTGTTCCGTAAAAAAATCTCTATTATCCTAGTCCCACTTTCATTGGAGTGTTAGGCACTTGTCCTGAGAAAATTAAGATTACCTGGTTGATACCTGGTTGATGGGGTTCTGGGAGTTCTTCTACTCCCCAAGCCCGGCCCGAGGCCAGGCTTGACTTGTGAGAGTTTGGTCCATTAGGCTGTTGCTTGGAGCGGCCCGCAGGCCCACATACCCACCACAGCCCGGTTGGTCCGGCACTCCTTGGAGGAATAAATCTAGTTTCTTCTTGAAGATGTCCACGGTTGTTCTGGCAATATTTCTTATGCTTGCTGTGATTATTTACAGTATTTAGGCTATTCCTTTTCCCCCCATCCCAAATCCTTATCATGACCCCTTCCTAGAACTATATAGTCGTAATGGCCCGGTGCTTTCTCCTGATGGTTCCCTTCCCTTCAGAGGCATATATAATATCGACAGAATCGGTAAAATTTCCTAACCTGGTTGCTCTACTTGTATACTAGCTGCCACATGATTGTTGTGAAGAGGTTGTGTACGGAGTAGATAGCAAGATCCGAGGCGGTGCAGCTGCTGGATCCTTAACACATTACTGCTACCAAGTTTTCAGTGTGGCAAAAGGTACCATACCATTTATAAAATACAAATAGAAAAATTTGATAAATTTGGTAAGGTTATAACAGCTATGAATCTTATTTTCCAGAGTGTAACCTATGAAAAGAATAAGTTTGCAGAATTCCTCAAGACACAGAATGATGGTTTAGAGCTGACACGAGAGTGGCTATTGAGTCATGTGAGACCTGAAGACTTGACTGTGACGGAAGATATGGCAATGAGAAGTGTCGTGAGCTCTATCATTACTCGCTCGTATCTGGCACTTCTATCGTGGCCTGATGACAAATTATTGCCAGAGGTACAGGTTTGATTGTGAAGTTAGAAATTGTTGCATTTATTTTAATATCAAATAAAATAAATATCTTTGAATTTTATTATCTTAAACATTTTGTTAACATTTCTCTTATTAGCCTTACAGTATATTTACATTTTTACTAAAGTAGTTTGGGAGCACATAGCCACTAATGAAGGAGTAATACATAATGTTAAGTGTAAATCATATTCCATAATTGATGTTAACAAATTTATGACATTGCTTGAATGCTTCATAATAGCTCACTTTGCTCAAAAAATGTATTTGTTTGAATTAATTCTCAGTTTTCTGACAGTTTAAAATTATTGTGCTGCAGTAATGGTGTACTTTGTACTGTATTGTTGTATAATTTTACTAAAGTAATACGGTATGTAAAGTAATACAGTATTCATTTTTATATATTTTTTTAATCAGACTGTAGTACTGGATGGAAGTAGAATACTTGAATTGAGAGATCGTCTAAGTCAAGTGTGCATCCTTGGCTCGGTGATTCTTGTCATCTTATCATCTGTGGGTCCCATGATCACCGTGCCCGATGCCTTCAAGCTCAAGCTGAAGCGTAACCTGTGTATCATCCTGGACCCAGCATTATCCGACAAGTGAGTAGAGATGCTTTTTGTTTATTGTATCTTGCCTTTAGATATGCAGTGAAAGGCATTACCGTGTTGTTTTGGTCTCTTAATAAAGTGGGTCATTTCTTTTGCCATGCTTCTTGTTAAATTGTCTTGGAATTTGCAAGTTGTGGATGATGGGGATTGAAGTGACCATTTATGCATGTATCATGAGTGAAGCATTTGCCTTGCTCTGTGCTTACATAACTAGAATTCAATATAGCCTTCCAGGCTTGGTACTTACTTTGATAATTAGCTACCTCCCTGTTCCAAGTGTATTTGTACTGTTTGAAGACTAACCCACTTCTTGCTTTTTAGTATCCAATTTTGAGCTCGTTTCTATTACTGCACTTTCTATTTTGTGAGCTCAAAAACACTTGAGTGTAATGTCATACTGAATCATCTTATGATTGATATTTTTGAATTTGGTGAGCAGAATGTGTGGCTTTGTGTCGGGGGACAGGAAGGCAGTATGTATTCATACACGTTAGGCTTATATGGAGGCTGCCTCCTCCTTCCCAAGGTGGAATCACTGACCCCTTTCCCACGATGCAACCCCACAACAACCCGACTAACTCCCGAGTACCTACTTGCTGCTAGGTGAACGGGTGCATTAGGTGAAAGGAAATATGGCCAACCATTTCTAACCTGCCCGGGATTCAAAATGAAAGTGTCAGTGGGGTCATGTCTTAGTGTGATGGTGAAGGTATCGGCAAATCATGCTACAGTGTGATGGAGTGTCGGGATATCATACAATAATTTAAAGTAGCATCATCTGCCAAAGCAAGTTGTATGATGATGCCAAAAGAGTGAATTGTAGGCATTGCTGTATCGATTGCACCCTCCAACCAAGGTCTTTTTATTTTTTTTACCCCTTTTAAATTTCTGTTTGGTAGTTTATTCGAATGGTTTAGCTTCAAAATGGACTGTCAATATATATACAATATTGTATACATATATATACAATTTATACAGCATTCTTGTATAAATTTGGCTGTATAATTCATATAACAAAAGTGTGATGGTGGATTGCACACCTCCATGTCGTGGAGATATTAAGGGGAAGGGGACCTTAATATAACCCTAACATTATTATATGCCTGTCCCCAAACAATGAATTACTGCTAAATTATTTTTCATTTTTTTTTTTGTAGTTAAGGTAGGCTGTTTCAGTATGCATTAAGGATTTGGTAAAAAAAAAAAAAGGTATTCCTGTATGTCTGTTCTAAGAAATAAATTAGAAGAGAAATTATTTAAATGCACAAGTCGTAAAGTCGTATATGAAAGTTGGTTTCTGATGCTTGTGTTGTCTGATTTTTTTAGTAATGGTTAAAATGAGGACCGTGGGTTCGTGGTTTCTTATTGGTAATGATGGACAAGTTTGGTAGGAATAATACAGTATGTATGTTCAAATAGAGATATTGGCATGAAAGGTGAGAACTTGTCGGTGTTGTAGTTAACACTTGTTCTCTGATGACGCTAAAACTCGTCATCCGTACTCTAGCAGTAAACATTCCGATGACGCAAAAAGGCGTCATCTGATTACTGTTGACAAACATTTTCATGTATTCATCACTGTGGCGCACATTCTATTATAAATACACTTCGCGAGGAGGCCAGAATGTTTACGTTCAGGAAGGTGCAGCTTTGACAGACTGCCGGTGTTAAAAGCATTAGCAGATAAATACATAAAATTCGGGAAACTATAGACTTTAGGGTCATTAGCATTTATTTCTAAAACCAAATTCAACTTCAAATATTAGGGTAATTTTGTTGAATTTATTGAGACTTCCCAAGAGTTTTGTTGAACTCGGTTATGTTAGTGTTTGAAATTCTGTATACATCTTTGATTGATATAATGTTGTTGAAATCCTTGTTAATAAATGCAGAAATGCATGTTCTCCATAGTAGTTTCTTATCCCGGAAGTACACTCGGGTTCGTTCTTGACACACAATCGAGAATTCCGGGTTCGAATCCCAGGCGGGACAAATGGTTGGGCACATTTCCATTTCCTTTCACCAAGCAGTGAATAGGTACTCAAGAGTTAGTCGCCTTGTATCCTGGGCAGGGTCAGTAATTCGGCCTTTGGTGTGGGGAACCTCTATAAAAGTCAAACGTGTATGAATACACTCTGGCTTCCTGTCCCAACACAATGAATTATTTATAATAGTGTTAATGGTTTTATTACAGATTAGTTTATAGTACAGTAGATTGCAATATCTCCCCTCTCTTATTAGGTCTTCAGTTGTGGATGGTCGTCTACCCAGGTATGTTAAAATATTTTAAGTTATTTCTGGATCTGGCAAAAAATAACAAGTCACAGTTATGCAGTACATGTGCCGACATGAGAATCTTGAAGCACAGCCTATCAGTATTCATTCTGAATAATCATAGATATAATGTTTCTGCAATATAATATGTACAGTAGTTTGATATACTGAACATGTTGACCAGACCACACACTAGAAGGTGAAGGGACGACGATGTTTTGGTCCGTCTTGGATCATTCTCAAGTCGATTGTCTTGAGAATAGTCCAGGACGGACCGAAACGTCGTCGTCCCTTCACCTTCTAGTGTGTGGTCTGGTCAACATACTTTAGCCAAGTTATTGTGACTCATCGCCTGCTGAACATGTCGATCGCTATGTGATGACCTCACTATATACAATGATGGTGGTGTATGGCATAATATATATTTTATTATAAAGAGTACCTAGTTAACTAGCACTCGTTAAAAAAAAAGGCATATCGTCATGGCCTGTCTTCTTCCGGCTCTTTGGTCTCATCCCTTGCAAGTGCTATGTACTGTAGTTTTAAGTGGTTTAGCACTCTCCTGATAATTAATTTGAGGGCTGTGAAAGTGGTGCTGAAGCTTTACATAAAAATGGTAAGAATTAATATTAGTGGGCAGAAAGTCATAATGCAGATGTTGATAGACTGTGGCGGGTTTTGTTCAAAGAACATCTCTTTTTGGAAATGGACTGCAGAAATGTGACAAACAAGGCATGCGTTGTTCATAGTTAAATGTATTTTCTTTTAATAGTTGTTTTTATTTTTTTGAAAAATACACAATAACTGAAAAATTGGTTATTAAAATAATGCACTGCTATAGTTCTTTGACTTGCTGTTTTTAGTTTTATAAATTACATGAAATAGAATCAGTTACATGTTTTAATGCAGGAAAAATATTGTACAATCTTTTCTCAAAGTATAATTGTATCCAGCATGAAATCTACAAAAAAACATTGTTGAGACCTGGATCATCACAACTTAAACAGTTTCCTAATGTTCATTTGTAAGATGACATGATGATTTAAAATTTTCAGAGAGACAATGGCAGTGATGGACAATATAGCTGAGCAGGTCGTTAAGGAAGTTGATGACCATTTTGCAGAGCATGAAAAGCCACCATTGCCAGCATCAGCAAAGACTGCTTGAAATCACAAATCCTCGAGATAAAGAGTCCAGACCATCGCATAAGATCATTGATAAGTAAGTACAAATATGGAAGCATTAAGCAAATTTGGTATTCATTGGTTTATTAAAATTTATAGATATTTCAAATAAAATGTTAAACTGCATCTTCAAAAATCTAACCCCCCCCCCTCAAATATAAATATAGTATCATTGCATAATCTCCAAAATAAAGATTGTTTGAAAAGGCACATTATGAAAATAATGGGGGTTTGGGTAGATTTTTGTTTAACATTGTTGCCATGTAAATGTTTTGGAAACCCTAATCCTCAAATCTGTATATGCTTTCTGAGACCTGTCTAAATGTTATATTTCAATACTATTTGGTATACTTTGTTTTTTAATTTTCTTTAAACAATCTCTTTTTTTTTTTTTTTTTTTTTTTTTATTATTATTATACCCCCCCCCCCTTTTTTTGTACACTATGATTGCCAGCATATAAAAAAAAGTAGGTCGCAATGTCAATGTTGTCAAGTGGGTTAGGTTCATACATCTAGTACCCATTATGTTGTGGCAAATCCAGAGAGCACTGCTTAAAACCCGGTGCATCTTATTCTGATAGCAAATCTGCTATCAGAATAATATCAAATTCTGCTTTCAGACAACACTCAGCTCCCTTGTTTAACTCCCTAAACATGCTAAATATAATCTCACTCCATAAATTCTCTTGTGTCAACTACATTTACAAAACCCTGTTCTTAAATGCAAATCCTGCTCTGAAACTCTTCCTGGACAGATGTAATAGGACCCATTATCACCACACCAGAAATAAATATCTCTTTGATATCCCCAGAGTTAAACTTAATCTGTGTAAACACTCTATGCAAATAAAGGGACCCAGTTTATGGAACTCACTCCCTATTGAATTGAAAAGCTGTCCAACTTTTACATCATTCAAAATCAATACTAAAAAGTACCTAATTTCATCTACATAGTTTTTCACCTTTTGCCTTAAAATTGCACTGTATCTATTGCTACCCAATCTCCCAACCTTTGTTTTCCCAATTTGAACATCTTCACCATTGTGATCATTGCTGTCTTCTTATATGTGCTGCCAATCTGCTGTATGGTGTTTATTAATCTTGTTTATCTGTATCTATTGCTACCCAGTCTCCCAATCTTTATGTACCCAATCTGAAAATCTTTACCATAGTGATCATTGCTGTCTTATATGTGCTGTCAATCTGCTGTATGGTGTCTATTAATCTTTTAAATTACCCATCAAGCTGTCAATGTAATCAATCAGAGCTTTAATATAACAATGTGCTTTAATATACTTACAAAGCTCTCTCATCTCATTTTTCTCTTGCAATGTATTTATCATTTATCAATTCTGATTGAATTTACCTACTTAAAATTATCTGTTAGATTAAGGACCTGCCCGAAACGCTGTGCGTACTAGTGGCTTTACAAGATTGTAATACTGTCCTATTCAATGTATTCTCACAAACCCAATGTACCTTCTTGTATATAAATAAATAAATAAATAAATAAATCTTCCTAAAGCTTGACTGGACCACAGTATTTCAGTACATTGAACATAGGATTTTTGTTTTAAAGAATAACATTTTACATTTTTTTCTCCTTCCTAACTTCATTTTTTGTCCACAGAGAAGAGATCAATGGAGTTTATTGGAATTCTGATGAGTTCAACTACGGCTCGGCCAGTCCAGATACCGCCTGGTCTTTCAATCCTGCAGGAAGAGTTGGCTCATATCTGCGGAACGCTGCTTCGCCTCGTCACACACAACAGATCTGTATTTGGCGAGTATTATGCTGATATAATAGCGAACCATATGAAGGCTCATAGGGAACAGTTAGAGGTGAAGAGGAGAAGAAAGTTGTAAAGGAAGAAAGTAGTACTGTAAGTAATAATTAAAAAGGTTCTATGATTGGAATGATACAATTTATTCCAAGTAAACTTCTCTTAGTGCTTATTATTGGGGAAGTATGGTAGCAGTGTTAACACTGAAAGGTTATTGTTGCTGCAAAGTTGGTTCATGTGTAAATAAAACTTGCATGCAGAATAAGTGCAATAGATGAACTTTAAAAAGCAAAAAATACACTAGATGAAATAAAAATCAGCTGGGTTATCACAAATCCTTGCTGATACCATTGCATACTTTGTGATAACAGTATTTGTATGTATATGCATAAAAAAAGCCTTTTGGGCTATAATTGATTGCTGACGTACAAGATAGAATGAATATGCTGTAGTGGAGTTAAACACATTTGGCAGTAAACATCATGGATGTTTCAAAGGGTGTGTTCTCCAGCATTCATTGACAACCCTGTGATGAATAATATTTATTCCAGTGCAGAATTGTCATAACTCCTATATAACGTTTCTATTAATATTTAACATTTATTGATCTATTATTTAATGTTTTTGAACTGGATGATGATTTAGTTGGGCTTGGTATACAAGTGGCAACTTGCTATTACTCAATTATGTTACACACATGAAAATATATTTGACAATGAGAAATTGTTTTGGGGGTTTAGCCATGTCTTGCAAGGTGAGAAATATAAGATGCAACCATGGCTTAATTTGTATACATGGGAAAATGTAATGTCTAACCCTTAACTGTTGCCCTCGAGCATTGGTGTGTGTGAGCATGCGTGCGGTTTTGCAACAGTTCATCAAAGGGCCTGTAGGAGACTAGACATATTGTTATATAAGGGAACACACTATCATGCATTTATTGATGCTCCTGTTATGACCCATTGAATGCCATGCAAAATTTCAAGGACCTGACACAGCTTAGTGAAGAGGTGGAATCTAGTATAAATAGTTGAAAATTTTCCCTTATCACCATTCTGCCACACTCTGGCCAAACTGAAATGAACTGAATTTTTTCCTCGACATTAGTATCAATGTCTTACAAAATTTTTTCACCAGGCAAACCCATAATTTTAGGAGTGCAGTTGGGGGATTGAGGTCAAACTTATCCATTACTTATTTTATACAGATGGCCCATAGTATACAGGTTTTGGAACTTGACACTGACGTGTGTAGTAATTTGCGGGGCAAATAGGATGCATTAGTTAGTAAAAATTTATGAAATGGAAAGGATATTATCACTAACACTATACAATACATACCTTAATGTAATGCCTTACTACATATAGTAGCATTATAATTTATTAGTGCCAATACAGTATGTCAAAAAAGGTTTTGGAATGTAATGAATCATTCTTATTGGTTTTGTTATAGCCAGTTAAAATAATTGTTTTGTTTATATTAATATAAAGTACTATAAATGGAGAAAGACAATTGTATTGATTAAAACATGGTTGGCTGTATTAACTATATTTCAAATATTTTATGGAGCATAAGTCAGGCTTAAAATCCATTAATGTAGAAACTAGGAATCTACTAAACAAAAATGCAATAAATTATCACTTTTCTCATGTACTGCAGTTATTTCCAAAACTACACAATACTTATGTGTATGACCAGTGTATAGAACAAAAACCAGTCCAAATCAGTATAAGAAACTATGTAAATGTTCATTAGTATTACTGTACTTAAGAGTGGTAATATGCAATTAGTTGGGGGAGGGGGTGATTAACTGTACTTAAGGTACAGTTTAATTGTACCTTAAGTACAGGCAAAACTGATGCCACTCACATGCAAATAGTATCCAAGGTTCTTAAATACTAATCAGAAAAATATGCTGTAAAGGTGGGGGGGGGCTTCTTAATATTAAAGTAAATTGAGTCCATTGTCCATATACTATTGATAGAAGTTACTAGTTTCTTTTCCTCTTTTGGGTGAGTGGGCACATATTTGATTCGGCTATTACAACTCGAGGAAAAGTACATGCCACAACAATAATCAATGTTGATCCTACATCAATAAATATTACCAGGGTACATTTTGGCAACTGGGATAGCAATATTATCAATGTCATTGAATTAGCCACTGTATAATAAAATTTAATATATAAGATGACTAACCCACACAACACAAGGAGACAGACGTTTGGTCTGCCCTGGATCATAATAAAGTTGTGTGTGACTTCATCATGGCCCAAAATGTAATCTGTTCTGGCTCACAGTATAATGACTAAACCACACATGATTGTGACTTTAATGCTATAATTAATATTGCACAGGCACTTATACTCAAAAAGTAAAATTTGGAAGTGGTTTTCTTCAATGTTATCAAAGTAAACTTGAAATATTAGCAGTTAGAATGATGATTGACACATACAATATACCATGATTGGATGGGGGCAACTGCTTCCCCTGTAACAAAAAGTGAATAGGGTTACTAGTGGAATATTTCTCTTATGGTTTCGAAAGGTTCATCTTTACTAACATATGACCTAGTCAGCAAATGGTCTATGGAAATTATCTACAATGCACTCTGGTCTACATAGGTTATTAATATTAAGCACCTTGTGTTTCGTAATATAGTAAAGTATAACAACCATATTGTGCACGTTTATATTGAAACATTACAAGGACATTTTCAATATCTAGTATTAACATACAGTACAAGATGGCATCACTTTGCAACATTTTATTTTTCATTATGTATGCTTCAGTATGTTGAGGAAAAACTGCTTAAGCATCAAGGAAATGGTCAGGTCATTCCAGCGGGGAAATAACATATACACTGCAGTACTATTGTGACAACCAAACAATGCATTTATTAAATTTTTTTATTTTGTAAATGGGCTACAGACTGATTAAGACTTGGCTATCTATATTGTCATTGTGTAATCCAAATTAAATGCAAACTGCACATTGAATATAATCCAGTTTCCATTTTGAGCAGACAGCCCTCAAATTTGCAAGCATAAGCCATTTGTATGTTTGGTCTACCATAAAAGCTGTTAGTTCTTCCATTCCAAAGTTATGTCAACTGAGGAATGTTTACTAAAATGAACATTCATTATACTGTACTAGTTTACTTAATTCTTGTGATGAACTAATTTTTGCTTAAAGGAAAATACTATAATACCTGAAAGGATAATTTGGAATTATGATAACTGGGTATAGACATGTAGTATAATATTGTATAGTATTTTTATAATAAGTGTGAGTATTCGTATCCATGAGATGGATGGTATATTTTATGGCCAGCCGAGCTCCTTGCATCATTATAACCTTAAATGTTAGTGCTGCAGGACACTTTTAAGAAGTCTTTCATTGGTAACAATTGCCATGTAGAGATAAGACTAATCCCAAACATTTGTACAGCATATGATGCATGTATAGTATTCACCAGGCCTATGGTTATACCAGTGGCACTCCCCTCCCTTATTATTATTATTACTGGGTACAATTCTTGGCCGAGGTCTCTTGGTCCACTATTTTAGAAGTGTGTACTGTATCTGTATAATAATGCTAGTGATTTTACCAAGAGTAAAAGCACAGCACCAGTGCATGATGATGTGACACATTCTACTGTAAGAATGTCTTAATATTCTCTCTAATCAGGAGTGCCAGTTATATTTGGCATATGTTGATGCTTTATCATGTACTGCATACTTCTCATATTTCACTAATACTTGACTTGACAGAAGGCAGCGATTTGATGATGAATTAAGTTAACTATATACAAGCACACTAATATATCCTAGTCAGTGTTGTATGTCGAATGATTTCCAGTTAAGAGACTAGCACGAAGGTCTCGCACAGGGAATGTGAAAATGTGTGCGCTTGTAAACACTATACACTATATAATGACTGTTGGACCCAGCCTTCAAATTTACTTGTCAAAAGCATGGCACATCTTTTAATAAAGCAATTACTTCATGGCATATATAGCCAAGGTTATTTTGCTTACATCTAATTAGGTAGAGCAAATCTGTCCAAGATTTGATTAAACAATGTTCTGGTATATGTATTGTGTTATGCATTTTATGTAGCTCTAGAAGCCAGATATTTTAAAGTAATGTCATTTTAAAACTAGCCAAAGATTGTTTTTAATTATGACCTATTTAAAGGCACTAACAAATTAGAGATGCAAATATATTTTTATTAACACTATGGAGTAGGACAGTTTTTTTAAGCTCTTGATATGACCATTACTAGTCAGTGACACTGAAATTTGTGTTTTGGCATATCTATAATTGTAGTATAGCGTAAATATGATCTTATTTTTGGTACTGTACTACAACACTGACTCGTAAAGTAGTAATACATAATTGTTTTATGGAGTAACAGTCTTGTAGATTTAGTGTACACTATGTAGTGGTGAAGCACATTAAGAAAAAAAGCATGTAATTTGAGTACTGCGGATCCCCGTCTTATCTTAAAATTTAAAGGCAAAGTAACTAGTAATCTCGCTTAATGTATTGTCTGATGGGTTAAGCGCATAGACGTAAAAACAACTTTTGGTTATAGCAATCCTATGTCCTGTGATAGATATACACCAGTGAATGTCTCTGGAGCACATTTTGTTAAGGCAAAGAGCAGTGTTTACACCTTAATTAAGGGGAGTAGATTTTTTTTTTTTAACCAATAATAAACCACTATTTCCTTGTATATCTTTGGTGCATTGTTAAAAAAATAAATCCAGCTCTACTATCGATTATCGTGCTGGCTTGTGTGTAGATAATTAAAATCCACATTTTACTTTTGTCTTGCCTCAATGCTTTAGAATTGTCAAAGTTGCCTAGTCAACTGGTACTGTAAGGTGTGGATTGTACATCATCATAATCTTTTTAACTAAGTTTAACCCTTTACATTTTTGTTTGTTAAAACTAAATATTAATTTGTTATCTTTATATAAATATATATAGTAATATTTTGGGTACTTTGATATTTTGTAATTTACAGCAAAACAGTGATAGTATATAATTAACCAATACTATACAACGAAATATATTTGTAATCGCTTTAGTGTTCTTTTTAAATTTTGTCATTGAATATTTCTTCTCTGGTAATAATGGTATACTAATTACAAAGATGTAGCAAGAGTATTAAGTAAATGCAGTACTGTATATAAAATGTGCATATATCTATATTATTTGCTTGTTCCTGGCAAGCATACATCTTTGAAATAAAAAAAATAAAAAGTTATGTTTATACTATGCTTTTCACTTAGCCTTTGTTCTATTCCTCCCAATATATATCTTGTGATTTAGGCCAGGTACTGAACATACCGACTTACACTTCCCTCCTCCCCGCCCTTTTCACTTCTACACAGCAATGTCCTCAGTGTCACAATAACAACATTCCTTGCCATCCTTCATGACACCAATACAAGACCATAAAAACATTAATAGGCATCAAGCCACAAGGACTATCACTCACAAGGTGAGTGATATCATATTCACCAAGGATTCCATCAAGGGATTTTTAAGAAAGCAATGGACTTGAAAATTGGATAGTCTACAATGCAGTTCGGCAATTCATAGCTACCTTTAACCGTGTGCAATTACCTGCAATCCTAGACCAACACCTCTGCCACAGTCTATAAGAACTGGGTAGAAATCAGTATTTTTTGGGAACAGCAAGTGTGGATAACTGCCTTGGCAGCAGAGTCACATCATTTAAGGTAATACCAATATGGTTAGGAACCCAGCAAAACAACTTTAAGCCTGCTACAGATAAGAAATAATAGGATTAAATGACTAGAGCCATTTGTGAGTCAACTGCAATGATAAAGGAACATTGAAATTGGGAAAGTTGAAGTGCATACAAGAATACAAAAAGTTCCAAGAATGCTACTCTTCAAGACTAGGCAGCACCTATAGGTTTGGTCAGGAAAGACAACATATTAACCTACACCTTCAGCAGACTTTGACCCATCTGAATAGGGCAATGGAATGGGAGCACTAGGAAAAGGCAGTTCATAACCGTACAAGGTAGTAGTAGTTACCATTTGGGTCAACTACTTGCACAATTTTGGAAGGTGAAGGGGACCCTCCATGGGTACAAGACATGATATATATTAGAGGGAAATCTTGCAAGTGACATCCAGACAGGAAAAGGGGAACAATGCTGACATGAAGGTGTAAGAGTCAAAGTACGTCATTAGTACGAAATATGATGTTGCAGGGTCTGTGCAAAATAGAGATGGCAGTAACTATCACAATGATCCTGAAGGATGTCTGTCAATGAATGCTGGGGGGAAGGGACAAATGATGGTCATCAGAGCAGAGGCATTATGCAGTAGGGTGCAGAGTATCAAGACCAGAGTCTAAGGAAAGGCAGAGTAATAGGCAGCAACACCCATAAGTGTGTTCAGACAGCATGAGTGGAGTGGAAATAGTGTGCATTTATCAGCTCCCAAAACAACTAATGGGACAAGACAAAGTTTAATGCTTTAAGGCCCTCACCTTAAGGTGAGAGATGGGATGACCAAGACAGTGAAAAATCAACCCCAAAAGTTTCTGCTAAACTTTATACAGAAAGGGACTACCACAGAACGACAAATGGGAAGCAAGTTGTTCTTCATTCCAAGTAACTCTTAGCACAAGTCTGATTTGTAGACAACTTTAAAGCCATATTAGGTGTCCAGAACAACGTGGCATTATTCACAAGTTCAAGCAGTTGTTGGAGGGAACTGGAGTCGTCACCCAGCAGCAGTGTGGTCATCAATATCAAGGGCCGAGAAAATGCCATAGGGGAGGTAGACGATTTAGGCAAACCAGATAAATAGTAGTATTCAGAATACTACCTTGGGGGAACACCTTCATATTGTTGAAAAGTGGTACCAATTCTCACTTTAAAAGAATGACTAGAGCAAGCCTTGAAGGAAAAGTGGGAGATTGCCAAGAAGGCCAAAAGAACGTAGTTGGAAAACAAATATTTTATATCCCGGTGGGATCATAAGTTTTTGTTTTCTAGAAAAAGGCCTAACAATGGAGGTCTTAACAGCAAAGGCAGTATGAATGTATACCTCGGCTCCATAAGCCATCAGTCGTGCTGCCACATTTGCGACAGACAAATTTAAATGGGGAAAAGTAGCAATACTGTAGTGTTCCAACAACCACATTAGACAATGACCACGCATTCAGAAAGTTTGCAACTTGGCAAGGCAATGAGGGGTAATCCTTTGGGGAAATTCCTAGGGAGATGACAAAGCATCTCTGAATGTCATCGAGTCCACCACCATAGAATTGGCAAGGCTTAGAGCAGACTAATTCTGATAGATTATAGGGAAGGGCAGACTGCAATTTAATAGGGGGGCAAACAAGGATGGGAAATAATGTAGGTACAAGGGTTGGGACATGGAACATTCACAAGCAAAGAAATTAGAAAGAAGAGTACCCGAGCTAACATTTTACAAGTGCAAACCCAGCTCCTTCACAACCAACACCTAATCTGCCACGACAAGACCCCTGGAGATTATGGACAGTCGATATCTCTGGAGCAAATTCACTTTCAATATTATGGATTTTCTTCCAGATCTGAGGGAAAGCAGTGTCAGCCATAATGGTGGGAACACAAGATTTACAACTCAAGTGCTTAGCTGTACAGACTATAGGCCACCACACTTCTGAAACCAAGGACAAGAATCAGGTGTCACTATCAGTCTCTTCCAGGTTGCACGATTACAGCATCCATCCCGAGCACAGTCCTGATTCCACCAGGGAATGCACTTCTATATAGCACAAAATGTACAGCAAGGAACAGAGTGGAGGGCAGCACGTCATGAAAAAGGGGGTGCGCTCGAGAGAGAGAGAGAGAGGCAGTTCAGAGAGGTTGGAATGAGTAACATGGAGAGTGAATACATTAATCTGCCTATCAAACCGCTACCTAGGGAGGAAAGAAAAGGTGGTCACGAGGACGGGGAAATGGTCACCGTTATGGACATCAAGAACCTTTCATGTCATGTCTACACAAATAGAGGAGCCGAGAATGATCAACACAGGAAAGGGTGCAAGTGCACGAGTCAACATGGCTTGCCAGAATTCAGGAAGCAACGAAGAGAGGATGAAAGGTTCTAGAAGGCTGGCCAAGGCATCAGGACAAGGATGGGAAATAATGTAGGCACAAGGGTTGGGACATGGAACATTCACAGAGAAAAGAAAATAAGCAGGTGTAATACAAGCAAGAATGTGTGCTTTGTACTAACTGCTCAAAGTACAGTACTGTATCAAAGGCAATGCCAATTGTGGTGGTCCTGTAACTATGGAACACTGGTTTCTACACGAAACCTACACAGTAAAGCATTTGGGTACATGCCCTCCTCGCTTCTCCACACTATTACCCATTATGCATAAATTATTAAAAAGTAGAATATTTTAATATTCAAGCATTGCAAAACAAGAAAAGACATGTACTGTAAAATAAAATACTATTGAAACAAACTTTTACCTGAGAATGACACTGCAAATTTGTTATTACAGTATAGCTTCAGTAGATAGGACATAGATAAAATTAAATTAAAACAATATACCTGTATTAGGAAAATCAAATCAGTCATTTTGGAAATGTCCATTTGCTGAGAAAATACAACTGTAAAAATACACAAACAAAATGCAGTTTCCATAGGTCTATACACTATTCTTGCTACATAACAGGGATAAGGGAAAATTCAAAACCCTCTGAAAGCACACTTACCAAATAGACAAAGCTATACATTGGTGTATTACCATGAATATCAACATACATTAACATCTTTTATTCATGGTTTACAGAATTTAAAGCAATAAAGTATCACAAACAATATATACATATTCCCTGCACATGCTTCGCTTATTAAGAGCTGCTTTACTATACCCAAACAATTTCATACATATAATGAACTGTATAATAATGTGCATTTTGCATTTCATTGTTGTGATCTTTTAACAATACCAACTTTAAGCCACTGATCTAAAGCTGAAGTTACGAGTATTTCTGCCTCATCCTTTCGTATCATACTTATGATGCTTCTTGCATTTTCTACAGACGACACTGACATTAGAGGCTGCTTAAGGTGCACGAGTAAGGAAAATATAACAAAAGCAAACACCCTAAATGCACCAGCAATCACCTTGTCTAGTATTTTCTCTACAGCGGTCTCGGGAAATATGTCGCAGAAAAGGCCAAGGCACAAGTCCACCAACAAAGTGCTGCTGAAAAGCCCTACTTTCATCAAGTGACGATGAAGAGAGTCATTTTCCTTGCGCAGCATCCCAATTGCCTCCATAACAGCATTCGATATGGCGGTCTCGTTTTTCCGAAGCAATGAGTAGAGTGCCGAGCTCACGTGAAAAACATCTACTGGATTGTCAAACAAACTTTGAATTTTTATAACAATTTTGAGGAAATGCTGGTATTCTTTATACTTCAATTGATCTTTTGGGCTATAGAGAAGCTTCGCTTCACTTATTAACCACATAAGCAAATAATTCTCAGGAATTGGTATTTCATACCCATCTTTATTTTTATGCTTTGTATTTACTTCATCAATAACTGGAAGAGTTAGATCACTTGAACTATCATTTCCCAAGACCACAATATTTTGGAGACCCATACTTTTAAGAGTACGCCACAATTCTTCAAACATCAGAGTTTGTTGCTGCCTCACATAATCTTGTGACTCTGCGTACCGTGGAGTTACATGCAACAATAACTTCCAAACTAGAAATCGATATGCGCCTGGGACGACAGAACGTTGACAAAAATTTGAAAATTTCCTCTCATCCAATGGCTGCTCCTTAAACAATGCTTCCACAGCTCTTTTATCTTCTACTTCACGTAGTCCAACTTTTCCATAAAACTGACTACGGAAATTTCTTTCGTCACCCATTCTGGCACAGCAGCTACTCTCCAAAAAATTTACAAGATTATTGTAAAAATCCAAAATTAAATGCAAGTGAAAATATTTCTTTCCTAAAACTGGAAATCAAAGAATTGTTCACATTCAGCTGTTAAGTGTACACAATGTACTGGAAAACTGCCACATTTACGACTAAAAATCACTCTGGCGTGCATTCGTTGTCACTACCACTTGCCTCAAGAACATCAGAACCAGTAATCATACTGAGGTCATTAAACTTGTTACAAAGTGTGCCGAGTTGAACTTGCATGGATGACATTACCAACTGTTGCTGCTGCTGAAACTCCAATACTTCACTCAATATTTGATTAAGCTGGCCTCTGAGATTCTTCACATTATTTATGAGTTCTGTAAAAACCTGCAATCAATAAAACTTTTTAAACTGCCTGCCATACCATCAATCAGATACTACTATAATGCAATCTTGCACTAACTAAAATAGTGTGCACAGCCTAGGTCAAATGCCATGATTACTACCAACTATCATTGTCAAAGAACTACACAGTCTGAAATTTCTCAACATCCACTTTACTATAGTTTGACTACCAAGTCAAAATAAGTAACGCTGCAGGTTACTCAATAGGAATTACAGTACTTATTAAAAAAATGCACAAGCAAAGACAAGGCAATTACCATGAGGTTATGATTATATAAGCACTCTGAAGGTATAGGATAAGAATTTAAGAAATGACAGAGGAAAGGAATGGTACCCAACCACTCTGACAATTGGGAATTAAATGCAAATCCACATGACGCAAGGCCATACCACAGTGTGGTTAGAGAGGATTGGGTAAACAGATTTGGAAAATGTGAATACTATTTTTCTCAGTCCTATGAATGTTTCTTATGCATTAACAAATACGAATTAATTGGCAGGCCAAATTGACCTGCAATTCACATTCTGTGCTTGTAGGAAAACTTAAGAGGACATTCATTTATCTTTCACCAGCTGGTGGAGATGTCTCTTAAGAACTATTCTAAACTGGTTTAGCAGTCAAAGTTAAAAGAATCTATTCTATGGCAATATAAATCAAGCAGTTTTAAAAACCCCCTCATAATTATATGTACAAAATTATTTCAATCACCTGGACTGTATGGGTCTCGCACTGTGGACCCCACACATGCAAGTACTACAAAATTTTAGTACTACATTTTAAACTAATGTTATTTGTTATACATTAGATAAAGATTTTAATTCACATAACCATTACTATGGTAAAAAAACATTTGTTTTATTTGCGAGGAGCAATGCTTAAAGTTTCCATCATACTGTCTAAACCTGAAGCGCAAGCATTACACTAATGTAAGATTAAGTCAGTCTTCGCTCAAGAGCAATGCATCTTCCACTCAAAAACAGACATATCAGAAGAATGAAGCGAGACTTAAAGGCATAAAGTGAAGAAACTTTCAGGAAAAAAGTATAAGCAACTAAGGTCAGGATCTGCAAAAAATCAGGGCTAGGTCATGTAGGCAAATTGAGCAATGAAGTTAGAGGGGGAGGGGGCGCAAACCTCACTTCCTTGGCTGTCAGGGGCAAGGAAGGGAGTTTGATCATGCAGTCAATTTGGGAGAAGTTAGCAGCAAGAAGACTTTGGTAATAAGGTTCTAGTGCAAGGACAGTTCAACCTCTAAATGAGGGCAGGCATAACAGAAGTCCACGGTTGTTCAACGTCCTCCCAGCAAGCATAAGAAATATTGCCGGAACAACCGTGGACATCTTCAAGAGGAAACTAGATTTATTCCTCCAAGGAGTTCCGGACCAGCCGGGCTGTGGTGGGTATGTGGGCCTGCGGGCCGCTCCAAGCAACAGCCTAGTGGACCAAACTCTCACAAGTCAAGCCTGGCCTCGGGCCGGGCTTGGGGAGTAGAAGAACTCCCAGAACCCCATCAACCAGGTATCAACCAGGTATCAACCAGAAGGGTCAGAGATAAAGAGGCCTATTCTTTGAGAAGAGGAGAGTTATATGGCTTACACTTCTGCTCAGACAATGAGTATGGGGTATAGGGTGGAGAGGGGTGGTGCTTACAATAGTTTGTCATGTCCCCTACATCGTCACCTGGAGATTAATGCTCGGTGTGACAATGTGGCTGAACATCAGCTGTGACCATTAGGGCAGCAGGAATGACAAAAGGCAGAGCAGACAACCAAAGTGGAGAATGGAGATTGAGCTGGAAGGTATCCCCTCATAGGCAATGAACACGAGAGGAGAAGAGAGCAAAGGACTGGCAGGAGAGGGTAGGAAGTAGAAGAGGATGTGGTGAGGGAAGAGGGCTGAGAGAGAAGCTCCTGGCTGCACACTGTGGAGGGGAAGGAGAATGATGCATATCAGTTAAGGTCCCGGTGGCAAGGACAAACTATTCTGAAGTAGGGGACAGGAAAAGTGTTAAAAGCCCTTGACAAGCACCAAGAAAATGTGGCATCCTTGAGGACACCCCAGACACCATAGTTGATGTCTTAACCTTGGAAATGGAGAAGTGTGTCCTCTTGTTCAAGGTGCAGAATAAACCATTTAGAACTGAGCACAGAACCCTGAAAATACAGAGCAGCAATGACAACAGATAACGCAGTTAACTGTTGTCATGGCTGGTAGGGAGATGCAAGTAGACTTAACATGGTCAGACTTGACAAAGTGGGTAAAACAACAGGGCACTGTTGCAAGTTAAATTTCTAACACATTGTACAAGCACAGGGATAGGACACATTTATGGACAAAACACTTTACTTCCGATGACAACCGAGACCAAGCATAACATTTTTCTCACCCGTCTCGCTGAGGAGGCGAGAACAATTTAAGCAATACGTGAGGGGGGGGGTCTAAAACACTTGCCACGAGGGAGGGAAGTATCATGGGGAAAACACCAAGTCATTATGACTATATAGCACTTAAGGGGTCAGAATATTGATTTGGGTTGGGACGGGGGTAAGGAATGGTGCCCAACCACTTTGACGGTCAGGGATTGAACACCGACCTGCATGAAGCGAGACCCTCTCTACCGTCCAGTCGAAGTGGTTGGCCATGCCACAAGGAGGGCATGTGAACTTTCCACCTGTACAATGGCATGCCCTTGGCATTCTAAGACGCCATCATGGCCCTAATATTCCTGCCTTCTTTGGTGAGAAGACACAAGGATTGTGCCTACACTTTTATTCAGCTTGACAGATGGATCTACAATTTCCTGATTAACGGAACCCAATGTGTAAGTCAACAAAAAATCCAGCCCATCAACCGTGAAGAGCTCAGTCCCCCAGGGTACTGTGCTTGCTCCAGTACTTTTTCTCATCCTCATATCCGACATAGACAAGAACAACCTATAGCACTATCATCCTTTGCAGACGACACTAGGATCTTCACGAGAGTAGGCAACAGAGGACACGGCAAACCTCCAATCAGATGTGGATCAGGTCTTTCTATGGACTACAGAAAATAATATGGTGTTTAACCAAGATAAGTTCCAGCTCATGCGCTACGGAAAAAGTGAAAATATAAAAACGGAAACTACGTACAAAACTCTGGCAAATCATAACATAGAACGAAAAGGCAATGTAAAGGATTTGGGTGAACTCATGTCGGAAGACCTTACCTTTAAAGAACACAAAGTAGCCATCACAACTGCAAGAAAAATGACAGGTTGGATAACAAGAACTTTTCACACTAGAGATGCTGTACCGATGATACTTTTCAAAGCGCTTGTGCTCTCTAAGAGTGGAGTACTGCTGCACAATGACAGCCCCTTTCAAAGCTGGAGAAATTGCTGACCTGGCGAGCGTGCAGAGATTCTTTACTGCTAGAATCCACTCTGTAAAACATCCAAACTACTGGGACCAACTAAAGAGCCAAAATCTGTATTCCCTCGAGCGCAGGCGGGAGCGATACATAATAATCTATACGTGGAAAATAATTGAGGGGCTGGTCCCAAACCGGCACACACAAATAACATCACATGAGACCAGAAGGCATGGCAGGATGTGCAGAATGCCCCCACTGAAAAGCAGAGGTGCAACAGGTACTCAGAGACAACTCTCAACATTAGAGGCCTGAGACTGTTCAACATGCTTCCACTACACATATGGGGCATAACTGGCAGACCCCTCACACTGTTCAAGAGAGAACTTGACAAACACCTCCAAAGGATACCCGATCAACCAGGCTGCGACTCATACGTCAGGCTGCGGGCAGCCGCGTCCAACAGCCTGGTTGATCAGTCCAGCAACCAGGAGGCCTGGTCGACGACCGGGCCACGGGGACGCTAAGCCCCGGAAGCACCTCAAGGTGAGCTCAAGGTAAAGTAGGACATTTTGTAAGCCCTTTACCAAACCCTCATCAATGTGAAACAAGGTTGTCAACTTCAAAAGGATATTTATAGACAATTGTCAGAATGACAATATAAATTGTCAATTATATAAAACAATCATTGATTATGCATTTTAATGATTGTCAGACATTTTATAAGGACAATGGCCAATAATCAAGTAAAATACCAGATTTCCTAGATATTCCGAGAACAAATGTATGCTACCTCCACGTTGTGCAAAGAAACCCACACACTTAAATATAGATAATGTATAGTGAGTGCAGACTAAGATTTCAGAGCATTACATGACATCCTATCTGATCCAGCAGATGGAGATGTACACAATGACAAAGGAGACAGACCTCAGGCAGCCAAATAAATTTTTGAACAAATGATCACGAGTGAAAAATCCAGAGACTGATCCAATGGCAAGTTTGGTATAGTATTAGTATAAAGAAAATGAATATTACTCAAGGACTATTCCTTATTCAAGCTACCAGGATTGGAGGCACACCACTAAATTTAGGTCTTCTACCCAATACAGCAATACCTCTGTTTACGAATGCCCCTCTGTACGAATTTTTCGGGTTACGAGCCCGATTTCTTTGGAAAATTTGAATCTGGTTACGAACTTTACCTCGGGATACGAGTTTGTCAATACTCTTATGGCCGACCTAGCGCACGGTGGCACAGTGATCACACCTCAGTTTCCCAGTGCCTACCGCCTAGTGACGATCCCGCCTGAATTCTTTGCAAGGATTTACAGTTTCTTCTCCGATTTTTTGCTATTTGAACATAAGAGTAGCCGTTATATATATCTCTCCCCATGGGTCCCAAGAAAGCCAGTGGTAAGGTTCAAGGCAAGGAAACATGCAAGAATGACCGTAGAGGAAAAGCAAGAGATCATTTGTAAACATGAAAATGGTACACGTGTTATTGAACTAGCTAGGCAGTATAACAAATCTTCAGGGGAGGAGAGGACGAGGCAGTAGAGGATGTCCCTTTCTCATTAATTAAGAAAATGTGTGCAGTATGGGAAGAACTGCAAAGTTTTGCTGAAAAAAGAGTCGCCCAGATAAAGCTTTAGCAGGCCGTTGCATTGATCTTATTAATGTCTGTAATGAGACATCACATTGTCAAGTGTTACAAAGAAGGGAAAAAACAATCAAGAAAAAAAATGAGAAAATCATGCAGTGAGCCAGTAGCAGGTCCTAGTGGTATGCAAGGAAAACGTAGCCTAGATGTGAGAGTGAGTACCCCAGAGAAGTCCTCACTGCCTGATGTTATAATGGAAGGGGACTCCCCTTCCAAACACTAAGACCTCTCCTCCCCCCACCCCCTTTCTCCTCACAGTCTTCCATATGCCAATGAAAGTCATCAATAAAGGTATGCAATAACTTGAACATTAGTACTAAAGATTTGGGCGAATTAGTATAAAATTTACTTTGAAGTTAATATTTTTGGGAGTGTGGAATGTATTAATTCAATTTACATTACAGTGGCACCTCGACTTACGATTGCCCCTACTTACGATAGTTTCGAGTTACGAATGTAAATTTCATCGAAAAATGCGACCCGACATCCGATGGTGTCGTCGACTTCCGATATTTGTTGGTACACGTTCGGGTCGACCAAGCGCGTGGTTCCCGGTCATGCAGTCCGACCTGCCTCAGTATACTACATCTGCCCGCTTAGTGACGATCTTATAAGAAATTCTGCGTTTGTGGCGATTTTTTGCATTTTGAACATTAAAGTATTATATATCACACCATGAGTCCCAGGAAAGTCAGTGGTAAGGCTCAACATATGAAAACCCATGCAAGGATGACCATAGAGCAGAAACATGAGTACAGAATGTCTCTTCAACAATTAAGAAAATGTGTGCAGCATGGGAAGAATTGCAAACCTTTGCCGAAACGACTCGCCCAAATCAAACTGCAGTAGGTCGTTGCCTTAACCTATTCAATGACACTGATGCATCATTACAGACAAATGTTAAAATTAAGGGAAAAACAAACATCTCTTAAACTTGTAGGGAGACAGACAAGTACTGAACCACAACCAGGTCCTAATGGTATTCAGGAAAACGTAGGAGAGAGAGAGAGAATACCCCAGAGAAAACATCACTGCCTGATGTGATAATGGAAGGGGACTCCCCTTCTAAACAGTAACAACTCTCCTCCTCCCCCTCTCATCACCTTCTTCCATACGCCATCAAGAGCCCTCCATAAAGGCAAGATCAACTTAGGTACTGTATTGTAGTTAGAAAAAAAACATTGTATTCAGTATAAAATGTATTTGTATGTTAATATTTTGGAAGGTGGGGAATGGATTAATTCAATTCCCTTTATTTCTTATGGGAAAAATCACTTCGACTTACGATATTTCGAGTTACGATCCGTCTCTGGAAATGGATTAGCATCGTAAGTCGAGGCCCCATTGTATTTCTTGTGGGAAAATTTGCTTCCGTTTATAAATCGGGTTACAAACTGTTTCTGGGAACAGATTAAATTCATAAACCGAGGTACAGTACTACTGTATAGGACTGGGAAGGGATCAGGATAAGGATTTGGGATGGGACCGGGGGGGGGGGGGGGGGGGGACCGAATGGTGAGCAACCATTTTGATGGTCGGGGATTGAACGCCAACCTGCATGAAGCGAGAATCTTTCTACCATCCAGTCAAAAGTGGCTGGGTGATATTCCTATGTTAGTAGGGAATAGTTATTACAGGAAAATACTATAAAAATAGAGCCCTACTTTTACATTTTAACCAACATCACAATGAATCAAGTGCCTTCCCACCTTTTCCTCCCAACTCTTGTAAAGATTCACAGGGGTATACTCCCCACTTCAGTCTGCATACAAGTTAGAAGGGCCAGGAATAACCAATCCATCCCAGTTTACCATAACCGAGTAATACTTTATGCAAAAGTAACAAGAGAAATGAGCTATCTATATTTTAAATAGATTAATAGTACACAATTTACCAAAAAGTGTTTTATCCTATTTTACAAGCAGGCAGCATGCGATTTAGCCATAATTATTAAACCTTTATAAATAGCAGAATTTAAATGATAAACTGCACCATTGAAAAAAAAAAAAGTAATCTAGGTTATACCCCAGCTACGAGTTTACGTGATGGTTTGCCATAATCACTCGTTGATAAATGGTGTCAAAAGAGTGAGCAAGTTGAAGTGCAGGGAACAAATATACACGAGGCAAGAAATTAAGAAGGATGTGTCAAAGACCACCTTAACGTGGAGGTACATTTTAAGAAGGCTGTGTTGTGATACTGTATCTGGTGATAAGATGGCTCCAATTAAAAATCACGCAGAGTAACTGTGGCCACCTGGACCGGGAGCCGGTTGGCCGAGCGGACAGCACGCTGGACTTGTGGTCCTGGGTTCGATCCCAGGCGCCGGCGAGAAACAATGGGCAGGATTTCTTTCACCCTATGCCCCTGTTACCTAGCAGTAAAATAGGTACTTGGGTGTTAGTCAGCTGTCACAGGCTGCTTCCTGGGGGTAGAGGCCTGGTCGAGGACCGGGCCGCGGGGACACTAAAAGCCCCGAAAACATCTCAAGATGACCTCAAGATAACCTGCCAGAATATGGTTCAAATACTACTACTGTACAACAGTTGCACAGTGCACTTTGAGCATCTTTTTTTTGTGTGTGTGTTTACACCGTGATACAGGTGAGGGAGGGGGAGGGGTTATCTCTCTGGTGATTTAGAGAATTTTTGTAGAGTGAATTTTTTTTTTTACACAAACTTTCAGGAATCATACATCTTACCGAAATAATTTTATTTTTTAGTTAAATGCCCTTACGATAAAAAATTTGCCTTGCAATGCCCACAAGAAATGAACCTGTATTTTGAAATTACTCTTCACACATTTTCCCTAAATGTTCATCTGTGGATATCTTTTAATGTTATTTTTCCAGTTTATACAAATAAACAATTAAGGCCAGCTTTGTAACACATCACAAAACGTGAAACAAACCGAGAAAATTGCTTGTTGCACACTAACTGAAAATTAAAAAATGACGCAAGTATCCAAACCTGAGAGTCAACGCCTTGTGACGCAGCCAAAACCGAGAACTCTTTGTTAATCATGCACGACAGAGTTGCCAATTCACTTTCTGCCTTGCCAAACTGAAAAAAAAGTAATACAAAATTAAATAAAAATTACACAGTATAACTATGCATGTGCAATGTGAATTATCTAGGGGCCCCAAATTCACCAATTTATTATTTAGAGAGATTTAAATGTTTGTATTTTAAAGGCTAGATTATAAGCCAAATGTTACAATTTAAATTTATATGGTAGAGATTTTTAATGCCAATTCTGGCAGAAAAATCAAAATGCCCCACTTTAGGTTTCAGAGTCCTGTGCCACGTTTAATTTTTTTTTATCCAATTTTTTACAACTTTCAAAACATGGTTATCAGTAGGATTTACAAATCTAAGTTAAATTTGTGAACAAGTTTATGAAAATACATTTTTGGGATTCATGATCTTTTTTTGTATTAGGAAACAATTTTGGCTTGTTTCTCAGATTAACATCAGCAGCACATGTAAAGTTAGCACACGTAACCGTAATTCAAGTCATGTATGAGGCCGTCAAGTCCATACACTGGTTATTCATGGCCATTACTCAAGTATGCAGCACCATTATGGAAGCCACACATAATGAAGCACAAACTTGCAGTTCAGAGACAACTAGATTGGTAAAAAAATTAATTGGCCCCAGCTGTGACGACAAAATAAAGAGAGTACAACTTTTAGAGTCAAGTGTGGTACCGAGAGGAGAGGGATTTGACCAACCGATTTATGGTACCCTCAAACACCTTCACCCCACTCTCCCCACATTATTCATCTTCAAATTATAGCCAATTCCACTTGGATCACCTTGGAGCGATTATAGCCTCAAGTGTCTGGCCTCTAACCTCGCACAATTTTTTTTTTTACAGATATAAATGTTAATGATATTGTTTAAACCATTTCAAAATAATTATTTCTATACTAAACAAGACATTTGTAGCTTTTAAAGCGTGTATCTTATGAGCTTTCAAAATTATGTTTAAATATCTCAAGTTCGAGATATTAGGCCAAAAATTAAGAATCTAAACGCTTCTCCCAAAGAATAAATTGGGTTTATTGGGTTCTCTGTACTGGGTGCCTCAGAATTCCTCATTATCAAACCTCCCTTTTGTCAGCATGCTTGACACCTCTAGAAAACCTTTCTCTTGGGAGCCACCGAAGTACACTGGTACACCTAGAGTAGATTCAGAGTTATTCTACACAAAACCCGTCTTGGGGTCTAGCTTGTTTGATGATAACTGACCACCTGAATTACTCCTTCCTGCCTCTTAAAGTCCTCTACCAAACACTACAATAGTACCGAAATATTCGGATATTGTATACCGATTAATATTTATTACCATGGCAAGGAAACTGGTGCAAATTAAATTTTTAATTGTAGTGTAGGAGAGGAAGGGTGGAAAGGAGGATGGAAAAGTGAGAGGGGAGGGAAGGAAGAGGTTATAGGGTGTAAGAGTGGGATGGGGAAAGAGGCGGGAAAGACCAACTCGGGAACCATTAGGTAATGCTTTTAATAAATCTAAAGTATTGTGGCAGGGGTATAGTTGTGGTGGTGACCCCCTACCCCCAATGGTGGGGAGTGGATCAGGAGTCCCCCTACTTTATATCATACAACACCAACAACACACATTCACAATTCTTTAGCCTGGTCACTGGAATACATTTGTTGCAAGTGTAGTGTTCATGATGACGAATCTCTTGTACATCAGAAAGGGTCAAGTGCCTTACTCCTAGTGAAATAAGATCCTATTTAACCCTTACTGAAGAACTATGGATAACCTATAGTACTGTGGAGGAGGCTGCCTATGGGGCAGGTCTTCCAACCTACAAGCACATGGCTCAAGAGGTGTCAGTGATGGGCCCTGCTACTTCGATGCCTGTCAGCGATGGCCATTTACCATGTTACTTATTTCTACACTATACCATAACTGCTCTACATATTAGTAACATTATCCACTTTACTCGTTTTGTCTTTAAACAAAAAATTCTTGTATTCTATATATATGTATGCCTGTTTGTCAAATTTTTTTTTATTATTAGGTTGGTTTAGGTTATAATGCCGAGATTCATTTTTATCATACACCTTACAACCTAAATCCAACGGAACAGGCGTCCCGGATCGTCGGAACAGTTTGTAGTGTTTAACAGACGGAGAAAAACCAACATGAAGCATTACTATAAAAGGGGAAATGATCAAGTGGAACAAATGTTTCGACAAAGCTGGTTTCCGTTAAAATAATGGTATAGAGCATAAGAGGTAATGGTATGGTATAATGGTATAATAATAGGTAATGTTTTAGTTCAGTCGGTATAAAATCAACTGGCAAGAAGCTATAGCTATAAGAGAAGCTATATAGGATGAAGCCTCCTATAGCACAATAAAAAAAAAACTTTCAAATGTTTACACAAAGCAAGAGTGCCAGGGGGAAAATCTGCACCAAATACCTGTCAATGAACACACCACAACATATCCGTCTCCACCGTTGCCAGTCACACACTTACAAGGACCTCTAGTTTCTGGGCAGCTGGTTCCATATTCCGTAGCAGGCAGGTGTTGGTGGTGATGGCGTCATGCAGGTGTTGAGAACATGTGTGTGGGAGAGAGTGTTGCTGCCTCTCTTGGTGGTGGTGTTGTGAGGGTGCGTCCAACACTCAGCCTACACCTCACCTCCTTTATCGCCTCCTTTTAAACCTCTAATTATATATCTATTCATGCTACTGTGGTTTAGCAATATATTTTATATGTGGTTTTTCTGTCTTCGAAGATTCTTGAAGATTATTTCAGCTTCAGGCGAGCTCAATTTTAAATCAGCTTCGGCTTAGCCTTAATATTTGGTCGAATATCATTTTTAACGAATATATTAGAACAAAGAATAAATTAAATGTATCATAATAATTTTTAAATGTGTGAAATATTTTATTGATAATGTTACAGAGTTTTCATAAATATATAAGTAGCGTTTTTATTATTTCGAAGCCACTATGAATAAATGCGAACAGTTTTTTTTTGGCCAAATCTTTGAACGAAAAAAAAAAACAAATAATTCGTCTGTTTATCATTCAAATTCACAAAAGTCAAAATAATTGATAATTTTAAATTATTATTATATTATTTTAATATTTTAGTACATTTAGCTTGTTATTTTGTCTAGCAAAGTTACAGAGAGTTTATAATGCATTCCTTCTGAAGATGTATTATTAAAAATACGAAGTACTTAAGGCAATCCTGTTTCCATTCTTCCTCCGTGGTCTGACACTGTCATAATATATAATATTATATAAACGAAACGCTATGCGTGCTAATGGCTTTACAAGTATGTAAAACTTCAATTTTCAGTACTCTAATAAACCCTATATACCTTCTTGTATATAAATAAATAAATATAAAAATAAGATATATAATACATAATATGTCCCCCACCAAGAGTGTGCTGTTAGGGGGCACCTTTGACCTCGAGTGCCATTGAGGTCATCCTTGAAGAAAAGCTGAAGGACTTGAAGAGTATGGCGGGAAGAATAGTGGTCTAGGGTGCCCGCCGCGATGCTTGCTACCTCCTTACAAGGTGTATTGTGGCCCGAGTACGTTCTCGACGCACCTACAAGAATTTTGCCCCAAGAGTGTAACAATTATATGCTGTACTTACTATATTAACCTGCAATGTTAAATGGGATTCTTGTAATGTTATTTGTCTATTTGTACTCACTGAATTTGTGCGCCCCTTGAGGGACTTGAAGTAGAAGGGGGGGGGGGGGGGTAGAAATAGCCTAAGCTACTCTATCCCTTTGAGCTGTATTTCTTCCTTATCTCAATAAACATACTTGAACTTGACTCATAATCAAGTGGTACTATCACCTGATGTACCTGTTCACCTAGCAGTAAATAGGTACCCAGGAGGTATAGCTTGTTGCAGAGTTGCATCCTGTAGGGAGGGGGAGGGGTCAGTAGTTCGACCTTGGAGGGACCTTGATATAAGCCTGACATGTAAATATGCACTGGCTGCCTGTCCCCTGACACTAGATTATTATTATTATTTATTAATTCCCGGCGTATTCTTGGACAGGAAGCCTGTATACTTGCATGTAGGGTTATCAAGGTGACCTTCCCAGCATAAAGCCCTTAACAGCTCCCCATGATATTTACTGCTAGGTGAACAGAATCACCAGGTGCAAGGCAACGGGCAGTAGTAGTACCATTTAGAAGTCTGCCGATTTTACTGGATGATCCATAGGATATATATGTATTTATATGACTATATATATATATATATATATATATATATATATATATATATATATACACACTGTTTAAGGCTGGTTCGTACCGACGAGATGAAAGCATTCAACTCAATGGCTGATAGCCTCTGCTAATTGGCTGATAGCTTCTGTTAATTGGCTGATAGCCTCTGTTAATTGGCTGATAGCCAAGATTTTCTTCATCTTCATTACTTTGCTCCAATATTTTCCTCATGTTATCCTTTATTTGTATGATTAGTTTAATATCCTGTTGCCTCTCTGCGACAGGTTTTGGATCGTGTTGAACCGTGTATGATTGGTGAAGGACGCTGACGAATCCCTATAGGCTTTGTTTAGAATTTTGTTGCCTTTGTGCATAATTAAGAATCTTGGTTACATCTTCGCATGATTGGTTTAGGATTCTTCTGTCTCTACGCGTGATTGGCTGAAAATTCGGCTGCCAATTGTCCCGACTGGTTAAGGGTACAATCCTGTTTGATTGGTTTAGGGTCCAACTGCCTCTCTTTGTGATTGTGATTGGTTTAGGGGCCAACTGCCTCTCTCTGTGATTGGTTTAGGCTCCAACTGCCTCCCTCTATGATTGGTTTAGGATCCAACCGCCTCCCTCTATGATTGGTTTAGGATCCAACCGCCTCCCTCTATGATTGGTTTAGGATCCAACCGCCTCCCTCTATGATTGGTTTAGGGGCCAACCGCCTCCCTCTATGATTGGTTTAGGATCTAGCTCTCTTATTGGATAACTGGTTTTGCTATCTTTACCAATGCTGTGGTAAAGATAACAAAACCAATATAGATAGTAGTAAAGATAGTAGTACTGATGGCTATTGTTTTTTGTACTTACTATTGTAATCATTACAAAAAAAGAGGACAAATAAAATCCCAAAAGAAATAAATAATTTATTTCAACAAAATGCATGATTTGTTCTTTGGCTCCGGAATATTAGGCTACACAAATTTAGTGTTTATTTCTTGTATGTTTGGTTAAAGCTACAGCTTCTGGTTATGTTCAGTGTTCACTGATAACATTGTTATGAATGTTCAAGTTATGAGTGAACGCGATACTGTACATAATTAATGTTAGAAATTCTAAACACGATTAGTTAATATCATTTCCCATTTGGACTACTGCAACCACGATATCACTTCTTTTGGGATAGGCTTGTACGTGGTTCTGATCAGCATGGATAGTCCTGATAGTTACGAAATGTAGTCGTAACCCCCACGAATATTAGTGTTCAAACTACCAGGCTGTGCTGGTAGTTTGGACACTTTGCTTCAGACTACATTAGTGCTGACACTAATGGTCTGAAGCAGCTGACTAACACTGTAACAACTAATTTAAGAACACCAGCTTAATCCTTATGGGTAAATTAGATCTATGATCCTTATGGATAGCAACTGACAGTCATGGATAGTAATAGCTGGCTCTCCTGACAGCTATAGCCCGCGGGAAAGTGTTGACTGACGGGCGCAGGTATGTGCCACGTCAGTCAACTGAAACCAGGCAATCAGCCCCTCCTAACGAGCCTGACTGCCAAGTCAATGAGCACTCAGTCCCTCCTCGGTGCTTCAAGACTAATATCAGGAAGTAATATCAGTCTAAATTATAATAAAATATTTTACGGTGATTCAAGAGAATAATATCAGTCTAAATAATAACAAAATCTACAAATATCAAAGTCTAAATAATGTCTAATATCAAAGTCTAAATAATATGTCAAATATCAAAGTTTAAATAATATATCTAATATCAGTCAAAATAATATGTCTAATATCAGTCTAAATAATATGTCTAATATCAAAGTCTAAATAATAGGATAATAGAATAATAGAATACAATTTACTATTATTTGTGAAAACTGACTTTGAACAGCTCGGAACTGATGAAAATTTAACTCCGATTTTCACATTGATTTAATATTATAATTCGTCAAACTGTGATTATTTACTTTTTCAAAGTAAATGATCACAAATAATTTAAATCATGTCAGGTTTACTACCTAACCAATGACAAGTTTTCATATCCATCAGCAGGGTTGTGATTGGGCAATATATGACTATAGCTACTCAAAGCTTCCCTTTCCCAAATACACTTGCTGTGCAAATATATAACAGCATTTTACATGTAAATATTGCTCTAAACTGTACTTAAATGCGTGTAATAACTACTAAATTATAGGCTAGATATGTAGCCATGATATGTATGTAATTACCTAAGTATAACTACCTAATTGTAGATACAGGACGTGGTGTTCTGTCTTCCCAGCTAATATCATATGACTTGTGTGTGTGTGTGTGTGTGTGTGTGTGTGTGTGTGTGTGTGTGTGTGTGTGGTGTGTGTGTGTGTGTGTGTGTGTGTGTAATTACCTAAGTGTAATTACCTAAGTGTAGTTACAGGATGAGAGCTACGCTCGTGGTGTCCCGTCTTCCCAGCACTCTTTGTCATATAACGCTTTGAAACTACTGACGGTCTTGGCCTCCACCACCTTCTCCCCCAACTTGTTCCAACCGTCTACCACTCTGTGTGTGTGTGTGTGTGTGTGTGTGTGTGTGTGTGTGTGTGTGTGTGTGTGTGTGTGTGTGTGTGTGTGTGTAGAGGTAATTAGGGTTTAAGGTAATGTAATTAAAATAATTTGAACAACACTGGGTTATTTATTGACAAGATTCAATGGTGTCTATCACTCATTTAGTTTTTAAATACTTAGAAATTATTATAAAACGAAGTTAAATAATTATTCGCCATAAATTTATATCCAGCCTTTTAAATAATCTTACAAACTTCAACTGTAAACAAATATATATATATATATATATATATATATATATATATATATATATATATATATATATATATATATATATATATATATATATATATATATATATATAATATAATATATATATATATATATATATATATATATATATATATATATATATATATATATATATATGCTAAATATTTGAGTAAATACATCATAAAATTCATCGAGCCAACATATTGTATCTACATAAAAGAAATTAATGTAAAAAACTTATTATATAAAATCTAATGAATAAATATGCATTTCTACATATAATAATATAATGTAAATAAGAATATGTATATTTACATATGTATAACTAACGTTAATTTCTAGGTCTGAACACCCCCACTGACGAGTACTGGTATGACTTGGCCTATCTTAGACTCTGTATAAATATATATGTACAACACTGACACCCAAACACACACACAGAGGTGTTGCTTGTGTTGTTTACAAACACACCAGCCATTGTTATCCATGCCAGCAGTGCTAGGAGCTAGGGTTGCTGGGTCACCTATTATATTCTGCATTTTATATATTATTATATATATATATAGTCAATATCAACCTTTCCGATTCTTTGTTTAGGTTAGGTCATCTTATTAAGAGTTGAAGGTTAATATTTGTTTATGTATATATATATATATATATATATATATATATATATATATATATATATATATATATATATATATATATATATATTTGCAGAGCTTCAACATCACTGAGTTCTACTTTTTGAAGATATACTTCCCCGTTTTCTGTACACGGCAATATTGCAAATGAAGAGGACTGAGAAGAACTGTTCGTCGTTTGATGGACGATATGGGTGCTAACACAGGCCGGTTATACTCGAGTATGTTGAGGGGTTGATAAGATCACTATGGGGACGAAGGAAGGTCAGAACCCTAAGGGAAGGAAATTGGACTCGTCTTCCAGTTCAGCCGAACCTGAGGAAATTTCTCTGGGGCGCCCTCACGTTGCGGGAGTACTCAGCTGGACTCACCGCCACCAGGGACTCGGAGGGCGAGGATGGCGGGTATTCGTTGGATTTGTCCCGCTTGCCAAATCTGAGGAAGTTTCGATCTCGGCCGAAGCGCAGGAAGTTACGATCAAGTGCGCGTTTGTTTACGTCCTGTGGATCCTCTGAGGACACGGTGATTATCTCCTCTTCAGGCTGGAATCCTCTGGCCCAGGAGGAAGGGCTGTAGGATAGCATTGACCCGTAGTCATAAAAGGTTGGGTCGACGGCTCTCTTCATGCGCTGAGAAGTGCTGTCACTGGGGTTTGAAGCTTCAATGCTGTGGGTAGAGATGTCTTTCTTGGTGCTGGTCACGGGATGGACCGGGGTGGGTGACGGGGTGGAGGACACTGAGGTTTTGGGTCCATCACAACCATCACAAGACAAGGCGTTGAGCTGACTGTCGACGGAGCGGCCGAATCGCAGGAAGTTGCGGTCTCCGCGGCCAAATCTAGGAGAGAAACACAGTGAATACAGATATTGAAGCTCGTAAATGGAACTGCAAAACAAAACACCATCGAGGCTGCCAACTCCAGCAGGATGGATGGTTCAGCGACTTATTTTAAACATCATGTTCCCGAATCATGATTCAGAAACATTATTACAAGGTTAAAAGTTTGTAGCAATGCAAAATTAAAGTTGAGGATGTGTTATATGGTTGTCAGGACTGTAATGTAATTGTTAACCCGCTTCACACCATTCTGAAGCTGTTTTCCCAGCCCGTCCTCATAAACAAAGGCCAAAGTCCATTCCATGCACCCACCAAACCCCCTGTTTATGAATGAAAAAAGTTTACACACGACTCACAACTGATGACGTCCGAACACTTCCGGAACAAATGCTTCGCTGACGAGTTTTGTTCGAACCACAACGCTGTAAATGCTTCACCCACGTACTACAAATACAAATAATCGCCAACAGAAGCTAAACACCTAACTTTACCAATGCTTAAATATTCACAGTATGCTAATATATTACAATATTAATTTATATTTGGAAAAAATCATATTTTAAATGAACATTATGTTAAAATTTATGAGTACGTCTTTGAGGCCGACCGCTGGATGGAATAGACTTAGGTCTGAGGACGGGTTGGTTGTACCGTGTATTAAACCTGCTTCAAACTATTCTCAAACTGTTTTGTGATGTCTTAAAACATGCCTATTTTATTTTAATGACTCTATGTCCAATTTTTGAAAAGCTGTCCAACTTTTGCCTTATTCGAAAACAAAAACAAAAAGTACCTAATTTCATCTTCATCGTTTCCTACCTTGTGCTTTAAACTCACACTGTATCTTGTGATACCCAATCCCTAAATATTTATGCACCTAAGCCATACAACTTTACTATTGTGATCATTGCTGTCATCTTATATGTGCTATCAATATGCTTTATTGTACCTAATAATCTTTATAAAATTATCAATCAAGCTATCAATGCTATCAATGTCCTTTAATATACCTACTAATCTCTCTCAATTTTTTCTTACAATGTACCTGTTTACATTTTATAAATTCTGCTAGAATTTACCTACTTAATATTATCTGTTAGATTAAGGACCTGGCGGTAACGCTGCGCGTACTAGTGGCTTTACCAGACTGTAAACACCATGCTATATATCCTCACAAAACCAATGTTCCTTCTTGTATATATACAAACAAACAAATTGTGAAGATATTTAACCTAATTTTCCACCTCTTATATTATCTTGCACAAACATTATTTTGAATACAGGCGACGAGTCACAATGACGTGGCTAAAGTATGTTGACCAGACTAAAGTATGTTGTGGTCTGGTCAACATTATTTTGAATAATTTTAAGCTTTTTTTTAGATATTCGTATTCACCAAATTTGAACAAAGATCCCCACTACTCACCTGGGGAAGTTCCGATTTCCTTTGACGAGGTGACGGTAGCTCTTGTGCGGAGAACGCTTCTCCTGGAAAGGCAGGTCCTCCTGATCCACCTCGTCCAGGAGACCAGCAGGGAAGTCCATGGGTCCTCCAGCGAGGCTCAGATCCTCCATGTCATCTCTCCCAAACCTGAGGAAGTTACGCGAGTGATCGCGTCCGAATCTAAGGAAGTTACGGCTTCGTTTATCGAGGGAATCATTGAGTCCTCCTTCATCCCTGTTATCGTAGTCGCCAAGATCGCTGCGACCGAACCTGTGTCAGCAGATAACGTATTGATACATATACGCTTGTAGGCATATACATATTCTTGAGGAGGATAGCGGTGATATATTCAACCCCCGCAGTGAAAAATAGGAGGGCTAAGCAGGAATATAATGACAATAACAGGCAGCGTAGATATTATTCATGAATCATCAGCAATGGCTTATAATATGCAGGCATAGCTCCTAGTCATGAGGGATTTTACCCATGGGGTGATAAATTGGGAATAATGAATCCCTATGGAGGAATACATTCCTGGGATGTAAGACTGGTAAATATCACAGATAGTGTGATATTTATCACACGTCACAGAATGTTCTGTGATGTGTTTACACTCATATCACACAATGTTCAATAATGAAACGGTTTTTCACTTTACCAACCTGAGGAAATTGCGGCTTCTCTTGTCGTCATCGTTCCGTCCGAACCTGAAGCGAACGGAAAGACGGTTACATGTTATGTGTTCGAAATTTAAATTTTAGTTTGTTCCTGGATAGTAAGTGCTATTTCGTAATTGCTTCTCTCTCTCTCTCTCTCTCTCTCTCTCTCTCTCTCTCTCTCTCTCTCTCTCTCTCTCTCTCTCTCTCTCTCTCTCCCTCCTCTCTTCTTCTCTCTCTCTGCACATGTTTTGTCCCTTGTTATCTCAGAATAGGAGATAAGATAAAACTAAAAAACTTTTTTCTTACATACGAAAGACGTAGTTTAGAATACACACATTGAAGACGTTTACAAGTAGCCTCAGGGGATGACGAGAGAGCTAGAAATAGTCTAACTTAACAAGAATATTTTTTCAAACAATAGCCACAGGATGGAAGAGTCTCGACGTAGCCTTAGCTAATGAGAATGATCCAAAAGCAGTAGATTGAGCAACCAAGAAGATGTCCGGAGTGTTACAATGACTATTGCTCTATAATGTCTGCCAGTAGACGGGAGACATCTCCTGTCCACGAGCCTAACCATAGCCCGTGCTACTTGCCCCGCTCCTGTGCCAGGTAAGTTACGGGCTCACCATAGCCCGTGCTTCTTGCCCCGCTCCTGTGCCAGGTAAGTTACGGGCTCACCATAGCCCGTGCTTCTTGCCCCGCTCCTGTGCCAGGTAAGTTACGGGCTCACCATAGCCCGTGCTTCTTGCCCCGCTCCTGTGCCAGGTAAGTTACGGGCTCACCATAGCCCGTGCTACTTGGAACTTGTTCCGAGTAGCTGAATCTATAACAACAACAACAGCCTGCCAGTACCCTCCTTTCTCCCCATAACAGAAGTACCTCCAGGTAGCAAAGATAGACCTTAGAGAGTTACGTTTGATAGCTGCAATCTACTTTTGCTTGAGGTCGGTAGGGAAATATCAGGGGGGGAAAGCGCCATGCCATTACGACTATATAGCACTGGGAAGGGGGTCAGGATGAGGATTTGGGATGGGACGGAGGGAAGGAATGGTGCCCCAAACACTTGTGGACGGTCGGGGATTGAACGCCGACCTGCATGAAGCGAGACCGTCGCTCTGCCGTCCAGCCCAAGTGGTTGAGGTTGGGCTGAGAGAGATTAGCTTCCTCCATCCGCCCAGTTAAAAACATCCGAACACACTTTTCCTTACATGAATTCTCGCTCGTTCATTATCTCCTTCTCTCTCGTATCGCAAATGAAAGGTCCTGATTCGATTCCCGGGTAGTTTGAAGATTGGGGACACTCCTTCACTGCCAGTGTGCGTCCAGCAGTAATCTGGGACCTGCATGAAAGTGATTTGGTGGATTGTGCTTCGTGGAACTCACGGCTATGAACAATCTAACCAATTGCCTTAAATGGTCAATGATCTAAATAGCAATATATT
>WNGS01164437.1:25743828-25760878 GCA_020271785.1 Procambarus virginalis
TTCATATCACTGATGCCCACTTGTAATCGAAGCTAAGCCTAACGGTGATAATGTTCTGCTTGTTCTCTTGCCACTATATCCGTTCTAATTGACATGAAGATTAAGCCACCCAAAAGGTGGCACGGGCATGAATAGCCCGTAAATGGTGGCCCTTTTTGGCATTACCAGTATCAAGAGCTGATACTGGAGATCTGTAAAGTGGCGACTGCACCTGCGTGATGGGAGATGTCTCCCCTGTTGTTATAGATTCAGCTACTCGGAACAGTTCCAAGTAGCAAGCGGGCTATGGTGAGCCCGTAACTTACCTGGCACAGGAGCGGGGCAAGTCAGCACAGGGCTATGGTGAGCCCGTAACTTACCTGGCACAGGAGCGGGGCAAGTAGCACGGGCTATGGTGAGCCGGTAATTGCCTGGCACAGGAGCGGGGCAAGTACCGCGGGCTATGGTGAGCCCGTAACTTACTGGCACAGGAGCGGGCAAGAAGCAGGGCTATGGTGAGCCTCGTGACAGGAGATGTCTCCCGGATTGTAAGGTGGCGATAGAAGAGGATAGGAAGGTGGTGACGTGTGGGTGGACAGAATAAGGGCGGCGTTGGGAGAGGAGGGATGGGGGGGGGAGGGAAAGTGGGAGGGGAGAAAGGGGGGGGTTGCATGCCACAACAACTTTCTCCACCAGCCAGCCACCAGGCAGCCTCCACCACCTCGCCGGTCTCAATACACTCACCGCTGCCTTACACACATTACCCGCCCCTTTATTGACACCACTTACTATACTCAAACACATCCAGGAAAAAGATATAAGAGGTAGGTGGACCGTAATGGGAATGGTGGGGGGGGGGGGGCGGGGTACCAGTGCAGTATGAGGCGGTGGGGGGGGGGGTGGAAGGAGGGGAATTGAAGATATTAGGGGGGGGGGTTACTTAGAACGGATACAGGGAACATCTTAACTCTTGCCCAGCTCCTGTGTCAGGTAATTTACGGGCTCACCATAGCCAGTGCTACTTGCCCCGCTCCTGTGCCAGTGTAGTTACGGGCTCACCATAGCCCGTGCACTTGCCCATCTCCTGTGTCAGGTAAGTTAGGGCTCACCATACCCAGTGCAACTTGCCCGCTCCTGTGCCAGGTAAGTTACGGGCTCACCATAGCCATGTGCTATTTGCCCCGCTCCTGTGTCAGGTAAGTTACGGGCTCACCATAGCCCGTGCTACTTGGCCCCGCTCCTGTGTCAGGTAAGTTACGGGCTCACCATAGCCAGTGCTACTTGCCCGTCCGTTCTCAGGTAATTTACGGGCCACCATAGCCCGTGCTACTTGCCCAGCTCCGTGTAGTAAGTTACGGGCTCACCATAGCCGTGCTTCTTGCCCCCGCTCCTGTGGCCAGGTAAGTTACGGGCTCACCTAAGCACCTTGCTACTTGCCCAGCTCCTGTGCCAGGTAAGTACGGGCTCACCATAGCCCGTGCTACTTGCCCGGCTCCTTGCCGTAGAGTACGGGCTCACCATAGCCCGTGCTACTTGCCCCGCTCCTGTGCCAGGTAAGTTACGGGCTCACCATAGCCGTGTGCTACTTGCCCAGCTCCTGTGCCAGGTAAGTTACGGGCTCACCATAGCCCGTGCTTCTGCCCCGCTCCTGTGCCAGGTAAGTTAAGGGCTAACCATAGCCCTGTGCTACTTGAATTTTGTTCCGAGTAGCCTGAATCTATAACAACACACACAACCTTACAATATCTTCCCATCTGCTTCCCCTCTCCCCCTCCATCCTTCCTCTACCCCTAACATCTATCTCCACCTCCTCCCCGCGCCACCCCTCACAGGCCTTCTATCCCTACCTACTGTATCAAAAACAGAAATGGATTGATAGTTGAGAGGCTGGGGACCAGAGAGCCGAAGCTCACCCCCGCAGTCACAACTAGGCGAGTAGTCCGTTGGTCCTCGTCGTCGACTCACAATCTGGGGATCCCGGGTTCGATTCCTCGGCCGGGACGGAATGGTTGGGCACATTTTCTTTCACCAAATGCTTCTGTTCACCTAGTAGTAACTAGGTATCCTGGAGTTAGGCCACTGTTGTGGGGTTACATCGATGGCAAGGGTCAATAGTTGACCTTAGGGGGGGGTGGGGGAGGTGCCTTGATACGGAGCCTCCCAGAAATTTACAGTACTTTTTCCACTTTTTTTATAAGTGAGAAAATAAAGCTAGAATATTCTTTAGGCCGAGGATAGCACGCATATGTACTATTTAGGTCCTAATGATAGCGTGTATTAGGCCTAGGGTTGCTAGGAGAAGTTAGGTCGTACAACTAATTTACCCTTTCCTAACTTCAACTACCTCACATGGTGTCTGTAAGCTCACATTGCCTTCAAGCTTCTCGTTTACCTAATGCCATTTACATAATGTTACCCTGTAACTTACAACTGCATTACCTTTGTAATTTGAACACAAATTATACGCTTGTCTTAGTGCCCGAGTCAGTATGTAATTGTATCGTTAAGCTCTGTACTAAATTTAATATCATTGCTCAGGTTTACTTTCAGCTAAATCGCTGCTATGGCGGTATGTTCACTCACAAGATGAGTGACGCTGCCCAATAAACTCGCCCCTCGGGGCAAAATTCAAATTTAAATTTCAATGTTCAGTTCCTGAGCCCGTTATGTGACACAGGGACCTGAGAGACACAGGGTGAGTAATAGGCGTTTAATTGGCACGGGTATTGGGTGCACGGGTATTGGGTGCACGGGTATTGGGTGCACGGGTATTGGGATCAGGGGCCAGATTCACGATGCAGTTACGCAAGTACTTACGAACCTGTACATCTTTTTTCAATCTTTGGCGGCTATGGTTACAATTATTAAACAGTTAATGAGCTCTGAATCACCAGGAGGCTGTTTATAACAATAACAACAGTTGATTGGGAAGTTTTCATGCTTGTAAACTGTTTAATAAATGTAACCAAAGCCGTCAAAGATTGAGGAAAGATGTACATATTCGTAAGTTCTTGCGTAACTGCTTCGTGAATCTGGTCCCTGGCTAACACGGGTATTGGGTGCATGACTGGTGTTAGGTTCATGAATGCATCAATGTAGCCGCAGAAATGCCACAATGTTTAGTGTTCGGACCCATATGCAACCCCCTGGTAAGCATGAATGAGCACGCTAACGAGCTAGATCTTCTTCTGGCACTGGGTTGCTTACTGGGGGCGTGAAGTCGATTAGGTAAATCAGGACAAGTGAGGCCAATAGGAAGCTCCAGGGGGGGAAACTTTCGATAAATTACAGAAGTGGTTGGATAAATGGCTACTGGACTTCAATTCGGATAAGTGCAAGGTTATGATGATGATGGTGACTTGGGTACAGATGCCAGAGAAATTATATACAATGAAAGGGAGGAACCTACCGACTTCATGGAAATAAAACGATCATAAAGTAGACACAACGACAAATCTCTGTGGCACACAAATAAACTCATATCAGCAGCAGCATATGCAACCCTATTAAAAACTAGGACAGGACAAAGCAAGGATACGTTCAACCCCAACCCCCCCTCCCCAAATTTTCCCAAATATTTTCCCAACTGGCATGTAAGCCAGACATGTAGAGGAACCACAGGAATGCTAGGATATGGTTAAGTATATTGAATAAAGACAGTAAGCAAGTATACATGCCCTCTTTACAAAGGGGGAAATAATACGATCTACCACCACCCATAGCTTCAAAAGCAGTCATGATAACCAACGGTATGAACGTTAGACATTAGATGCCAGACAGTTAATAAAAAGATGAGACTCAAGGCCAGGAGTCATATCAAGCCTTTATCCAATCCCCTTACGAAACCTGTGCATCTTCTAGTAATCACAGTCGCTTTACTTACAGGTATTAACCCGTTTACAAGCTTTGGAACTTGCGATCCAAGGTTACTACTGTTTTAAACAACCTCGTAATGCTTCTGAGCTCGATTGGTGAAACATGTACATCTTTCGTACGTGCATGCGTAAATGCTTGTCAAATCCTGGCTCAGGAGCTGAAGTTCGACCCTATATACTCTCTCCAAGGTAAGTACAGACAAGGCATATACTCTTGCTGGGTCTCGTGAGGCTTCCAGGTCTACATAAGTGTACATAAGGCTATATTTACAGGCCTTATGTACATTCCTTTATTCTTAGGTAAATACAGTTTAAATTAAAAAAAATTAATAGATGTAAAGCACAGGTGAAGCTGTGTAAATCAGAGGTCTAGTAATGTAAACCCCAAATGTAGAGGTATGAACGACCGTTGAAGCCGTCTAAACCCCTCAAATGTAGACATATAAACCACAGATATAGAGGATTAAACCCTCCCAAAAGTAGAGGTGTAAACCCCCCCTCCCTCCCCCCCCCCGTCAAATGTACACCAGAGATGAAGAGGTGTGAACCGCAGGTATAGAGATAGAGGGCAAAGTATATATACTCACCTCCCGTAGCGCCTGGCTGCTGCTGCGGAGTCGACCCGTCGCTGACGAAGGCAGGGTTCTCCATCACGCCCCACCGGAGCCTAGCGTCACCACGCCGCCGATAAAATAATTATCCACACTACTATTTCCTTGCAATTCTTTATCTTTCTATACACAATGTTTTGCGTTTTCAATTATTTGTAGATTTTCATATACTAACATTTTTTATTACTGTTGTTAAATGTGTCGTTTCTGTTTTTAATTTGTATTGTTTTTAACACTGCAATTTCCACTTATATATATTTTTTTCTTCCGTGTATGTTACATTCCTGAAAAGAGAAATGATAATAATATGTGAAATATAACACATAATTCATTGTAAGATATTTGGTGTGTGTGTGTACTCACCTAATTGTGCTTGCGGGGGTTGAGCTCTGGCTCTTTGGTCCCGCCTCTCAATCGTCAATCAACATTGTGTAACCATCATCATGTTGTGCTTATGGCGGGTCAAGCTGCAGCTCTTGGCTCTCGACTATCGAACGTTAATCAACTAAGGTACATGTTCTCGAACCCTTGGAAAGGGTTCTATACTTTTGAATCCGTGTATGAAGGAACTATGTGATTATCAAAAGACGGATCTAAGACCATGTAGCATCATCAGTGTCAAATATTCAACAAGACGCTAAATATCACTCAAAGATGCCAACATGAGAAGAAATAAAAGGAATAATTCCCTTTTTCTTAGGGAAGGAAAACGCTCCTGTAAAGTCTCGACATTCTACAAGGAGATGCACAACTATAAGTCGAACAATGCAGTTCTGACAATAAGTATGATGTTCCATTAAATGGCCAAGAGTTCAGTGCGTGTGGCAGACATGCAGCCTAGCCAGAGCCGTTTCCCACCGTCTGTGACATCTGTGTTTGCCTTACTTTGTTCCGAAGTTCATGCATGTGGCTCATTTGGGTACTCAGTTTCCAACTGTGCCCTCGTTGGTGCCCGTCCTGTGTCATGTAGCATGTTCTACCTAACCTACTTTGTCGATTTTCTTAAGTATTTTCATACGTCGTGATCATGTTACTCTACTTCTTATCCTCATAAGAACTAGAATTCTTGCACTACCTTGGATTTTCTCCAGAGCTGTGCAACGAGAAGCATGGAGCCGGTCGGCCGAGTGGACAGCACACTGGACTTGTGATCCTGTGGTCCTGGGTTCAATCCCAGGTGCCGGCGAGAAACAATGGGCAGAGTTTCTTTCACCCTATGCCCCTGTTACCTAGCAGTAAAATAGGTACCTGGGTGTTAGTCAGCTGTCACGGGCTGCTTCCTAGGGGTGGAGACCTGGTCGAGGACCGGGCCGCGGGGACACTAAAAAGCCCCGAAATCATCTCAAGATAACCTCAAGTAAGTCATGTATGTTGATATACACGCCATGATAATTGCGTCTAAGACACATACACACACAGACATGTATATGCATACACACGTCTGTGTGTGTCAAAAAACTCGAGTGTGTGTATGAGCGTGGCTATACACATTTACACACCGTGGTAATATTTGCAGGATAAGGAACTAACATTTCCCTTCCGTGGTTTGAAACAAACCCAAGGTTACAGCACGGCGAGACAGCGCACTTATGACTGGATGCGATAACAACTCCCAACGACCTCTCACAGTGTTCAAGAGAACGTGATAAACACCTCCAAAGGATACCTGATCAACCAGGTTGGGATTCATAGTCAGGCAGCCGGGTTGACCAGTCCAGCAACCCTGACCGGGTCGCGGGGACGTTTGGCTCCAAAATCATCGCAAGGTAACCCGATGATTTTGGGGGATAAGGTGGGGGATGAGTGGATAATGTAGGATATGTGGGGGATAAGGTGGAGGGATGAGGTGGATAATGTAGGATAGGTAACGACCAACAGCAGTAGGAAGTCTGCTGGCGAGCGGTTTCCGCTACCTGTGGGCAACCTTGGATTCAATGTTGTTGTTGTTGTTAAACATTCGCTACCTGGAACAAAGTTCCATGTAGCACGGGCTATGGTGAGCCCGTAGTGACAACAAGTTCAAGATGTTTATATTGAGACAGAAAGAAATACATCACAAAGGGATAGAGTAGCTTAGGCTATTTCTACCCCCCCCCCCCCGGCGACCTTTGGGAACACCAAGCACACGTATCAAGAAACAACAGGAGAGTAAATGGATGGATTGCATCTTTCTAGATTGCCAAAAAAGGCATTTGTGAATCACAAAAAGCTGACACAAACTAGAAAAACAGGCTGGGTAACTGAAGAAATTGGTCTGGACTAGAGAGTATCAAACAGACAGGAAACGGAGTGTTGTAGTGCGAGAAGAGTTAAGGTGGAGGCAAGCAACAACTGGGGGTCCCACAATGTTTGGTACTTACACCACTCCTGTTCTTTATGTACGTAAATGACCTCCAGCAGAAGGTAGATTCGTACATAATATTTGCAGACGATGCGAACCATATGCTGGTAGACACAGAGAAGTGAGTGATATATATAGACGTAGAGCTGGGAAGGTAGAATAAATTTATAAGTATGAAGGCGTATTCTTCATACTAAAATATAAGTAATATAATTAAAATATAAGTAAAATAAATAGATTAGCTGTACAAATCTCCAACGTGCCCCCCGTCCGGGCCACTGTATCCATACATGGAGACATAACATTCAAAGGCACAGACATGCTTTGGAAAAGGTTCACACAGAGCAACAACAATCATCCCAGAAGTAAGTCAACTCTCCATACTACAGAGTTAGTAAGGAATGGGAGAGAGCCTGCAGGATTAACACAAGGCAACACGTCATCAAATATATATGTATATATATGCGGAAAAACCCAAAGAATTGGAGAAGAGAGATGAACGTTTCGGCTTCGATGTGACAACGCCTTAACAAGCCGAAACGTTCATCTCTCTCTTCTCCAATTCTTTTGTGGTTTTTCCGCATACAAATGATCAGTGTTTAGTCGATCGTCAATTGCAATATAATAATATTATAAAATATAAATATATATATATATATATATATATATATATATATATTATATATATTATATATATATATATATATGTATATATATATAATATATATATATATATACAATTATATAATTATATTATATATATATTATATATATATATATTAAATAACCTAAAAGGGGTACCACCCTCTGGTAGCAAGTGTAGGAACCCATAGCCTCGGAGAAAGAAAATAAAGAGTACTAAGAGAAGACCTTGTGGATCCTCACTGAACACTTGATAATTTCTTCTCCTACCACCCTATTCTTTTTGTGTGTTATATAGCTAACTTTATTTTAAAATTTCATTGACAAAAAGGGTTACAATATATGTATATGTTGTACCTAGTAGCGCAGAATACAGTACTTGGCCTACTATGCAAGCCTAGATTTGTCTAATAAGCCATAAGTTTTCCTGAATTTATATAGTTTTCTAATTTCTTTTCTTATGAAATGATAAAGGTATTCATTTTATTATGTATGAGCTTTATTTTTTAAAGTTAAAACTAACTTAGATATATGACCGAACCTAACCAACCCTACCTAACCTAACCTATATTACTTTAATCTTAACTAACATAACAAAGTCAATAATTTATGTTCTTTAATATACAAATAATATTTCAAATAAACCAATTGGAAGCTATATTTTGAAAATAAAGAAAATCACTCGGCCTATTAGGCAAATCGGACCTTGCATAGTAGGCTAAGAAGTGCGTTCTGGCTACTAGGTACGACATGTTAATATATATATATATATATATATATATATATATATATATATATATATATATATATATATATATATATATATATATATTAAACGACATATAATATATATATTCTATTTATCGAGTGAAGTTATATTCCGTCAATAAATCATTCCCTGTTTTGAGCTGTTAACCCGGTCTGGAAAATCATCATTGAAATCATTTGTTACAGCATGTCCCATATGCTGTGAATGTAACATGCCGGCATACTATACTCGCTTCAAAGGATGATTCCATGTCTTTAACATGGGTTAAGGAGTGAAATGTTATTTGATGGTCAAGTTGGTTAAAACCTTCAAACTGAGAAATCAAATCGTGACATAACCAGTCCTGCTTCCCCCACCAGCTGAGCGAGAGCTCCGCACACCACGGGTCATTAAATGTCGTGACTAAGCAAGTCCCTCGGGGCACAATGATGGCGTCCCTCAGGGCACAGTGCTGGCGTCCCTCGGGGCACAGTGCTGGCGTCCCTTGGGGCACAGTGATGGCGTCCCTTGGGGCACAGTGCTGACGTCCCTCGGGGCACAGTACTGGCGTTCCTCGGGGCACAATGCTGGCGTCCCTCGGGGCACTGATTATGATTCTCAAAAGTATATCACATAAAAAGCAAGTGTGTGTGTGTGTGTGTGTGTGTGTGTGTGTGTGTGTGTGTGTGTGTGTGTGTGTGTGTGTGTGTGTGTGTGGTGTGTGCGTGTGTAAAGTATATTTTGGAGTTAATAAACATAAGTCGGGTTTCAGTACATTTGACAGCGGACGGTTCGAGAGCCGATGTCCCAGAGCTAACATCTCGATCCTGCACCCACAAATAGTACACACACACACCACACACACACACACACACACACACACACACACCACACACATTATTGGTCTTGACATTGATTGCTCAGACTTGCCCTGATAAAATATTATAAGGCACGAAGCGTAGTTAAAACATGGGGACAACAACAGCATAGAATAACATCAAGGCAATTAGAACTTTAACATTTGCTGCGCGATTTCAAGGTTTCATTCACACCTTGTTGCCTTATACTCACTAGGCGAGCACAGTACTGCAGCAGTAAGGGTATGTAAGTGTTAACGGTCACTCCACCACACTGGTCGCCCCTACTGAGTGGCGACCGAGTCGATGCCCTACCAATACTACGCTCAGTAATGAAAGTTCAGCCCTAGAGCGATACAAATTGCATATTAACATCATTCAAAATTGTCTATACAGTATACCTATAGGTCATAAAGTATTTGTGTGTACGTCTGATACCATACTAATTGTGTAAAGGAGGAAATGTATATATGTTTATCTCTCAGAATGTTCGGTATTACGTTTGTTGTTTGTGATGTGTGTCTATGTATGTATTAACACGATGTACTGAACGGTGTGAGAATAGCTTGAGCTACCTCATCCTTTGTGTTATTTTACCTCAATAAACTTATTTCAATTTCAATTTCAACATCATTCAGTTACATATAAGCAGCACAGTATCATACAGTCTGTAAATTAAGTGTCATCTGGTGTTTCTGTACTTTTGAAGTACAGGATTAAACACAAAAAAACTAGTCACCATTCATTATTGGACTAGGATTCTTATCTTCACTATAATGTTATGAAGTGGCATGGAGAAAGTATGATATAGTTTTTATTGGATTTGGGTAATTCTATGGGCCCTATACAAATAATTTGCATGCTTAAATATGGTATATAGTTCTTTTATTTAAAGAACAAATATTTCCTTACTTGTATTTAATGATATTCTAAATATTTGATTATTGCATAGTCAAATAAATTATGTCCGCAAAGTTTACTGAAGCGGCCTAGTATGCGTATAATTAATGTTACACACTCCGAAATCTGTACCTTTGTCAGTCTAATATGACGTTTAAAAGGAGTCAACTAAATTCTTATTTAGGGGCGTTCAAAATCCTTTCAGAAATTCAGTTCTGCGGATGCAGCAAAGATTAGGACAGAAACTTTAGGGGGGTCAGAGATGACCCTTAAATAATCTCTGATTATTCTTCTTCCACGGCATAGCAAGACGTTTGAACATACAGTACTTCCTAATACTCAAAAAACATTCTCATCTAGCAGTAAATAAGAACCCGAGACTTGGTTCAGTGTTAGGAGGGGGCTTCATTGTAGAAAATGGCCGGACGTTGGCTAGTGAGACATCGACATGCCTGACAGACAAGCTTCCTGTCCCTGAAAATGGGAAAACATTGCGCCTAGGTAGGTGGGTTAACCAAATTTCACGGGAATAACACCATTGAGCCAGCCACGAGTATCCGGGCAAGCATCCTGCTTACGTAGGCTGATATATATGGGTAAGGATCGTGTTTATGTAGTCAATAAGTGTAAGATTCGTGATTAATATAGGCTATAAGGGTAAGAATCGTGATTAATATAGGCTATACGGGTATGAATCATGTATATGTAGGCTCTCTCTGAAGTAACCTATACATTATCTGAAACAAAAACCAATACATTTCAAAGATATATGTACTAGTGACGTTTATTCACTGTATGTGATGTTCTCTTGTTTTAAATAATACTTTATTTACACATGTAATAACAAAAATTGCTTGACCACACTGGACAATACAAGAGTAATACTAATAAACACAAGTTGTAGACAATTATGGTAATATATGGAGTGTACCCTAACTTAACTTAACGAGGCTGTAAACTTTCAAAGAGCCAGTTTACCTATAATCCCTCAGTTACCAACAAAAAGTATAAACACGTGTAAACTATATTAAAAAAAGGCGATGAGTCACAATAACGTGGCTGAAGTATGTTGACCAGACCACACACTAGAAGTTGAAGGGACGACGACGTTTCGGTCCGTCCTGGACCATTCTCAAGTCGCTTGTCTTGAGAAGTCACAAGCGACTTGAGAATGGTCCAGGACGGACCGAAACGTCGTCGTCCCTTCAACTTCTAGTGTGTGGTCTGGTCAACATATATTAAAAAAAACTGCCAGAATCATTCTCTTGCAGCTTTGTAAAGGTTCGATAAGGGGCGATATTATCATACATATTATATATATATATATATATATATATATATATATATATATACAGTATCTCCATTTTAACCCATCCAACCATTGGGAAATAACAATTAAATGAGACTACAGTCAATCAACACGAGTTAACTCCAAGACGCTGGAAACATTTAAGACGTTCAGAGGAGGAGGAAAATATCATCTGAGTAATGTCACTCTGTCAGCAGGGAATTCCTGTCTTAGTTCTGACTTAATTATCTAGCTTAGTCACTCCATTTGCCCTTCCACGTTACAAAAAATTTCCTAGTATTAAACCGGTTTCTGGCCATTGGTTTCCGACTGTGATGCCGTATCAGAGGACCAGATGATCTTTCGACATATTTTGCCAAGTTACTCCTGGTTAGTTTAATTAGTTTATCATGGACCCCCTCTATAGTTTAAATCTCTAAGGCTGTGGGGTCTGTAATTGTGTAGTTCAATGGCTATTCTGAGAAACAACAATTATAGTTCTTTCCAACGTTTATAAAATAATTTACATGCTATATTATAACCTTATCCTATCATCAGATAATATCTATAACATTCTAATTCGACGGTATAGCCTGTATATATAGTGAAAATCGGTGTATATAAAATAGGGGCGGGAGGGTATAGCTTACAGGGGCGCCGGTTCGTACTGTAGTGTATTAAATACACTATTCCGTCCATGTTCACCTTGTTAGCATTCTTAAGATGGTTCAAGATTGTTAGTACTATACTGCCCTTTTTCTTAATCACATATCAATTAATTTTCACTTAAAAACCCTATTATCCTGTCAAAATCACTCTTACTGCAGCTTTACAATCGCTCGTTTTCCCAAGTTTAACGGACGAACTGCCAGACACTTACAATGGACTTGCAAAGTCAAGCAATTGCAGCAAGCAGAGTACTACAACGGTGCCAAGAGTACAGAGAGCACACACGCAACACACGTCCTCACCTCACGACGCACACAAGGCGACTGCCTGTTGACACGACCCATCTGTGGCCTTTTCACCTGTTGACTTTTGTTTTGTTTTTCCTCTCCTATCACCTAGACATCATATTACACCCATAACCACTCATTTATCCTCATTTCCTTCATTCGTGTCATTATAAATCAATGTAACTGTTTCCAAGAGCGTGTTAAGAGAGCTAATATATGTGTTAGGTGCAAATGAAACAAAAAGTTAAATGAGCTTTCAACTTTTCAGCAACTCTACAGGTGGGTCACCTCATACGCCCGACAGCCAACTCTCGGCCGGAGGGAACTAGCTGGACGTGTTGAAACTCTCGTACTGCGTGAATATACCCACAATTAATTAAACAAAATAACACCCAACAGCGGTGAAATAACAGTTCCAGTCCGCCCAACGTATTGATAATAACACGAACATAATTTCACAGTTGAATATAGTGTTATAATCCTATAACAAGACTTTCAGAGGAATGTGGTGTACTTGAAGCCTATTTCATAGTCAATTAAGTTCCCACTTCTGTGTTTCGATCCTTTTAATTAGGCTACTTTTCATTTAAACTAATTAACACTTACAACCTAGTTTAATAAAAAAAAACTATGTCGCAAGATGACATATATTTACTAATTATGATTCATTTTCGAACCCTAAAATTAGCTTTAAGCCGGATTAACATTAAATATCCATTTAGATAAATAAATCCACACAAATATGATAATAATATGGCACACAAGTCTTATTTGGTATATCCGACTAAATATGGTTGCTATAAGTGTACTATCGTTTTAGGAAGATGGCCCGCAAGAGAACTGAACTGAACTAAGCAGTTCAGTTCAGTTCTAGCAGAGCTAGAAGAACTAGCAGAGCAGCAGAACTGAACTAGCACGCCAGCTGCTGTTCCGAGTAGGCTCTTAAACCGTGAGAAAAGTAATCGTCTCTCTCTCTCTCTCTCTTCAACATCGTTACTTTTTGTAATACACGAGGGTGTGTGTGTTGTGACGTCGCCATGGTGCGTAATGTTCGTGCCGGAACACCGTTCAGGGTTCTCCCGAGGTGTGGCAAACAGAAACATCCAACCTGTCCTCGACTCAGAGTCCATTCATTTCAAGATTCAGCCCGTACTCCAAGCAATGGCCCAAAAGTGATTCCATGCACCCGTCAAACCCCTGTTTATGAATGAATAAAACACTGTTAAACCTATTAGTCTCCGTGGTGTAGTGGTAAGACACTCGCCTGGCGTTCCGCGAGCGCTATGTCATGGGTTCGTATCCTGGCGGGGAGGATTTACTGGGCGCAAATCCTTAACTGTAGCCTCTGTTAAATCAACCCAGTAAAATGTGTACTTGGATGAAAAAACGATTCTTCGCGGCGGGGATCGTATTCCAGGGACCTGCCCGAAACGCTACGCGTACTAGTGGCTGTACAAGAATGTAACAACTCTTGTATATCTCAAAAAAAAAAAAAACACTCCGTCCTCAACTCAAAGTCCATTCCATCCAGCGGTCGACCCCACAGACGCGTTCATAATTTTTAACATGCTGTTCATTCAAAACGCGAATTTCTCAAATATAAATTAATATAATTTATATTAGCATATTGTGCATATATAGGCATAGGTTAGGTTAGGTTAGGTGTTTAGGTTCTGTTGGCGATTATTTGTATTTGTAGTACGTGGGTGAAGCATTTTAGCGTTGTGGTTCGAACAAAAGTCTTCAGTGAAGCACTTGTTCCGGAAGTGTTAGAACGTCATCAGTTGTGAATTGTGTGTAAAACGTTTCATTTATAAACAGGGGGTTTGGCGGGTGCATGGAATCACTTTTGGGTCTTTGTTTGGAGGACGGGCTGGTATATAAATAGATTACGTTCGAACAGTTCTTTTGACGGGAGACATCTCCTGTCCACGAGGCTAACCATAGCCCGTGCTTCTTGCCCCGCTCCTGTGCCAGGTAAGTTACGGGCTCACCATAGCCCGTGCTACTTGGAACTTGTTCGAGTAGCTGAATCTATAACAACAACAACAACGAACAGTTCTTGAACAATGCATCGTTCAAACCTTCTGTTCGAATCGTAACTGTAAATGCTTCGGCCATGTACTTCAAATGCAAATAATCGTCAACAGAACTTAGACACCCAACCTAACCTACATCAACAGTATACAAAATACTATAATGTATAATATTAATTTATACACGAGAAAAAATGCTTATTTATTGCACATAACATCAAAATTTATGAAATGTGCTTTGGAGGGGGGGGGGGAGGAGGGAGGTGTCGGCCGCCGCTTGAACGAGCCTTGCCTGAGAACGGGTTAAGTCAATAGGAGTTATTGCACAAAGCATAAACTACAATAAAACACTCATAGAAGGGCGCAGAACAAGATCACAACGGCAAGAGTGTATGTACATAACACGTCTCGGTAAAATAATAAATAATAAATAAATATGTTTATTCAGGTAAGGTACATACATACAAGTGATTTTACATAAATTGATCGATTTATAGATAGAGCTAGTACATACAATGCCTAAAGCCACTATTACACAATGCGTTTCGGGCAGTGGTAATTATGACAGTCTACCTACAATAGCTATCATGAGAATTAGATCATGTTCAGACTCCATTCTCATTTTNAGAGAGAGAGAGAGAGAGAGAGAGAGAGAGACAGACAGAGAGAGAGAGAGAGGAGAGAGAGAGAGAGAGGACAACGAGCCGTAGATATGACTATAATCTATTCTCTCTCACTTTGCACACACAAACAACATAGCGTGAGCTGAGAGGAACTGCCCCACTGGTAAAGGTTAATCCCCTTGTTTGACATTCTGTTCACTTGAGACAGTTAAGCGAATGCCTGCTGCTGCAGGTGGGTACAAGTCATAGAATTTACATCCAATTTGCGGTCTTGTACCAGCCTGTAATCTCCATTTGTCACTCCGTAAAAAAAAAATAATAACTTTTGCTCAATCAGAAACGTTCAAGCCGAAGCAACTTGACAAAACGAGACCAATATAGATATAGAAAAATATAGATAAGATATAGATATAAATAAATATAGATATAGAAAATGTCAATATTTCGATGCATTAACTTTTACTAATCCGTCGATTTTTTAACCAGATTGGTTGATTCTGTTGAAAATGTGACACATTAGGCGAGGGAGTAGATGATGTACATAAGTGTTATATGCACGCATAGGACCAGCCATTCCACCCATTACCCGCACCCCTTGGCGGGGGGATGGGGGGGGGCACAAATTGAACTTAAATAACATGCCGTCTCCAATATGAGGCGAACAGCTGGCGGGCTACGCCAGGCACAAGCAGTTCCGTTGATGCATCAACGTTATCAAAGTTCGAATGATTACATGATTGATTGATTGATTGAAGTTTACGTTACTCAAGAGGTGGCACGGGCATGAATAGCCCGTAAGTCTACCAGATGATTGATAAAGATTAAGCCACCCGAAAGGTGGCACGGGCATGAATAGCCCGTACGTCTACCAGTTGTTGTTGTTAAAGATTTAGCTACTCAGGACTAAGTGTCCATGTAGCACGAGCTATGGTGAGCCCGTGGTCTACCAGTTGTTGTTATAGATTCAGCTACTCGGAACAATTTCCGAGTAGCACGGGCTATGGTGAGCCCGTAACTTACCTGGCACAGGAGCTGGGCAAGAAGCACGGGCTATGGTTATAGCCTCGTGGACAGGAGATGTCTCCCGTCGGTCTACCAGTTGATTGATTGATTGATAAAGATTAGCCACCCAAGAGGTGGCACGGGCATGAATAGCCCGTAAGTGGTGGCCCTTTTGAGCCATTCCAGTATCAAAAGATGATACTGGAGATCTGTGGAGGCGCAACTGCACCCTGCGTGACGGGAGATGTCTCCCGGACCAAATGGTGACCAAATGGTGTCGGTCTACCAGTTTTGAGCCGCTGGATATATAGCCGAGGATGAGGTGAAGGAGAAACATCTCACTTAAGCGCCCACAGACTCACTGCAACTTATGCAGTCTCCTGTGATTCCATCATAGCTGGGGCAGTGTATTATATGTTTCCTCGTGTTCTCGCATATAGCACAGTTGGCTGCTGATAGCTGGCTTGGTTTGCCCATGACCAAGTCTTCTATTGTAGCTGGTCGATTATTGTGGTGTTGTCAAGATATCTCTGGTGAGGATCTGGTTATGTGGAAGACTCTGTTCCTTGATAGGCCTATGCTGTGTGTGCATGGCTAGGCGTCTTGAAAGAGGTGTTGTCGTGCCTATATACTGAGTTCGTTTGAGTAGATAGTTCCTACGTGGACACGTGACGGCAATAGACAGCTTTCGTCTCTTTTCAAGCGACAATAGACAGGCAATAGACAGCTTTTCGTCTATTTTTTATATGAGCAAGTTGTCAGTCTTCTTGTTCCTAGAGTATGTTATTAGTTCAATCTTCTTTTAGGTGGTGACAGAAGGAGTCACATGTCTATCAATGATGCTTTTCAGGACCCCTCTCTTCAGCTCTGTAACCCGTGGAGACGTTCCTGTAGAATATTTTAACACTATGACCCGGCAATGTGCTGTTGTCCATTGCATCTGAGGTTGCAAGTGAAGGGAACTTCAACTTAAGTCACCTACACGGCCCCTCTCTCTCCATCACGACACACACACACACACGACACACACACACGACACACACACATATACTCGCTACATCTTATGAAGCAGCTTCCGCCTCCCGGCTCAGGATGTGACCAATACTCAGACACGTTAGTTTATTATCAAACTAAATAGTTACTGTTATTAACTGCCAGTGGCAGTTATCTGATGACTGGCAAGGATAAACAG
>WNGS01164437.1:25767392-25812097 GCA_020271785.1 Procambarus virginalis
TGTGGGGGGGGTGTGTGTGTACTCAGTAGTACTCACCTAGTTGTGCTTGCGGGGGTTGAGCTCTGGCTCTTTGGTCCCGCCTCTCAACCGTCAATCAACAGGTGTACAGTTTCCTGAGCCTAATGGGCTCTATCATATCTACACTTGAAACTGTGTATGGAGTCAGCCTCCACCACATCGCTTCCTAATGCATTCCATTTGTCAACCACTCTGACACTAAAAAAGTTCTTTCTAATATCTCTGTGGCTCATTTGGGCACTCAGTTTCCACCTGTGTCCCCTAGTGCGTGTGCCCCTTGTGTTAAACAGCCTGTCTTTATCAACCCTGTCGATTCCCCTGAGAATCTTGAATGTGGTGATCATGTCCCCCCTAACTCTTCTGTCTTCCAACGAAGTGAGGTTTAATTCCTGCAGTCGCTCCTCGTAGCTCATACCTCTCAGCTCGGGTACTAGTCTGGTGGCAAACCTTTGAACCTTTTCCAGTTTAGTCTTATGCTTGACTAGATAGGGACTCCATGCTGGAGCCGCATACTCCAGGATTGGTCTGACATATGTGGTATATAATGTTCTGAAAGATTCCTTACACAAGTTTCTAAAGGCCGTTCTTATGTTAGCCAACCTGGCATATGCTGCTGATGTTATCCTCTTGATATGAGCTTCAGGGGACAGGTCTGGCGTGATATCAACCCCCAGGTCTTTCTCTCTCTCTGACTCTTGAAGTATTTCATCTCCCAAATGATACCTTGTATCTGGTCTCCTGCTTCCTACCCCTATCTTCATTACATTACATTTGCTTGGGTTAAACTCTAACAGCCATTTGTTCGACCATTCCTGCAGCTTGTCCAGGTCTTCTTGAAGTCTCAAGCTGTCCTCCTCTGTCTTAATCCTTCTCATAATTTTGGCGTCGTCAGCAAACATTGAGAGGAATGAGTCTATACCCTCTGGGAGATCATTTACGTATATCAGAAACAGGATAGGTCCAAGTACAGAGCCCTGTGGGACTCCACTGGTGACTTCACGCCAGTCTGAGGTCTCACCCCTCACTGTAACTCTCTGCTTCCTATTGCTTAGGTACTCCCTTATCCACTGGAGCGCCCTACCTGTTACTCCTGCCTGTTTCTCCAGCTTATGCATCAACCTTTATGGGGTACTGTGTCAAAGGCTTTCCGACAGTCCAAAAAAATGCAGTCCGCCCACCCTTCTCTTTCTTGCTTAATTCTTGTCACCTGATCGTGTGTGTGTGGTGTGTGTGTGTTGGAGAACAAGGTGCTGTACATAAATATTATTTAAGTAAGAAATACTATTGTATATGTGTAATGCTGCTTAGTAAATTTATAGCTCCATTCCCAAAATACAGTACCAGTCAGAGACCTGGCAGTTGTATACTGTGGGGCTGAAAGGCCCAACCAAGTCATATTGTCTAATTAAATAGCTTTCCTCTCGAGCGCTCCCGTAATATCCGAGTAGAGTGAAAAGCAAATATATATATAGATATTCGGAGTATTTACCAAGATGTGATTTAGTGGTCTTTGGTAAATTTGAGGCATCTGTAGTTTAGTTAGGTATTGTTTGGTGCAAAATGCAGAGGAGTAATACTGTTCCAAGATTGTGAAAAGTGCATTTGGATAGAATCATTAACAGTCTTACTTGCTGAACTGTATGTAAGGCAACTATCATAATCTTAATAGTTCAAGAAGTCATGAAGAAATATGTTAAGAAAGGAACTTAATGAAAAATGGATAAACATAAAGCATACAAAAAGCAAACTGGAAAAGTGATAATATCTTGATCCATCCTGAGCCTGTATATCGGGTTCTAGCCATGTTATTCTTACTTTCATTCTTACTAGCCATGTTATTCTTAATTTCATTCTTACTAGCATGTTATTCTTACTTTCATTCTTACTAGCCATGTTATTCTTACTTTCATTCTCACTAGCCATGTTATTCTTACTTTCATTCTTACTAGCCATGTTATTCTTACTTTCATTCTTACTAGCCATGTTATTCTCTCTTTCATTCTTACTAGCCATGTTATTCTTACTTTCATTCTTACTAGCCATGTTATTCTTACTTTCATTCTCACTAGCTATGTTATTCTTACTTTCATTCTCACTAGCCATGTTATTCTTACTTTCATTCTCACTAGCCATGTTATTCTTACTTTCATTCTTACTAGCCATGTTATTCTTACTTTCATTCTTACTAGCCATGTTATTCTCACTTTCATTCTTACTAGCCATGTTATTCTTACTTTCATTCTTACTAGCCATGTTATTCTTACTTTCATTCTCACTAGCCATGTTAGTCTTACTTTCATTCTCACTAGCCATGTTATTCTTACTTTCATTCTCACTAGCCATGTTATTCTTACTGCATATCATACACTGCAAGGGGTAGTTTTGCCACGAGCTTTCTCAAACACTGGAGAAGAAGAAGAGTTTTGGTGTTAGAAAAGAACACGCAAGAAATTCTTTGTACAGCACTTGAATGTTTATGGAGAGAAGTCGCTAGTTTGGTTTAGTTGAGCAGTGTTTTGGTATGTAGCTTGTCTAGTTATTTAATGATTGTTTTGAATTGTTAGAGATGTTTTTATTTGGCAAAGGAATGTACATCTTTGATAATCACATTGATAAGTTGGCAATATTTTTGGCCAGGTAAAATCTTGTTTTTAAATTTGTTAAAGACTTTTATTTTTGCATTTCAAAGATGTGTTAGTCATAGTTGTTCCGTATGAAGTGTGAGGTTAGATTGAGGGAAGTGATTTGCTAGTGGATGAGTTATGTATTGTTTGTTTGAGTTGAGTGTGTTTAAAGTAAGCCAAAGTAACATACCGATAAAGTGAAGTTCATCAAGGTGTTTGTTGTTAATATGGCAAGACCGATAATTTATAATTAGGTGCTGTGCATTTATGTAATGTGTAAATAGTAATGTTAAGAATTGTGTTCAGTTTGAATTAAAAAGCTATGTGTATAAAGAAGCACAAGATGAGGCATCTATAGTGCTGTGATAATGTTGCATGAATACAGTATTATGCTTATGCACAAGGAACGAAAAAGGCTTTTTGGTGTTAAGTGGAGTTAGGGTTGTTATTTGCTTGACACCAGCTGTTGAGAGCTTTCATTGTCTGGTGAGCTGTTTTGGAACAAGTTCCAGCAGTTAGCCTTTCCAGTAGATTTTTTTCCAGACGAACTTTTGTACTCGAGTGAAATTCAAGATATTGACGTCAGAGCCAAAGAATTAGCCAATGTTGAGAAGATCAATAATGTTTTATTTAAAAAATCTATTAATTGTTTTGGGGTTAGGAACTTATGTGAATATTGAATGGATTGAACTTATAACCTGTTTGTGTGTTGCAGCTGAAACCCACCCCAACACAAACTGCAGGTAGTTAAAAAAATGAATGAAATGTTCATAGATATAATTGCTGCTCATCACGGTTGTCTAAATTAATGTCAACAGCACCACCATCCAAGGTGTTGATCTCTGCAGCTTCTTATTTTTTCTAAATATCTCAATTCTTAATGTTTAATTGAAAACTTGATTGCTGCCTAAGGGATTTGTCTCTAAATATATGTAAATTTTTTAATATGCCAGAGGTATTTAGAGTTTAAAGAAATTTGGTATAAAATTCTGTACCACTATTAGTGCTCCAAGTTATGTGGAAATTAGTTTTCTGTAATAGATGATTAGGCTATTGATGAGTCAAAATTTATTTATTGAAGTGTCATTAATGTTTTACTGAAGGTACATAGGTTATTAATGGCACTGTACCAATTTCTATAAGGTATAATTAATGTTATGATCAAGGTACAGTATCTTCTAAAATACATCACCCGAAGGTCTTGTAGATAGGCAAATGCGTGACAATAATATGGTGGGGCAGATGCTGTATATGAATTTAAAGGGTTGCCTTATGAGTTACAGATTACATATCATTGAATCTTCACTGAAAGCAGTAGTGGTTATCATAAGGTGGCATCTTTTGAACATATTTTTACTCTCAAGTAGCTGAAGTGTAATGATTAGATGTACAATGTTGTAATATTTCGTAATGTTTATTGATAGGTAAAATTTCTTGTAGACTGGATCCATTGTTAATGATTAGGACTAAGTACAGTAATATTGTTGAATAACTTGTACTATATTTGTATTTTATAAAAGTATAAATTGCCATTCAGGACTTTGTCATGTTTAAAATCAAGAACAAGCTTTTATATCCTGTCTTTAATCAGCAAGGGTTTCAGCTCATTTTCTGTAGCTACTCTACATGTGAAGGTTTCACCACCACCCAGGAAAGGGTATGTCCAAACAGCCGCCCATAGAAATGGGTCCAGCAGGTCCCATAAGAAGTGTAGAAAACATTTTGTACATGCCTTAATGAAGGTATAATGTGCCTCTACCAGTACTGTATATTCTCTTTACATCTCTCCAGAGCCCCACGTTGAACATGGTTACGTCACAGTGAACATGGTTACATTACATTGTGGTGTTTTATGGATAACTTTAGACAGCTTATGCTAAAGAACATTTTGCACAAAGAAGAAAGATTACATTCTGATACCAAAGTCACAGCCTNCTCTCATTAAGGCTTTCATGGGAACTTGTATTCATTTATATTGATTTCTCGGAAACATTTGCTACCTAGACAGTTGCGGACTGGTAAGGCTCTCATTAAGGCTTTCATGGGAACTTGTATTCATTATAAATTTAGAATGTGGTTGTAACCACTACATGATGTCAGTTTGTGCTGTGCCTCTGATGGAACTACAGTATTGTACTCTGATGACAATTGCCACTTCATTAAAATATTAAAATTTGCCTTTTTACATTTATTTTTGTTATGTATATAGTGAATATTATGATTTTCATGTTTACAAATTACTTTTTAATGCCTATTAAATTTGTGGGTGAATTTGTTGAAAATATTGAATTTAGTAGTATGCCTAGTTTCCAGTACTATACTCTACTGATTTAAAATAGGATATTGGATTTAGGACTGTCTATGTAAATGCAGTATTGGTATTCACGGCATTGCAGTTGTATTTGTCTAAGGCTAGTACCGTATTATGTTGTATGTGAAACTTATGGATAATTGCATGTCACATGAGCTTTTACAACTGGCTGGAAGTAAACAGCACCAGCAAAGCCAGTTTTCCTCATTATAACTAATTGAAAGTTAGAACTACACAGTAACTCGTCGTTGCTTGCTGTTGAGCTCTACAATTTTATCTATTTGGTGAAGTACCTTGTAATCAGTTTGCTTTTCGGATTTAGGGTGTTATATTTTTGTCATAACGTTTTAGGTATGTAACTAACGATGAACCCTCTACGTACGTTATTCTTACTGTTGAAGAAATTCCTGTTTGCTGTTATTTGAATGCTTTGTATTTCTGCAAATTGACCCAGCCTTGTGCTCGTGTTACTAATGCACACGATTATCTTCACACTCACATGCATACTATTGACTCTTCCCATTTTAGTGAATCATAATTATTTGTTTGATATTGATCAAGTTGTGTAAATACCTAAAGTCCTTATTGTACATGTTAATTTTTTGCCACCCGAAATTTTCATTTCTTTACTCGTGAGGCCTTTAGTGCCCAGTACAATACTAAATTAATCGAAGTGGAGGTTACCTTGAGGTGCTTCCGGGGCTTAGCATCCTCGTGGCCCGGTCGTCGACCAGGCCTCCTATTACTTTGAGGCCTATTCCTATCGACCAATTACTTACCTCATTACAAAGATTACTTTGTTATGAGGTCTGGTGGGATGGGGTTAAAATTCTCATCAAAGGAAATGATAGTTTTGGATATGAATTTAAGAAAGCGTTTTGGCAAAGATTGTCTTTCATATGACAAATTTCTTTATTAGGTTTCTCTGGTGGGATGTCTTATAGTTTTTACAAGTTTATTTTGTTTATTTTTATAGTTTTATTTGAAAATGTTGTAGTTTGTGTGATAGTGATATCAAACTTTCAACACTTATGTATGATTGTGTAAGGAAGGTCCCCATTATTATTCAACCTTGTTACCATCTTGTAAAAAAAATTTAAGCCTTGTATTGTATTAAGTATTGTATAAAGGAAGGCAATTGTATACAATAACATCATGAACAAAGTATAACTTGCTAATGTATTGGATAAAGGAAGGGCAATTGTATACAATAACATCATGAACAATGTATAACTTGCTAATGTATTGGATAAAGGAAGGGCAATTGTATAAATGACACCATGAATAGTGTATAACTAGTTTTCAAAAAGAAAATCTCTATCATTCAAGCTTAAAGTCTCATCTAAATTAGCCCCAATACCAAAAGCAGTATATATATTGTTACGTAAATGAATTTGCTTGGGGGAGTCTTGTGTGTCCATTTTAAGGCTTTTTGGTTCTCTCCTTCCTTGATTATTTACCTGAATTTTCCTGAGGGCCACTAAAACTAGTGGTCTTGATGAGGACAGGAAGCAAGCAGCTTGTCAAAGGTCCCCCCCCCCCCATTTGCCCTGTATGATAGTGCTTGTTTTACCTGCCTCCCTTTTGCAGGCCGAGGGCTCTGTTGGTGTGTGTTTACTTGTGTTCTTGTCTCTCGTTGGAATGTTGGCTCAGTTCTGGTTTCCAGTCTCTCTTATTTGTAGGTTTGGTTTTTAGGTTATTAATTTGGGGCTGGGACATTATCGGTTTGGGTAAGTGCCTTTTGAGTGGTGTGTGCATTTTGGAGCCTGCTGTTGGTGAGCTGTGCCTTTCTACTCAGGTCAGGGTGTTCTTGTACTTTTTGGTTTCATACATTTAGAGTTCTGTGCAGTTTGATGTGATTAATATGGTGGTGTACATTTTGGTTGCGTGCCATTGGGGGGTGCTGCACTTTTTGAGTTCCAGGCCTTTTGATTCCTGCCCTTTGTTAGAGGGTTTTTCTTTTCATGCAGAAACTGTCTCTCACTTAGTGTGAGGCATTTTTTTTTTTTTACACAGATGGCTACAGAAGCAGATGACTGCTGACTCTAGCAGACTGAGAGCTTTCCCTTCCTAATGCTCATGGTAAGCCTTACCCACTAGTGTTCCTGGAATACGACATGCCAGCTGTTTAACAACCAGGTACCCAATCACTGCTGAGCGAGCAGAGGCAAACAGTTAAGGATTGGTATCTAGTCAATACTCCCCAGCCAGGATACAAACCCAGGCCTTGCAAAGTGCAGGGCAAGTGTGTTAGCACTGCGCCTCGGGTAGGCTGTTGTAGCCCTGAGGTCTTGTAAGCCATATGTTTTTGCCATGTAGCTCTTGCATGTGGTTGCAAGTTATGTCATTCTGGCCATGTTCTAGGGCACTTCCTTGTTCCTTATTTATATGTGGCAGCTGTACCCCTTGCTGGCATCACTTCTTTAGGGCTCGGCTCTAGTGCACCAAGTCGACCATTTTGAGCTATACATGTCTCTTAGGATGGTCAGAATTATTTCCTGAGGCTCCTTGGCCACCAGCCATGTCAGCTTTATCGCAAGCATCTACTTCATTCTAATCTATTCCCATGGATTATGGACACTGAATATCCTCTTCAGAGGCCTCTGCTAATTTGAACCCCTTACTGGTCTGCAATCTTCCTTGAACATTGCAATCTTAACCTCCAAAAAATAACAAACCCCCTGGAATCCAAATGAAGACTTTTTGCGGGCTCTCTCTTTCCTGTGTCCCTGCTCCTTGACTCCATCCACTAAAAATCTTTTCCCCTGAAGTGACTGTGACTTCCCAGCCTTGCAGTATTCACAGTTTTGTGAAATGTGTTGAAATAAGAAAGTGATTTTTAAATTTCTTGATCATATTATTTGCTTTAAATTTGCCACACACAAACTGGTTCCTATGTCTTTTATAAATTGAAACTAGAAGTTGACTTTTAAATAAAGTGTGGATTTTTTTTAGATAGCTGGATACACAAATAGAGTAACGAGGAAGAGAAAAGGTAGATATTTAGAGTAATTAAATGATTGGGTGAGAAAGGGGCATGGTTCCATAGAGTTTGTCTAGCTACAGTATACAATAGTGTTTGAACAATTGTACAACAATTGAAGGTTTTGAGTGTTTTCTTAATTTTTCTAAATTAGTGGGGTGGGGGGGGGGGTGGACTGTTCTTTGCAGGAAACTGTGTGTTAGTAAACTCAAAGAGGACATTTTGCCTAGACAATACAGTACTATTCTCCAAATGTCTTCAGTCACGTCACGTCTGGATCTGTCTTTGAGACATGAGTTTTGTCTGTGAGATGTAAATGCCATGTAGCCTGCCAATTCTTTTCTCTTCTTTTTCCATGTACTGTACTAACTCTTGCTAAGTATATTTGGCTGTACAGTAGTACTATTTGTCAGAGTTATGCAGAATTTTTCTCTATTTAATGTATGCCTTTCAGTGTTTGGTACGAATATTATTTTCTTGGTCCAGTTTTATGAATCATTTTCTCTTTATTGAATGAAGTTATTGCATCTATTAGACTTTCTGAATATACCCTATTTTCTTTTAAAATTTATGAAACATTTGTTGAAATTAAAATGGATTTATGTTAAATACCAAATACTTTAGTCTCTCTTCTCTGAGGTTCCAGTGTCAAGGTGTGGGGTAAAATGTAGTAATGATAGGTGTTTCCTAGGTGTTTGTGTGGGGGGACAACTCGAGCGGCCAAGGTGGACGTTCTGCACCTGCTGGAAGTGGATTATTACCCAATAAATCCCCAAACAAATCTCCCAGTAAAGTTGGGACTGCCTCATCATCCATTGTCTCTCCCAGACGCCTTGAACTTCCTGACGGAGGTCTGGTTCGGGATCTGGCCTCAGGGGACAACTACCTCATCGTCATTTCCATTGATGGTTTTACATACTATGTGGGCAAACTAAGGTGTGTGTTTTGTTCAATAGTTTAATGTTTTGCATTTTGCAATCTTGAACGTTGATTTTGACCATAGCCATATGTTTCCTTCTGTGCTTAAAATAATACAGTTACCCAGATTACAATTCTGTGACCTTCTAATGACAAAATATTTCTGTTGCAGTGTCATTTTCTGTTTTTACAGTGTGTGTTCCGTAATTAATCCCTCTGATTTGTATTGTGCTGCAGCTCTCACAGATATGTTGATCACAGATTTGTCAGGTCACTAAAGCCAGGCACAGATGGCATCAGTACCACAAGGACATGTTTATGCACAATTAAATCATAAGTGTTCTTACAGGACCATTTAAAGTTGCTGGTTCCCATCGAGTTCTTAGCCACCTGCATTTTTGGGATGCATGTCGTTCATAGACTAAGGATCCTTAGTTATGATATCTGTAATGATATCTCAGTTATGATATCTGTAATGATATCTTAGTTATGATATCTGTAATGTGTTTATTCTTATGTATCTATGATATTTGTTAATTAGGGACGAAGAAAACGCAACAGTGCAGCAGATACCAGTCGGTGATGCCACGACGCGCTGCAGATCAGTATTGTGCCAGTGTGACAGTGTTGTCTGCACATCTGATGAGATGCATCCACAGGTATTTCCATACAGCATATACTGCATGCTTTTTTTTAATATTATTGTATTGCAGCAAGATTTTGATCTGTATAGCTTTTGTAATCAGATGTAATTTATCATTTTTTGTGTAATATATGTGGGATAGATATTATTACCTTGTAATCCAATTTAACCTGAATACCATATAATGGATTCATGAATAAACTGGTAAAAAATATACGAGATCCCGTAAATCAAATAATAGACCATATCCAGATTTCATTCAGTTATTCAACGAAGTGCATTACATGGTTTTCAGAATGACCGAATTGTATCGGTACTCGTTTAAAACAAATGAAGAAATGCAATGTGTATTCCTGTAAACATCTATAAATGATGTTGGAAAGGTTTATATGTATCTGTCAGTGTGGCAGATTGCTCCACAACACACTAAAAATGGCTTGTACCATCCACACCTCACCTGTCTATTCACTTCTCTATTCACCTCCCTTCTTATTTGTATATATATAATCAACCTACCTATACTTTTTAATCCTAACTTAAGTCAGACATTGTAAGTGCATCAAGTAGTGATGACCCAAGTTCTGTGGAGTGGTCATTATAACAGTCGGTTGCTTCAACAAAACTGATAGTAATATATTCCCGGCTAAAGATAATGTTTACATCATTTCGGAACAACATTTATCTATCTAAGTTAATTCGCCTTATATCGAATTAAATATTGTAGAAATACAGTGATTATTACAGTAACCATTAAATTGATAAGACATGGGGGAAGGGGGTAAAAAGTGGTTTGTATTGTGTATGATTTTCAACATGCGTAGGCAAGGGAAGCAAGGATCATAAATACAGTAATATGTCAAACTTAGGTGTTGTATACAATATAGGTGTTGTACATATACAGTATAGTGAGTCTAAGAGATCAGATCCTTGAAGTCTTCATTTCTCTCTATCCCTTGGGCACAATACTAGAAATACTAGTGTGTTAAGTTTTACTCAATGTGGCAAATGTTACTTTCTGCTGGGCCTCAGTGTATAACATTTTGTTGTTGTTGTTGTTCTGTACTTCCAAAAGTACTGTGAGCATGTTATAAATATGTTCAAAATAAGTGGGGGGGGGGGGTCTATGAGCTGGCTAAGGCTGTCGTTGGCAGTAGTCAACCATGTTTATCTTAGTAGTCTTCCTAGTCGACCACATGTATCTTAGTAGTTTTTCTAGTCATCAACATGTATCTTAAAGACTTTTATTCAGAGATTCACACATTGTCTTGACAAAGGCTGCTGGGCACCTTTGCAGGACCAAACATGCTCAGAGAAGTTACCAAGTTGGTCATTCACTGGGGTTTCCTCTTGACATGCCAATATGGTCGTGAGAAATGGCTCTGACACGAGCACTTCATATTGGTCACACACGAAGCCGACACATGGCTATTTGCTGATTAGAGGGACTGCCTCACTGTTTGATGCCTGCCTTGTCTTGGCGAGTGTGAAGCACTTGCCTGTCGAGTGTGAAGCACTTGCTTGTCGAGTGTGAAGCACTTGCTTGTCGAGTGTGAAGCACTTGCTTGTCGAGTGTGAAGCACTTGCTTGTCGAGTGTGAAGCACTTGCTTGTCGAGTGTGAAGCACTTGCTTGTCATGTGAAGCACTTGCTTGTCGAGTGTGAAGCACTTGCTTGTCGAGTGTGAAGCACTTGCTTGTCGAGTGTGAAGCACTTGCTTGTCGAGTGTGAAGCACTTGCTTGTCGAGTGTGAAGCACTTGCTTGTCGAGTGTGAAGCACTTGCTTGTCGAGTGTGAAGCACTTGCTTGTCGAGTGTGAAGCACTTGCTTGTCGAGTGTGAAGCACTTGCTTGTCGAGTGTGAAGCACTTGCTTGTCGAGTGTGAAGCACTTGCTTGTCGAGTGTGAAGCACTTGCTTGTCGAGTGTGAAGCACTTGCTTGTCGAGTGTGAAGCACTTGCTTGTCGAGTGTTGTAAACTAGGGTCCTCTGTGGCCAATATTTGGCTAAGAACTGTCAATATCAGGGAAATACATATTGTGTCTGATAGATGGTATCTTTAATTTTATGGATACAGCTGTGCTCTGTCACCGAAAATAATCTTGAGCTGTGGCTCTGCTCGTCGTTTTCTTTGAAAAAGGCTATTACTGTACCCCCATTTAAATGATCACCTTCTTCCCTTTGTTGTATTCGATGCCCAAGACCTCATTGTCGTGGCACCAGTAAGATAATACCAGATAATTTGTAGATAATAGTAGATACCAGTAATTTGTGCATATAAATACTGTTTATAATCCTTTAAAAAAATTTACCTGTTCCATTTTTATTAGAAATAAAAAATTTATTATCTTATTTACTTGTACATTATTTTTATTTAATTAAATATATATTATATGAAAAATGTAGTATAAAATTTCTTAATCTTTTTTTTTACTTGTACCTTATTTTTAATAAATACATATTATATGTACTGTGTAGTATATATTTTTTTTGGCTACAGGTGATAAAATTTCTGAAAAATGAAACAGAGTACCTGAGCCTGCTGAAGTGTGTCAACCAGCACGTGGTGAAACCATTCCTCTCAACCTGCACCACCAGCAACAGTAGCAAGAGCTCGTCCTCAAGCACATCCCACAAGGACCTGGCTGCACCCGGCACCGTCGGTGGGAGCGGCTTCACAGGTGGGAGACAAATCGGCCAAAAGAGTTGTCTTAAATACACACACACAAATCACACTAGCATGATATATCAAATGAACAAATCCCGGGCGCATGTGGGAATTGTGTGAAACCCCGGTTTTGCTTCAGAGAAGCCTCGGGATCTTCGTGAGGGCAGTAGCGCTCCAGGTTGCAATTCTTTTGACCATGTCGTTGTGCGGTTGACTAAGGCACGTCTGGGAACATCCCGTGAGTAGATTCGAGCCCTCATCACGTCCCCTTTGTGGATTTGTTCAGTTGCCTTAGACCCCAGTGTTATATTTTCACCTTGTCGTAACATGGTTCTTCACATAACGCTATGCCTAGTCATGGCAAGATTATTTACATAATATTATGTCCCACCTGATAAAGCACTATGTCATGCCTCTTGTTTTAATGTTGCCAGTGTTCAGAATTCATCCTTGTCATTTTTTATTGTTAGGAGTGAGTGTACTTTTATTACCAGGTATGTGTGAATACCCGAGTAATGTACTACTGTCATTAGCAGGGAATGTACAGTACTGTACTGTCATTAGCAGGGAATGTACAGTACTGTACTATCATTAGCAGTGAATATTCAGTAATGCCATTAACAGTAAATGTACAAAATTACCATTAACAATGAATATACATTACTACCATTGGCAGTGAATATACAGTATTAACATTAGCAGAGAATAAACAGTACTACCATTAGCAGAGAATATACAGTACAGTACTACCATTAGCAATGAATGTACAATCATGGTATTTTTATATTTTTCTGAGATTAATGCAAATAAGAAATTAATTTAAAGATAACTAAAAATGCACTGAACAGAATACAGTAAATGTGAAAAAATTTCTGTTTAGTGGTGAAAATAATCTCTAGGAACTGGGTGAGAAGCTACGAATATGAGGTGGGTGTGTCGATGGAGGAAGGCTTAGATTTACTCCAGGTTTAAGTTATCTGGATGACATATGTGGTTCATCATTATGTAGAGCAGGAGGACGGCCTAATAAACTGACGATATAATTATTTTGGGCTTGTTATAATTTGTTTAATTTACAAATGTCTTCTTTGCCAATAGTTGAGAACAGCCAGGTGCAACAGACAAAGCAGGAGCTTCTCGAAGCTTACCTCGATGTAACGCATGCAGTGGCCAGCAGTTTGAGAGACATGTTGGATGATCAGGCAGCTGACGTCACGTCTGTTATACCAATAATACGGCAGGTGAGAAACTCTTTGAGTCATTTGAGAAAATTTGCAAGAAAAATGACTGTCCTTTTTGAAATTTCTGTTAATTCTGAGAGAGGGCTTTGTATTATAATATATTCACATTATATTCACATTGCATAATTTTCTTTTCTCAGATCACTACTACAAAAAAAAATCACTCATTGCTTGACACATGCGTGTATCTGTAAATATAATTCTGTTGAAATGTCAGAACATTTTGTAAAGCATTGTTATATAGTTACCAGATTTATCTGCTGTTTACACCATCTATACCAAGTACTGGAAGAATTCCATTTTTTTCTGGCATTCAAATTTTATACACAGTATTCCATTAGATGAATAGAATGGAATCTTATTGAATCATCCATTTCTCAGTTCATCTACATCTCTGTTTTTGAGATGTCTGTTCTGTAAGACTGCAATTACTGTACTGATAATATATATAAAAAAAAAGGTAGAAAAAAGCATATCCCACTTAGTGCTCACAAATAAAATATACAATAACAAGCCCGAGGGCATACCATGAGCACACAACATCTGGTGTTCAATTTCTTCATTGTGTTTGCTCTTCAAGTTATGGATGGAGACGGCTTTGACAATTTCTTCTTACTATACAGTATACTGTATTCTACATGTTTACCACCTTTACAGCATATGAGTGCAGTCCTTCTTATGTTTGATTTATTTTTGCTTGCAGCTTCCCCTAATGTATGTCTGTACAGTTCTCCTTCTCTTGGTTGGACAATACGGTTCTTGTCCAACTTGTCTCTTTTTGTCGGCCTATTGTATTCCCTCTTTTCTTTCCTTGATTGTTACCACCTTGAGATCCCTGACCCTTTCTTTGTAGCTTAGGTCTTTTAATTCAGGTAATTCTTCATGTATCCTAAACCCCTCTTAATTAACTTACACTTGTTGGAGTTGAACTCTGACTATTGCTTACATTGATTAGGATTAACAGTAGGTCAAGGAGAGAGCTTTGCCAGACCTCCTTTGCACCATCCTTCATACTTGACGCATCCTCTTTAACTGTGACCCTTTGTTTACTGTCCATTAAGTATTCCATTACCCAGTTGCATACACTGAGCTAGTCATTTAAATGTTATTCTGTATGGTCAGAGCAAGTCTTGGCAATTTTTGAACCTCCAAGACAGTCTTTGAGATTGTTTTGAGGGATTTACAGTCTTGGATGTTGATTTGAGTGATTTAAAGGATTTCTGTTATATCATGCTCGAACTAGACAAATTGCAGGGGTACTTGCCTCTCTGATCTAGAGTCATTCAGAGTCTGGCAGAAACTTTCTGTCCTTGCACAGGGCTAAGGCAAGCTAACAAAGCAGCACTCGGAAAAAAGAGTTTCATTTCACTCGATGCTTAATTTTTGGCAGGTAGAAGAACACAAGTCAATTTACCAGAAATATATGAGCTCAGTGTGTGATGCAATTGCTATCAGTGGCCTCGCAGTCGCAAGCAAAGAAGCTAATATTGTCATGGAGAAGTGCCAGTCCATTTTAGCATCTCTTATTCCTGAAGACAAGAGAAAAACCAACAGTGATCTCTTTGCCCACCTCATTCTCCGGCCACTGAACCACATCCATGAGTATGTTGAATTTCTCCTATCTATGAAGAATGATGCTGATAATTATTACTCGCCTTTTACGCTAGACAAGATCAAAATTGCCCATGCCCACTGGAGGCAGCTGTCGAATGTAGCACAAAAAATCAAGTAAGATTTTGTCAGTTTTAAGTTTATTTCATTTAAATTGTATATAAATGTGTAAAATCTGGAACACTTAAGTTTTGGAATATTTAGCTTATAAAACTTCTTTGCTCAGTTTTACTTAAGAACAGTCATCATTATTATTATCAGTCATTATTAGTATTATTAATATTCAAATTTCAGGTAGAAGCTGAAGCAACAAAGGCGTATTGGGAAACATGTAGCCCCAAGATGGTAGAAGCTTTGGCCAACCCATCGCGACGACTTCTCCGAGATTCACACACCAACCCCATAAATGTCCACAATGCTGGACGCTTCTCATCCCATTCTTTTGTTTTGCTGACTGATGTTCTTGTGCACCTTCAGTACTCAAATTTTACAACGTATGATCTCAGTACTATGTGGGTTGAGCCAGTACCTAACAGCTCAAGTATTCAGGTATGAAATAGTTATGGCATGCCATTTTGGAGTTCTTTTAAAAGCTTACCTTGAGATGGTTCTAGTGTGTCTGTGGTCGCTGACCAGGCCTCTTGGTTGGTGGTCTGGTCAACCGCCACTATTTGTAGTGTGACTTGTTAATTATAGGCTGGTTGATCAGGTGTCCTTTGGATGTATTTTCCATTTAGTGTCTTAGTTACATTAGAAGTCAAATTAGTTTGTGCACTCTAGCAGTGATATTAACTTTGTTGTATTATATATTGGGGAATTATGCATTATCATTACACCCCACATCTCAATTTAATGGTTGAGGAGGTATCAATCTAGAGAAGAAAAAGGTGGATAATATAGTGAAAGAATTCTACAATTTGTGTCTTACTACACTCACTTAACCCCATATTCAGTAAACAGAATTGACTTCACCTTCCTTTGCTTAGAGATCAATTTTGGGTCTTTGAAACTAAATGATTTGGAGATGGTTTGGTAGTGAAGAGGTTTAGGAAAGACTGCTGCATGCATTGGTTTCTGCGGGTACAAGAAAGTATTTGATGTATTCACATTTTTGTTGTATATAAAGTAAAAATTTTGTATTCTCATCTCGTTCAATATAAGTTAGCAAATCTGATTTATTACTATTAATTTCAGAATGGTATTCATATAACATTGCCAGAGGACACGTTGACTCTGGCATGCCCCACCAGTTCAGACAAGGGTCAGTGGATGTATGCTCTACAGGAGGGCATCAAGCAATCTGTTCATGGCACTGGCGAGGGGGGGTTGGTGGTGGTGCCAAGGACCCCTCCCCTTGTGAGAAATGCATCTTATACGTTTACTAAGAATGCACAGTATAAGGATGCCACATACAGTGGTAAGTCAATCTTATCTACAGTATGTAAATATGTATGTACGTATATGACAGTGTCAGACCACGAAGGAAGGATTAAGACAGGAATTTCCTTAGGTATGTACGTATTTAATAATCCGTCTTCAGAAGGATCGGTTATTAAATACAAAAGTACTTAAAGAAATTCCTGTCTTAATCATTCCTTCATGGTTGGACACTGTCACATTGTTCATCATGTATTAATTTCCTTGTGATTTACACACACATTTATGTACTGTATATACTTATACATAAAGAAAAAATTAAGTTTTTAACTAAAACAAGGGCTCATTAGAAATGTCAATGATGTTCCTAATGAAATTGCAGGCTAAGAGCTGTTATCATACATCTGGTTATTTGAAGCCTGATGCCTGAATTGTATATGATGAGTTTATTAATTAAGTTACAATCATGTTAGTTATTGGAAACAAATGGAGCCAGTTGTGTACCGCACCTTCGTGTAGTTTGTTGACTTGATTGCATGCATATTTACTTGTTGAGCTAACATCTTTATAATGTATGTGAATCAACCTAGGAATAAATGATCACTGATGGGGGTAATGTTTTTGAGAACAGCTCGGTTAGCATGAGGCTGTTAATGGCTGAGCGCCGTGTGTTGCGCTTGCCGACATTTGGATGTCCACAAAGTTGTGCTGGGCAGGGAACCTTGAGAATGTTGACCTTATGCATTACAGGAAGCTTGCCAACAAATCTTGTGTTGAACGTATTTTTAGAGGGAAGGAGATAGATAGATATAGATATAGAGATAGTTATACATATATATACCATTATATAATTTATTCTAGGTCAGTGGTTCTGTGGTAAACTTCATGGTGAGGGCATTATGACTTGGTCTGATGGACGGAAATATGAGGGACAATTCCGGCAGAGTGTCTACCACGGCCCCGGTCGTCTGGAGGTGCCCTCAACCGGAGGGGTCACTGTATATGATGGCACATGGAAGAATGGAAAACTTGAGGGAAAAGGCATTATCAGGTAAGACTAAAATAAGTAATTTAAGGCATATCACTAGGGGTAGACCCAAAAAAAAATACCTTGATCCACTTTTATCTTGCGCCATGCTATTACCGTGCGATGATTCCGAGGATCAACATCCCCGCAACCTGGTCTCTGACCAGGCCTCTGACCAGGCCTCCTGGTTGGTTGTCTGGTCGACCTTGCCAAAAGTGTCTACAGAAAGCCTACATATAAAATACTTAAAAAGCAGGTAATGAGTCACAATCCGCCAAACACACACCGAAACTACGACGTTGGTACAACGTTCAAACAAGTTTTAACACTTCCTAACCAGTTATAACAACCAATATAACAAATTGTAACAACGTTCTAATACGTCATAAACACGTTAAGCCAAGATGTAACAACTTTATTACAAGTTGTAACAAGCGGAAAATAGAGACAGTTTCAGTTTGTGTTTCCAGGGAATAACGTGACTGAAGATATGATGACCAGACCACACACGAGAAAATGAAATAAAGACAATGTTTCTGTCCCTCCTGGATTATCATCAAGTCGTGTGATGATGATAATGATTCACAAGGGCCCGAAATGTCGTCGTTACTTCATTTTCTAAAATGGGTTTGGTCATCAAATACAGTACTTAAAACTTAGCATGATAGGGAATGTCCACTAAGTAATGGTCTTGCAAAATGCCAGTTTTCCTAACTTTGTTGTTGTTTTTTTAGATTCAGCTACTGGGAACAAAAAGTTCCAAGTAGCATGGGCTAAGGTGAGCCCATAGTGGACTTACAGCCCCACTCCTATGCTAGGTATGTGGTGTGGTTTTTCCCCAACATGTCACCATCCTGAATCACCACACTGAGCTAGCAAAGACATTTTGTTAAAGATTTGTATTGCATTGGGCAAAATGTCACCCTACCTTGACTATCATGAGCCTGTTCACCGAGACATTCAAGGACGTTGCTTCAGGAAGTGCCCAAATGTCCCACTTCGAAGGTTGATTTTCAAATCACTTGATGCTTCATTTTTTTAATTCCAACTTTCTGTTATATTAAATACCTGTATAGCATTTACAGACATTTTTAATGATAGGGTTTTGAAAAAACACGATATTTGGAGTACATTAAATCTTCTGACATGTACATTATTAAGGTTTATGGATATATAGTAAGCATAGAAGTACAATAGTTAAGGTACAGATGTATTGGTAGAGTTATAAGTATGTATGGTATATGAATAAAGTCATATTTACTGCTGATTTTGTTACACACACATGTTATGTTTTGCAAATGCAGGTATGCCAATAAGGATGTGTATATTGGATACCTCCATGAAAGCCAACCACATGGGCACGGTGAGCTTAAAAAGGGACGCTTCAGCTCTCAGGCAGCTTCTGTATACACTGGCGAGTGGAACAGTGGCGTTAAACAAGGCTATGGTGTGCTGGACGAAATAGTTAAAGGTTAGTCAGTTTTCATGTTGTTTTCATCCTTAATTGCTAACTTTAAGGAGAGTGGGAATGTGCATGCATGAGGGCATGTGTATGTCAATCCAAAAAAGGAAAGAATTTACTGTACTGTCAGGCACATCCACACATCAAACACCGTAGGGCGACTGGCAGGGAATATTCTGAGCCCTATGGCGACTTGTTTTGTATTTATGAGTGTTTGTAAAAGTAATATATGTATGTGTGTGTGTGTGTGTGTGTAAATAAATAAATAAATAAATATATATATATATAAATAAATATATAACTATATAAATATATATATATATATATATATATATATATATATATATATATATATATATATATATATATATATATATATATATATATATATGAAGATAAAGTTAATTAAAAATATAATAGAATTAAAATAATACTTTGGTATAAATTTAGTTAGTATGAACAAAAAAAGTGCTGTGAATTAACCAATGTCTAGTGAAAGAGAGAGAATGAGTGAATGAGTATATACATGCATGCTCACCTAATTGTGTCTATGGGAAGTCAAATCCAACTCTTAGTGCACCATCTCATAATTATTGTATGTTGTGCAAGTTTTCCTTCTTACTCTCTGGTTCTCTATCATGTATACTTTTAGAACCGAGAGTGGTGGTTGCTTTCCACCACCTCTAGCTCAAGTTCATTTAATTTGCTTGCCACTCACTGCAAGCAAATTATTTTCTAAACATTTCTTTGTAGTATCTATGGCTCCAACTTACACACACACACTATAGGCCTGGGCACATTATATTAAATACCTAGATGTGTCTAAGATACGACATTCAAATTGTTAATGGATTTAGGGAGAAATGAGGAGTAGAGCCAGATGAAGCGTCACCATTGGTCCTTATTACCAATTCACCACCACCACCATCTGCCATATGTAGTGTATAACTCCCCAAAACTCGGCCAATGAATAGTGCAGCTAGCCAAGTGTTTTTATTATTATTTCCTAAGTGTGTACTGACCTGTTTGTGCATTCAGGATCTAGCTCTAGCTCTTGAACCCCACTCAACATGTGTGCACTATTTCCTGTTTGCAGTTGCTAGTAGAATGTTGTGCTCGTGGGGTCGGCTTGTATTTTTGGTAATAAATAATTTTCACACTTTCGGTGGTTTAAGGACCTCTTGGTATACGTCATACAGATTGTCTTCTATAGTTTAAAATTATGCCCTTAGGTCTGTTCAGTTCTGGTTTCAAAAACGTTTCCTTGTCTGTTTTTGTATCTTGTATAAGTAATCATGTTTATCCACCATTTTTATTTGTTGGGCTGCATGGCTGTGTATATGATACGACATATTTCAGTGTTATGATGCATGTTCCAGGCGAGAAGTACCTGGGAATGTGGCAGAACAATTGCCGTCATGGGTCGGGTATGGTCGTCACCATGAATGGTGTTTATTATGAGGGAAACTTTCACCAAAATAAGCTAACTGTGAGTATTTATTTTTTGTATATAAATATTATTTCCTTAAAAACTCATAGATTAAGTTTATTCTTACAATTAAAATCTGGTCATCTTAAAGAACTTTATTCTTTTTGGAAATATAAGACCCAACATGGTTAAAAAATCATTCTTAGCTCAGACCATTGTTTTGGGAATAATTGTTGAATGTTTTAATTTAATGAGTTGGGTTCACATAAATGTTGGTAATTGTATACATTCCTTGTTTTGTATTGGCTGTTGCACTAATATACTTAAAACCAAATGGTATTTTATTTCTAATGGGATACTATGGTATAGGGAAAATTATTTGTGTCACAGTGTGTGAAAGTTGGACTTTATCTGTACAGTAGTTCTAAACAGTTTGTAGTGTAAGAGGGGGTTATTTGCTTTGATTAGTCTCTGCTGCCAATTATGACTCCTCATATCATGAACTAATGCACGCTAAGTAGTGGATGAGGCAGGATGCCAATTACAGTACAACTTTGATTCAACAAACTTAAACGTACAAAATCATGTGTACTCTACAAAGCCATTTGAAAATCACGTCCAAAATATGTACAGTATTATGAAATGGACAAAAATTGTCCTTTTCAGCAAGATTTCCTTGTAAATTAAGTGCATCTAATATGCTGGAAAATACGGTAAGCATTAATTATTTGTGCAGCAATTGAACAGTGTTAACGAGACCTGGATATATCCTTGGCCAAAAACGCTGTGCCCGAAACACTGTGCGTATTAGTGCCTTTAGGTATAGTACAGTATATACTTACTCTATCCAGAAATCGAATATTCTGTTTGTAACTGATTTTGTATGAATGTACTTTCACCTGAATAAAAATTATTATTATTGTAATTATTATAATTATTATAATAATAATTATTATTATTATATATGCAGTAATTTGATTTTAGGGCTATGGTCTGATGGTGTTTGAAGACAAAACTTACTATGAGGGGGAACTTGGTATTGGTGGAACGTTTGCTGGGAAAGGAAGTCTACATTATCCTAGCGGAGACACCATAGAAGGAACCTTCACAGGCACCTGGGAAGAAGGTATCAAGATCAACGGTATGCTGCAAAAAGGAGTTGGTGCGCCTGATGAGGAGAACATGCCCAAGTAGGTCTGAAATTGTTTTATTTATGTTTTTAATGCTGTACAGTACATAGATAAACATCTGTCTATCTTCTGCAGGCGATGAGTCACAATAACGTGGCTAAAGTATGTTGACCAGACCACACACTAGAAGGTAAAGAGAATCGACTTGAGAATGGTCCAGGACGGACCGAGTCGTCGTCGTCTCTTCATCTTTTAGTGTGTGGTCTGGTCAACATCTGTCTATCTTCACAAAGATTGGCTTTTTCATCGTTCGATTTGTCACGTGTATAAGTTGCAGAATTTGTCATCGTTCAACACACGTCAGAAAGCTACAGCAGATTTGTTTCTTAGTTCAACGCGTAATGCAAGACATCTGCAGAACTAACCATCGGTCATATCCTGCAAGATGAAGCCATTCAAAATTTATCATCTCTACAGACAAAAAGTTATTTAAAGACCTCAGGTTCATATGCAATCCATCAGCTTCACCATTTTCTGGCTTTTGGTTGAATCACTTATCTATTAATTGTCATTTGTTATTGCACACTTGGTAGCTTGTCCTGATATAACTGTATGTACTGTGGCTATATCTGAGTAAGTTAATAAGGACGTAAGTAAGGACGGCTTTTTTTTTTTTATGTAAGCAAAAATAAAAATCAATCAGTAGGCTGGTTGTACACGTGGCCAGTATGACAATTAAGCTGGTGTAGGGAATGATTTTGGGAGTGAATATGTCCAAAGTAATGGTAGGAAAAAGTAAGATTGGGAATGAGTTTTTGGATTAAATACTGTACAGTATATCCCAAGAAGCCATTTGTGAAAATGGACTCGGCAATGGATTTTTTGAGTGATCTTTTGAGCCTGATTTCTAATATTCTCATCAGATTGATATATTGTTTACCTCCATTTTTACCTGGTTGATGGGGTTCTGGGAGTTCTTCTACACCCCAAGCCCGGCCTAAGGCCAGGCTTGACTTGTGAAAATGAATTAACTCTTCTTGACTTAAATGGCCCAGTCTTAATGCAGTTTTTTATTATTAAGGTCATTTGGGAAGTTAAGTGTGAGTGCTGACCAGAAGTGGACGGCGATTGTGCGTCAGTGCAAGGAACATCTGGGCATTACGTCTGGAACAGATGTGACTACAAGTAAAGTAAGTTAAAGTGTAGGTCAGATTTGTTTTTATCGTCCAGCATCACCTCAGTTGTGTGACAAATGATTTGCGGAATGTTTATCTTAATTGTCCTTTATTTTATGAAAGAAGTTATGTAAATTTGGTCATAGGGAAAGTAAGTTATATTTGTTGATGATTGCTAAAGGTGGCAAGAGTCCTTGGACACGATTATGCTACATTTGTTGCTTCTGGCCCACAGACTCGACATTATTTGTTATCAAGATTTCTAGCTTTTATCATTTGAGGCAAATTCCTCTGGTCTTTTTTTTTCAGAATAAAGTTCTATGGTGAGTTATGTTTAAACATGAATATAGTTGTCTGTCTATTCCATTAGCTAGAGTGTCTGACCATAGTACATGTCTGAGGATGTTCAGGTGTTGAACTCATGCTTTCTCATGCTTCAAGTAGTACCATTGCTGTACAGGATATTTTGCTGCGAACATACTTGTTGCTATTGAACACTGCTCTCTGGCCTCTCTTTCACTCGGGATGCTCTTCGTCTCTTATCCAGAGTCAAGCTGTTTGATTCAGTCAGCCATCCCACTGTTTATGCACGGAGACCACTTGTGGTTCTCACAATAATTAGGGTTTGCATCAATTTCCTCTCACTGCTTTACTCATGTCTTGAACAGATACAGAAGAAAAGGAAAGTGGTAAGAAATACAAGAAGTTCCTGGGAAAGAGATAAGAAGGTGCCCTTTTATATTGACATTCTTCCACTCTTCCTTGACACGAGATGATAGGAGTGCCACGCTGCATAAAACATTGCGTCATTACCTGCCACTGAAATACTTTTTTACATGACAGGTGTGGGAAACACTTGCCACCAGGTTGGAAGCAGAGAAGCAGGCAGCTCTGCGTCATAGTGCCCAAATGGACGTTTTGGATGGAATCGATCGCATTCCTGAGAGAAAAGGAGAACTCACATACCAGTATTTCATGGAAATTCATTCATATTTAGGCAAGGTAATTGATATACACTGTATTATTAAATAATATTAGAGAAATAATTGGAGGCTAGATGCAATAAATTAATTTTGTGTATGCTGCATGTCCAATTTTCATGTTTTTACTATTTGAACCTGCAGAATTGAGCTATTAGTTCTTGGACACTGCCTTTCTAACCAATTTATTTTTCTTCTATTATGTCTACTACATATATTTCTCTTTAACACATGGACACAACCACACATCCCAAGGAAGCAGCCAGTAGCAGCTGTCTAACTCCCAGGTACCTATTTACTGCTAGGTAAACAGGGGCACTAGGGTGAAAGAAACTGCCCATTTGTTACTACCTCTGCCGGGGATCAAACCCGGGCCCTTAGGACTATGACCCCAAAATGCTGTCCACACAGTAGCGAGGCCCCCCCCCCTCCTCTGTGTGTGTGTGTGTGTGGGGGAAGATAGGGGGTACTCCATTAATTTTTTATTGTTGATTTTATTGTATTCACCTAGTTGTATTTACCTAGCTGTGCTTGCGGGGGTTGAGCTGTGGCTCTTTTAGCCCGCCTCTCAACTGTCAATCAATACATTTTTTTTCTCCCTCACATACACACACATCCCCAGAAAGCAGTCCGTAGCAGCTGTCTAACTCCCAGGTACCTATTTACTGCTAGGTGAACAGGGGCATCAGGGTGAAAGAAATTCTGCCCATTTGTTTCTGCCATCGCCGGGATTGATCCCCGGTCTTTAGGACTACGAATCCCGAGCGCTGTTCACTCAGCCACCTGGCCCCCATGTTGTGTTTCATGTTGCACTGTTCACCTCATTATGTAACCTTTTCTCAGGTTTGTGGCACAAGGGCAGTTTTAGGCTTACAAATATTACCAAATCATACAGTGAAAAAAAAGTTAACCAACCCAACTTGACCATTTAGCAAAGTCAACAAATGACTGCACCTGTTGTCTCCAAGCTTGTTTTCACATCTAGTGCATTTTGCCAATTATTATAATATATGTGGAACCTTTTTTCAAAGTATCTGGATTCTGGTAGTTTTCCACAAAGTGGGCATGAAGCCCGCTGAGGCACCACAAATAATTTCCGCAACAAACGCGTTAACTTAAGCCTAAACAAATTTGGTTTATCTTTTTTACACAAAGTAATTAATTTGTTCAATTGCCAACATACCTAATACAGTACATGGAAGATTTGTGCGATACTTGCTAACTGAATTGCATATGGGTATCTATAATGAGGGTGGCTTACATTATGTGTGTGTGGCTTGGGATCTGACCCCCTCCCCCCATGCACTGATGTTTAAAATATTGGGAGATTTTCTTTGTAACTCAGCCAGGTGTAAATCTTAGATAATTGGAATAAAAGCTAATATTTATATTTATTGTTGAGGTTTAAAGGGGCTTAGATTTCTCAGTTATTTTGTGCCATAACCTTCCATTAGTACTGTGTATCTTATATAAATACAGAATATATATATATATATTACATATCCAACCCACGCAATGTGATAATGATTCGGGATTGATCAAAATGTTGTCAATTCCGTTATTTTCAGATGTGTGGGGTTGGTTGTCTATTTTTTAACCACGTTATTGTAACTTAGTGCCTGCTTGGCATATATTGCCATTATGACATATCATTTATATTACAGTATATGCAATTTGCAATAAAAAATTATCCAAATACCCTAATAAATATAGTGTACCAATTTGAGTAACATATTAATGAACCTTGTTTATTGGTTAAATTTTTTCTTCATGCAGTATATCAAAATTAAATAATGTTTCCAACTCATATACGGATAATTAGTGCTTGTAGAATGTACAGTTTCTGTTTTATAGGTAAAATTTCCTTTTACACATTTTTTTTCAAGGCATTTGGATGCCGGTTACATCCATTAGGACAACTCCTGCAGTCTCTGGTTGATGCCTTCAGAGCCACCTATGGCGGAGTTGTGGCTCACCCGCGCCTTCTGCCGTATGCCGTACAGGAGGTTAGTTTTTTCTTGCGTGAAGATACCATGCTGATGTATTTCTTGAATAGCTATTTCTTTTCATTCTAAACTTTAATGTTTAAGTAATGAATGGTTTTGGTCTTCAGGTACATTCCTTCACTTCAAGATTATACCAGTTGGTGAGGGTGTTGTTTCCAGACTTACCAAGAGAGGAAGAAAATGTTTTATTAGAGCCACCGATGGAAGATCAAGAAGAAATGTAAGTGACTCCATCTTGGCAACAGATCATGATAGACCCTTGGTGGGCTACGAAAATTGTGTAGTGGAACAAATCTCGCTGGTATGGATTATTGCATTAACTTCACTATGCTGTGTTGTTACACTGGCCAGACTTTATTTACCATTTATGGATTAAGGCTCCTCACATGTTCAATGAGCCAGAGTATTTATGGGCCATCTAGGTTTACCTGTAGTCAATGTTGACACAGCCTGGCCTGGGCTGGGACTGGACTACCCTGGGACTGGACTATCCTGGTGCTTGTAATGAACCCCAAACCATCACAATACAGCTGATCTGATAGCTCCTGGAGGAGCTGTGTCAAGTTACCTTTCGAATGCTTTATTTGCATCAATATTTCTTTTTTTTTTTGCGGGAAGTTGTAGAGTCACAACCTCTGATAGTCATGTGGTGTTCTCTAATTGTGCTTATGGCATCCTTACTTTTCATAATTTTTTTGTATTTACCTCCTACCATTTCTCTTATTCCAGTGTGTTGTAATTTTATTGTGCAGGTTTGGAATCTGACATTTCAGTATATTTTATGGTGTACTGTATAATGTGAGATATCTCTCATCACATTCCAAAGAGTGTAACATTGAGATCATAGATTTACCCAATGTTGAGATGAACTATCTACAAGAGCATTAAATGGAGGGCCCCAAAACACACTGTCTTAATCCAAGAAATGTTTATACAAATGCCCAACAATCAAAACCAATCTGACAGATAACATGCTCATCAACCAACTCTTCCTCTCCACCACCAGGTGGTGACACGGCCGATACCAGGCCTCAGTCAGGAGACCACCTCACGCTCTCGGCTGACATCCAGAAGGTCACATCTCTGTGGAGCCTTGCTTGCCTTTCGGCTAGTTGGTCCAAGCATTTCATGAGCAAATAGGTTTCACACTGAGCATTTCTTTCTCTCGTATTCTGCACCAACTTGGTTTTAGGGTCACCTTTACTGGCACTGTCAGTGATAACTGTTAATCTCCGCAGTTGTCGTCTCTGAGGCATTCACGTCCTTCCTCTGGAAGATTATTTCCAAGCTGAACTTGTGCTGGGTAGGGCATTGAGATTTAGTTGCTACACAAAATCTGTTGAAGTGGAGGTTTATAGTTAGCAGTTTGTTTGGTTTGTGCTCACTGGATAGGCACTTAGAGTACAGTAGCATTATGTGATGATTTGTCCTGCCTATGGCTCCTTGTGCCTGCACTGCTGTAAAGGATTGTGTTTGTTAACTGCATTTGCAGTCGGGTACTTCCACCTACAGCTTCACTATTGTATGGTGTTTCCCCACTAGAGGGTTTCAATGATAATCAAAGCCAACTGATTTGTTGTGTTCTGAGCTAATATAATAAGATTTTTTTGGTGATATTTCATATTTGAACTTTAGTGTCCATTGCTAGAATGTTGAAGGTCATTTGATAATGAAAGTGTTATCAAGGAGATTTCATGAACAGTACTATTATACCTGTGTAGTAAGTGTGTGTATGATCAAATTTCAATTGCAACCCTTGGGGAAATTAGCACTAACCAACTGGCAGTGGTTATTGCAGTAGACTCTCAACCAAGTGGACTTGAGTTCAGTTCCTAGGGGTTAAATTATGGAGAAGGTCTCTCATTAGCTCAGTGGGACCTTGATAAGCCTAACAAGCCTCCTGTTCACAACAATGCGAACACAAATATTTATACACTTCATCCCTGATACAGACATATCAGTATAAATGTACATAAAATGGTATTTTCTAAGCATTGGTAATTCAATTAACATGTAGCATATAGTGTTACTGTCTATGACGATAAATAATGTGGGGAAATACATTTGATATTAAAGAAATGCACCACCTTTGATATATTGACAGTGCTCGTTGTAACATACGACAGCTGGAAAAGGGACAGACAGATGCATTCAGTGGTGGTTTAATCATTACAGTGTAGTGACTCCAGCTTATGTGATTCATCCCTGGCTGCTGCCGCACGTGTACTCTCCACTTTCCACACTGTACGTCCTGCATCACCAGCCTAAAGATGAAGAGTACTGGAGGAGGCTGCTGAAGTGGAACAAGCAGCCAGATACGGCTCTTATGACTTTCTTGGGAGTTGATGTGTGAGTAGACAGCTGCTCCCTTCCTTGTCCGGTCTCATTTTTATTCTTTCCTCTTAACTGTTGCTTTGATATGCAAAATACCAGAATTTAAAGTTTGATGGTTTATTTTCTCATTCCGAAACAAAGCTAAATTTCACAATGGGATTGATCCCTCATACATGAATCACAGTTGGTAGTGCATTTGCCTGAGGAATTCGGGTTTGATTCCATCGTACAGCATTAATATTTTCCAAAAACAGTAGTTCATTCATGTCTTCGGTCTTTCTAGAAATCATTGAGTCATTCATTTTAGCAGTTGTGCAATAGCTGCTTGAGAAACAAAATGTACACTAGTTCTTTTTTGTTTTCATGCAGCTGATGCTTTATTATATTCTAGTCATGTTTAGAGTCTACCTCATAAAAATGCACTGTACATTCTTGTCACCATTATTTAGGTTCTATACCTGTGAAGGATGTTAATGCATCAGAGGATACTTCTTTCCTGCTACAGTAATCAATATCTAACCTTGGTCACTGTGTCCTTGTTCTGCTACACCAAGTGATTCCCTGCAAGCTTATCGCTTCCTCTTGAAGGAAACACCAGTCAGACAAGCCTCTTGTATAAATAATGTTTTTCTTGATGAAGAGCCGAGCCAGTGGGTCAGATAAAGTTACCGATAAGTCTGTTAGAGCAAATGTTCCAAATTTACTTTGTAATAAGGGTGGGAGAGAGAGAGAGAGTGGCTGGAAGGCATTATCGCCAGTCTAGAAAAAGGTTACTGGTTAAGTGTTGCCAGAGGCAAGCAAAAGAGAGAGAGGTGTAGTTTGCATTAGTCCCCATATAAGTGCCTCTTGTCCATGTGGCCAGTACTAGTCCTGGACCCAGGTTTATTTTAGTTTGAAGTTCATCCCCTTTATTGCAGTAAGTTTTGGTTGCCGGAAGGAGCGACCATCATGGAGTGTAGCCGCACATTGGGCACACTAAAGGACCAGCATTTTACTGAAGCTATTGAAACCCTTCAGATGTTGTCAACGTCATTTAGTCCTCGGGATAAGTTAGGACTCATCCATCGTACCTTTCAGCAAGTGAGCAAGGTAGGCAGCTTGATATACTTTTAAAATATTAGATGCTGATATTAAAGAAAATCATTACAACCTTTATATAGTCAACAGCAGAGTAGTCAGACTATAGCATATTAAAGGAAAATATCCTAATTATTTTTACATTTATAGTTTATACTGTTTGCATCAAGCTCCTTAAATTTTTTTTACTACCATTTAAATAATATATGAAGATCTTATTGAGGGCAAAATTTAATAACTAATAGTCCTCTGAATTTTACTGACACTTAATTATAACTAGCATTGAAAGCCTTGTGCACTTATCTTATCCTAATGGTTTCTTCAGGCTGTAATGAACAAACTGGGAAACAACTACTTGTGGAGCATGGATGACCTCTTCCCAGTGTTCCAGTATGTAGTCGTTCGGTCACGCATACAGCATCTCGGTGCCGAGATTCAACTTGTGGATGACCTGCTGGATCCTCACATGCAACACGGAGAGCTAGGCATCATGTTCACTACCTTGAGAGTAAGTCGGTCATTAGTTGTACACCTGAAGATGTTGATTATTACAGTGAAAGTGTGGCAATTCCATTATGAAATATAACTCAAAGGAGAATTTTGTGCACTTAGTTTTTCATCCACAGTTTATAAGATCTTGTTGATCAAACCACACACTAGAAATTGAAGAGACGACGACATATCTTATCTTAGACCTTTATAAGACCTTGTGTATTAGCACTACAAAATATTTGGTTTACTGTACTTACAGCTGATTAAATCATGAATGGCAGTGGCTTTGGGGCTTTGACTGTATGGTACAGTATATATATATAAATTTACTGTTAAATCCATAAATGACTTGTTATTTATATTTAGTTTTTCTCCTTTATAGGCCTGCTACTACCAGATCCAGAATGAGAAACTCAACCATATGGTATGATGAAACTCTTGTTGATCTCTTAAGAATTTCTAATATATTTGCCATGAGTTGTTACAAATATTTACAATTAACTCCACCACAGTGCCCTCTAGCTTATTTTTTTATTACTGCCTTCCATTTTAGTCTTCGAACACATGTTCACGAATATTCATTTTTGTACTCAGGCAATGATGTTCGTACGCTCTTGTGTAGATGCGGTATGTTGTTGTGTTATGCCAGACAAGAGATTGTTATTGTTTTGGTGTCATATGCATGTGTCGGAGCATCGAATGGTGATGATATGAGGATGTAATTCACGTGGGACCTTGGCGCCTTCTTTTGATAGTTACATACTTACTCATGTTGGAGAGTGTGTTGAATACATATCAGGAACCTGTCATAATAAGTTAAAAGTGTATAGTATGCCTAATGTGGAATCAAAACTTTTAAAGACAGATAGGAGGTTAATATGTTTTACCTTTCTTCTGTTATACATAGCACACAAACTTTGGTACAAACATGCTGCTGTATAACTGGTATTTATATTTTTAACTTAGCCAATCACCACTAGCTCTTATCAACATTGTTGCTAAATGTGACTAGCATTGCATTAAGTATAAGGTGTAGAAGCCTGAATACACAGCTGACTTTGTGTCTTTTGTGATGGCAGTGAGCATGACCTCTTGTGCCGTGCGCAAAATTATTGAGCGTGTTATGCAGTAGACACTAAAGGAAGTAGACACTGTAGGCACACATAGTTTCTAAGCGTTATATGAGAAAGAGTGCTGGGAAGACGGGACACCACGAGCGTAGCTCTCATCCTGTAACTACACTTAGGTAATCACTTAGGTAATTACACTGTACGGAGAGTCATTTTGTGGCGCTAACAGCTGCAGACAAAATAGAACTTCATTCTGTTAGAGAGTTGCACAGTATGACTTTGATGTTAAGAGAAATATGTTGCAATTTAATTGTGGACCATTTAGGAAGTGTGATTATGTTCAACAGATAACCATTGTCAATTGATCATAGGGATACACAGTTCAAACTTAGTTCAGGGGCCTCTCCATCCAGTTTGTGTGTGTGTTATCAGTTGCTTGTTAACATTTACGTGATAATACTATTTAATGTTTTCAGACCTTCCCAACATTTTCAAATAATGTATGATTTTGTGCTGTTTTCCTTTTTCATATTATTTATATTATTTCATTATTACAGATGTATGTCTTAATGAATATGATCCAATCATGAAATACTCATTATTTTGATCATGGGATCAAAGCAAGATAAGAATGTAGCATGCTTCATATTTCCTGCTAGTAGCATTGAGATAAAATGGGTCCTTATATACACTTAACGCTGATCCCTCCTGATCAGAGTACAGTATAAATTCAACAGCAGCAATACAAGACAGTTGCTTTTNTAACAACCCCATCATACCAGAGCATGACTCGCTCTTACACTGGGGTGACAGGGTGACACTGGCCGGCGTCACCTCCCCATGGACGACGTCGGGCGGAATTCAAAGTCCAAGTCCCAGTTTCTCGCAAATTTGGGCTTCGACACACCCAGGGTGGCTGGAGTGCCATGCAATATGAGTAAACAGAACGACAGGAGCGATAACGGTGGTGGGGGTGGCAGGCCCGCCACCCCCCCACCTAGACACTTCACCCCTGGCTGCCCAATTCAAACTAAACTCTCTTGGCGGCTAGAGAGGCTCACATGCCCATATTTCTCCCCCTACCTTGTCTTGACCAATCAGCAGGAAGCCGGCACTGGTCCTGATGCCGCTTCCAATGACAGCTTTTCGCGCCAAAACTCGGCATAGGAGTAGGGGTGCTTAGACCAATCACACGGGCCCCTCGCCTGTGGCGTGGCGTGACGTCACAAGGAGGGTGAGGCCTAACACAACGTCTCCCTTGGTGGGGGAGGCAGCGTTCGCCCCACTGTCCCCCCTCCACCTCTAACGGTTTTTGTTATACTACCCTCTCTGTTTCACAGAACAGGCAAATTTTGCTGTAATTCTCTCTACAGAGCAATCACAGACCTCTCATTAGTTTTAACTGCCAGCATTTAACATAAGCTTTCATATGACACCCAACAAGTATATGTAAATTTGAAAGCTTCAGTTTCTAGAGTCCCTAGAGCGACTAGCCTATTCTAGAAACTAGGAAAACTAGCTGAGGAGATTCTACATCTCCTCACAGTAGTGATGCTAATTAAATAAGTCATTTCATAGTCTTAGACTGTTTTATTTATTCAGTATTAATTCAGTTGTGTAAAAAGTCATTACTGTACAGCACTTTTGATACTGTATCTTGTAATCAGTTGTTTATGGGGTGTGTTTATACAGTACAGTATTCAAAAATTGTTTATTGTTTTTGCAACATATTCTCCCTGGCTTGGTGCCTTCTTTTAATAATTACCTGTTTACTGTTTATGAGGTATGCTTAGGTCTATTATCTGTACGCTATGTATGAGGCGCGTTCATGATCTCGGTACTGTGTATATGGGTGCCTGAAATCTATTACCTGTGAGGCGTGTTCATAATCTCGTTACTGTGTATATGGGTGCCTGAAATCTTATTACCTATGAGGTGTGTTCATAATCTGTTTTCTATATGTGATGTGCTTGTAATTTGTCTACTGTATATGAGGTGTGCTCATAATGTCTTTTGTTTAAAATGTGCTGATCTGTATCATTTATGAGAAGTGTAATCGTTTTATATACTGCATAGGGTGTTACTTATGTTTTCTGTATGGTGTGCTTATAATTTGTACTGTTTTATGAGGTGTCATAATAGCTCTACCATTGGTTTATGTGCTCATAATGTCTACTGCATATAGTGTGCTTGCTCATAATCTGGCTATTATTAATTATACCAGACACCTAAGGCTAGTCTCACTCAACATTGCACAGTGCATCACGTCTATCTGCTAAAAAAAAAATCATATTTTTTCTTACTGTATTGTAAAATTATCCACTAATGTCTGCAAATGTTAAAAAAATCTAATCATCATTTGCGCCTAGTAACGCTAAATGTTGGTAACGCTATATAAATTTGTTACAGGCCCAATATCAGCTGCATTGAGGGATGCGTTAACATGAGTTGGGATGCTGCTTATAATATATATGTTCTCGTTTATTATCATTATTTCTCATCCATTTTCTTTGTTTTAATTTCAGTAGAATGATGATGGGTCCCAAGGACTGGGTTGACCCTAGACACTGGGTTGACCCCAGACACTGGGTTGACCCCCAGATACTGGGTTGACCCCCCAGACACTGGGTTGACCCCCAGACACTGGGTTGACCCCCCAGACACTGGGTTGACCCCCCAGACACTGGGTTGACCCCCCAGACACTGGGTTGACCCCCAGACACTGGGTTGACCCCCAGACACTGGGTTGACCCCCCAGACACTGGGTTGACCCCCCAGACACTGGGTTGACCCCCAGACACTGGATTGACCCCCAGACACTGGGTTGTCCCAAGCACTGGGTAGCTCAAGGTTTTCTTTCTCTCTTCTCCTATGCTCCCTTGCTATCCTCTTCTTATTCCTATCTCCTCCTCATTCGGTGGTTATAATAGGAGCTGCCTCGTATGGGCCAATAGGCCTTCTGCAGCTCTTATTATTATTACTATCCCCTCTACTACACCTTACTTTGCTCCTCAGCTCTCTCTTGCCTATTTATTGCCTGTCTCTACTTCCTCATCACAATCGACTTGAGAATGGTCCAGGACGGACCGAAACATCGTCGTCCCTTCACCTTCTAGTGTGTGGTCTGGTCAACTGGGTAGCTCGTCTAGTACATACAGTATACTGAATGTATAGTGTAGAAGTGTGTAAGGCTAAACTTGAGATAAATGTCCTACAGAGTTCTGGAGCAAGGATGTATTACTGTAGTTAGAATAAAGTCCAATACATTCTCTTGGTTGAGATCTGTCAAGTTTTGTCTTTTTAAAAATAAATTGCTATGTTGAGCCCTTTAATTAATAGATATCAAGAGATTAATGGATGTTCAGTGACGTGACTGATAAGATAAATATCTCGGGCAGTGTGCACTTATTTTTGTGGTTTACCTCACAGGTAGTACAATGTTTACTGTGTGAAATGCAAATATCTGTAAGTAATGTTGAATTGTATTGTGTTTGCCTGACTGGTATGGAAGCAAGGTGGTACTGGAGATACCCTGGAGGTGAATTTAAGCAGGATGGTAGTTAACTGTTATTGTGTCAGATAACTGACCTATTCAATTAAGTAAAGAAGAGCAGAGCGATTTGTTTATGTTTTCATAGCTGTGCCTAATCACATAGGTAATGACAGGTGTGTTAAATGGTGAATGTTTCTGCTGTGTTATTCAGTAATAGTTTTAGCCATATGTCCATTGTCACCACTCACACTCCAGGTGCTCAACCACATGGATTGGTCGGTACAGCGATGGTTTCAATTCTTACAGGTTGACATTAAATCCCTGATGATCTTGGTAGTTAGGCACCACTCCTTCCTTCCATCCAGCTTCTTGTCCCCCATAACCCTTCCTAGTGCTATATAGTCTTACTGGTTTAATACTGTCCCCTCGTACTTCCCTTTCCCTTCATCACATTTCAACATCCCTATAATAAAGTATGTGAGGTGTCACTCCTTACACGCCAATCTAACGTTAGGACATGGGCGGGTACCAACCTTGTCTGGATTAATCAAATTTTTATGCACCAGAGTACAGAAAGTATTATTGCGTGTGTACAAGGAAAAATGTCGACTGCCTGACAGTTATTTTTTTTTTCAGTGTACGATGGTAGCGACGTATGGGTGGAGGGGAGGGGACCCCAGGAACATGCTAATTGTGCCTACCGAGACAGTCATTAGGGTTGCGGCTTCCAGAGAAACGACAGTGTTTGTGACAGCTGGTGGCAGGTTATATATTGGCCAATATGCTGGTCAGGAAAGGGGCAGTTTAAAGCAGGTTTGTGTACATGCTGCTTTTTATATTCCCTATTTCTTGAGAATGAAAGGGAACTCTATGTTGAATATACATTACTGTGTGCAGTACTATAGTACTGTGTACAGTACTGTACTATGTACAATAATACTGTATACAGTACTGTATAGTACTGTAGCAAGACAGTTTTATGAAATTACAAATTTGTATTAACATGACAATTATTAGCTTTGAATGTACTGTGTTGCGTATGTTTCTTACATAGATGGGAACTATTTTGATTTTATTGGTTATTGCCCTCTACCAAACTAAACATTCTATACAGTGGTACCTCAGCTTAGGAATTTAATCCCTTCCCAGAGATGGTTCTTGACCCGAAAATTTGTAAACCGAAGCAAATTTTCCAATAAGAATTAATGTAAATTTAATTAATCTGTTCCACACTCCCAAAAATATTAACTTCAAAGTAAATTTTATACCTGATTCACCCAAATCTTTAGTACTGAAGTATGTACAAGTTATTGCTTACCTTTATTGATGACTCTTGTTGGCGTATGGAAGAGGGGGAAGGAGGAGAGATGTTAGTGTTTTTCTCTGGGGGTACTCTCTTTGGCACGTTTTGCCTGCATACCACTAGGACCTGCTTGTGGCTCTCTTGTTTTTCTCACTAAAAACCTTTCCATAGAGACTTGTTTGCCCTACATTGTAACACGTGTCTGTAGTGAGGCATCACAGTGTCATTAAAGAGGTTAAGGCAACGGCCTACTACAGCTGGCTCTGGGTGAGACGTTTCAACAAAAGTTTGCATTTCTTCCCATAGTCTACACCATTTGTTGATTGTTGAGGAAGGGACATTCTGTACTGCCTCCTCCTCCTCCCATGAAGAAATTTCCTCAGCTGCCTCTGGTTGCTGCTCCTTGTGAAGGGATTTCTTCGGTGGTCAGTTCTTCGCTGTGTTCCTCCACTAACTCACAACACACAACATTCACAACTCTCACAACACTGTGAATGCCACTTATTTTTCTAAATTTCTCAAACCATTCCCTGCTCGCTTTAAAATATTTTGTATCTGCATCACTTGTTCCATCGGTTTTCTTTAAAAAGTCTTCATGCAATAGCTAACCTGCTAACTCCTTGTTGTGTATCCAAATTAATAATAATAATAATTCAACATCCTCAGGTGTTTATGTTCTTTGTTTCATGATTATTGATATGCCTTTTGCCACTTTAGGACTCATAATGTTCTTTTTCTTAGCAATTACAGTGCATATTGTTGATAGATTTGTTGTACTGCCTAGCTAGTTCAACAACCTGTGTACCATTTTCATGTTTATGAATGATCTCTATGTTTTTGCTCTATGGTCATCCTCACAGGTGTTTTCTTGGATTGAACTTTACCACTGGCTTTCTTGGATTGAACTTTACCACTGGCTTTCTTGGAACCTATAGCGAGATATATAATAATAACCTTTATGTTCAATACCCAAAAATCCGAAAAACACTGAAATTCGTTACAAAGAATTCAGGTGCGATTGTCACTAGGCAGGAGGCACTGGTAAACTGAGGCACAATCGCCGTGCCACCACGTGCTAAGTCGGCCATACGTGTATCAACAAACTACTTTACCCGAGACAAAGTTCGAAACCCATTTCAGATTTTATGAAGAAATTGGGCTCGTAACCCAAAAAGTTCATAAAGAGGGGCATTCATAAGCCAAGGTGTCACTGTACTATAATTGGTTACTCTAAACATGAATGGATGCAAAAAAAAATTCTTTTAGGTTGAGCTTGGCAGCAGGTGTGTCCGCGATGCAACAGTATACAGAGGCCAGGTGGTGTTCATCACAGATGCAGGGGAAGTATACACACGGGACTTGGAAGGCGGTGAAGTTCGCCCCTTGCCTGTCCTGGAGCCGAAGAAGACCTGCACTCATGGCCAGGAGGAGAAAGGGAGGAAGGTTCGCGTTCGAGCAGTAGCAGCCGGATATGATCATATATTATTCCTAAGCGCTCAAGACGAGATATGGGTCCAGGGACGGGGACCAGCTCTAGGTTCGTTAATTTATTTTAACACTGATAACCTGTTGCAAGTCAATAGATTTTGTAGATAGGATAATTTAATAATGCTCGGAAGTACAGTGAGCAATACCTTCTAAATGGTTTTTAGAGCTGCATATCTCTATTATAAGTGCATGAGGTACTGTATATTTTATTTGCTGAATGAATTACTACTACAGTATTCTATTTCATCAGGGCTCTTCACAAACAAAACTGAGAATGAGATTACGAACCCAGCCCGTGTCAACTTCTTCAAGGGAAGAAGGGTAATGCAAATAGAAGCTGGCGCTTACTTTACAGTCTCTCTCATAGAGGCTTTGCCCCCTGTTCACCATGACAACACAGCCGAGTCAGACGCACTTCCAGACTTTGACTCGTATGTGCGATCATGTGAGCAGTGCCGGCGAGAGACTGGAGATCGTGTTCTTTTTGAGGATGCAGACGAATTCGATAAGTGTCCTTTAGGATTGGCAGTAAGAAAAGAATATTTCACCCCAGACAGAAGATCTGACATTTTATCGCCGGCTCCTAGTAGTGTCAACATGGATGGTAGATCGTCTCGAAATAGTGCGTTCCATGAAGATGGTGAGTCATCAGATTATGTGGCAGATGAATTAGATCCAACATCAGGAGAAGTTTCTTGTGATGGAACAGCATTAAATACTCCAGTTGAATTACGGACAGGAATCGAGTTAAAAGATATGGCTCGAATACATAAACAGAGTGAATGTAGTGATTTTGAAGTTGTTGAGTGTACTGATGATGAAACCGATATGGGAGGAGATGCTGGGAGACGGAAGTTGAGTTCAACAGGTAGTAGTAGTTTATTCATAAATGCTGATGCCGCTAGACAATTTATATCTAGACAGTTATCGTGGATGACAGCAACAAGTGTAGAACAGGGTGAATGCATTATGGAAAATGAGAGAATCAATAACAAGTATCACATAGACAGTGCTACAGAGCTTATTAAAGAAAATGTAGCAAGTGCAGCAAACAGTGCAGCGAGTCTTGTAGCTACAGGTGTGCGAACTGTGAGTGATAAAGTGGGCCAGTTGTCACGTCATTTTAGCAGCAGTGAATGTGCAGATGGTGAACTGCACGATCTCACGCCAGACTCAGATCCTTTCAGTTTAGATGCATTCTATGATAAAGCGCCTAAACCAAAAATGAGTAAAAGTGACTCCTATGAGTGTAACAGTCTTCCACGTCGACTTTCTGACGAATTATGTCGTAAAAAAACACACATGCGAACAGCGTCTGGGGGTCTAAGTTTTCCAAAAGTTGGCAAGAATGGTGTCCTGAGCCTCGAGAAAGGGCCAGAACAAGTTGCCAAAAACACGAGTCTCATCATTGATGGTGGACGTAATATATTAAATACAGAGGTAAGTGTTGTACTGCTCAGTATATGTTTCATACATGGTTAACACCATCTTAGACATGCCAGATTGTCAGAAATGTAATTAAATTTGTTTGTGATGTTTAAAAACAAAACATGAGCCTACTTTGATTTTATACAATATTACATTAATTGAATGCAAGTGACTAAAATTTGACTACTGTAATATTTAGCATGTTATGGAAAGAGCACTTGTTAGTGATTTACAGAGCTGTTGGCATGAGCTTCAGTAGAAGCTCAACCAAAGCAGTAAGAAATTCACAGTGAACCAGAGTATTGCACTTTGCACCACACACACTCAAATGCTGCATTTCCAGTCGGTGAATGCTGATTGCCTCGTGCGATCTTTGTTTATTGTTTTCTCTTGTGCCACTTGTTTATAACTAGTTCTTTTATTCGGTTTTCTTGCATACATACTCTGAATGATGCCCCTTATACTTTGGTTGGTCCAGTGATTAGTTAGGTCTGTAATGTGCTCAAGAAAAAACAAAAAAACAATTATAAAAGGGAATTTTTAAAAATTTTGAGATGGATGATGCATTTTAACATTGGAACATTTACTATTAGGTTACAGATGATGCATTTTATCATCGTCGGAATGCTTAACTGTTAACAGGTGGGATCCATTTTCCCCTAAATACTTTTCCTATTGGATATTAATAAAAAAACTACTGGATATTGGATTAGAAAGGAGTTGTAATGTGTACTAGACATGTGCAATTTTGTAGCTAGTTTTCACTTTACAGAATGTGCATTTTACTAATAATTTCGTAACAGGTTTGGGCGTGGGGGTCTGCTAACAAGGGTCAGCTTGGCCTCGGCGATCTCAGCCACAGGTCGACTCCAACCAATGTGGTAACGTTGAATCACATGGGGGTCACCAAGGTGGTGTGCGGGTCCCACCACACAGCCGCTCTCACCGTGGATGGACAGGTCAGTTGCCCCTGTGTTTGACATCTGTTTTTCTCCTCTGCCCCCCCCCCTGCCCTCCCCATGCCTTTATGGTTAACCATTTCAACATTATGGTGTTGTAAATTAGTTAGCTAGAAGGTTTTTAATTTTGTTCATTCTCCAGTAAAGTGGAGTAGGTTAACAAAAAGTAAAAGTAAAGGGTGAAAAGGGAGAAATTTAAAGGTAAGGGGCTTAAAAGGAAGGTTTTAAGAATAAAGAGTAATAAGGGGAAAGTTTAAAGTTGAAGGATTCAAAAAGAGAGATCTTAAGGATAAAGGCACTGTATAAGTGGCTTTGACAACTTGTTTTCACCTATATTGTATGACATGTGCTTGTGGATAGGGATGATTAGTTCATGGAATTACCTGTACACATGATAGTGTCTGGTGTAATACATCCACACAATAAATTTTGCAGTACAGTACTGTCTTTGTGTTTGTTAAACATTCAGAAAATGCTTGCATTTTGATGTTATGCTCAATACTGTAATAGCATTTTCATGCCATAATGCTAAAAGAGGGAGAAAATAGTATTGTATCTAGTTATTTGTATGTGTGTACATTGAATTTGTTGTGTTTAAGCTACAGTAATGGCAAGAAAGGCCACAACAGTCAGGAGAAACAAATTCCTTGTTTAATATATCAATAGTGGTACTCAGAACATTGCTTCATCGGTTCTGTTAAACAGCCGCTTAAGTAAATTATTCTTCTATAAATTTATTTAATGTAGGCTTCATTTGTTTTTTTATTTAAAATTAGATGTAATAGATATTTAGTTGAAGATGTTGGTTAAATATCTTGAGACTGAAGTTCTTGTTAATTTGTTTATGAAGTTAGGTAAGAATAATGGGTATCTTTTGCTTCTCAAATAATTTTTAGTAATAACTTAACTGTAACCCTTCATATTAAGTACAGAGTACTGTACTATACTAATATGAAGTACTTATTAATATTCATATTACTGTCTGTCGTTCTAAATATCTTTGAATTTCTAGAAAGGTTTCTTCCACCCAGACACACTCAAGTGTAGAGTGATAGAGCCCGTGCTCAGGAATCTGTACACCAGTTCAGTTGATTGACAGTTGTGAAGTGGGACCAGGCCAGCTCACCCCCAGCACATTAGGGGTACATAGAGACACAGGTCATACTCTAGCGGAAGATGCTTCTAGGATATGCGAGGCTCTATTAACTACTAATTACAATGACTTACTGTATACACGTACACTGTTGCTACATGTATATAAACAGGTTCACTGTTATTACATGTTCCGTATATAAACATTCAGATTACAGCATCATTTATCATCTACCATCAAGAAACATTATTCATGAGACCAAACTGTATTTCCTGAGAATTAATCTCATAACAATACGAGGTGAAGACATTTGGAATACAGTACTTACTCCTCTTTGTATCAGATGCTAAATACAAAGGTAAACTGACCTGTGGATAAGATAACGGTCGCAATCTATCATAGTCTTCTTGCCCCCGCCGTGTCCCAGAGCCCAGACTTACTGGAAATGCTATCCACTACCATTGGTGCCGAGTAATTGTCAAAGCTGAAATGATACATTAAACACTATTAGTCCTTTAACCCCCTAATGTTTTATTATAACGAAGATAAGAACATTTAGTTCAAATCAAAATTTATAGAAAAAAAATGTAGAACAGTGCAGCACATCCACCTCTGTCATATCTTGCCAGGACCAGTACTGAATTCAAGATGAGATTTCATGTTCTGACCTTACAGTTTGAAAAAAAAGACCTGATAACAATCTTGAGAACCCCCCCGTCAGGCAGGGTAAAACACACCCTACCTACATTTATATTACAGGGTTAATGAAATGTAAAATAATATATGTAACTTGGATGCTAGGTGTATTTAGTGAGTTTCTAAATAAAGTTTAGGAAAAAGTAAAATGGTAGAACTGCAAGAATGATAGGAAATTGAAGAATAGGAGTAAGGCAAGAAGTATGGAAAGGGTTGAAGTATGGGAATAAGGAAGAAGTATGGGAAGATCATGGGGCCAGATTCCAGAAGGCAGTTACGCAAGCACTTAGGAACGTGTGCATCTTTCCCTCAATCCTTTGACGGCGTTGGTTTACATTTATTAAATCAGTTTTCAGGCATGAAAACTTGCCAACCAACTGTTGTTATGTTATAACAGCATCCTGAGGTGCTTCGGGAGCTCATTAACTGTTTATAATTGGAAAACAAAGCCGCCAAAGATTGAGAAACGAATGAGCACCATTCATAATCTTGCCGTAAGTGCTTTCGTGAATCTGGCCCCTGGTGTCTTATCAGACAAACAGATAATTCTGTTCAAAAATAAAATGAGTGAATGAAAATGGAGGAAGGGATAAATAAATCAGAAATAAAATCTATGTCTAGGAATGGCTGTTGATAGCATGTGCTAAGTACAGTGGTACCTCGGCAATACGAGTGTCCCTGTATACGAGTTTTTCGGAATACGAGCAGGATTTCCTCGGAGAATGTGTCTCGGAATGCGAGGGGTTACCTCGGGACACGAGATTGTTGATACGCTCCAGGCTGACCTAGCGCGTGGGGGCCGCGTGGTGGCTGGGCGATCGTCGCCCCTCCGCCCGTCCGCCCCTCAGTTTACCATGTCCTCCTGCTCTAGTGAAACTCTGCATCTAATTCTTGTGACGATTTCGGTGTATTGTTGGATTTTTGGTGTATTGACGATACAATTGGTTGATTATTATATATCTCCATAGTCTCCAAGAAAAGCCAGTGGTAAGGATATCAAGAAAGCCAGGGTAAATCAATCCAGAACACGTGAGGATGACATAGAGGGAGAAACATAGAGATACATGCATAACATGAGAACATGGTACACGGTTAGTTGAACTTTAGCTAGGCAGTACAACAACACATCAACAATATGCACTATATTAGAAGAAAATGAGAGACTTGAGTCCTAAAAGTGGCAAAAGGAGTAAGAACAATACCGAAACCAACGACCACCAATACTTGAAGAAGTGGAAAAGTTGTTATTACTTTGGATACACGACCAACGGAGTTAAGGGGAGATAGTGTTTCGGAGGCCATTATTTTTGAGAAAGCCAGGGTAGTGCACGAAGACCTTCTAAAGAAATCCCCTGGAACGAGTGATGCAGAGACGAAGAGTTTAAGCAAGCAGGGCGATGGTTTGAAAAATTTAGGAGAGGAGTGGTATCCATAGTGTTACAAGGCATGGGGAGGCAGCCAGCGCAGACAAACCAGCCGCTGGACGATTTATTGAGGAATTAAAAGAGTTTGCAGAGGCTGAGGTATACCTACCGCAACAAGTGTTTTGGAAGGGACTCCCCTTCCAAACAGTAACTCCTATCTCCTCCCCTCTCCTCACCATCTTCCATACGCCTTCAGCATCATCAGCAAGTAAGTAATAACTTGAACTAGTTTTGTAGGTTATTTAGATGAATTAGGTATAAAAAAATTAGTTTGATATGGGGTTTCTGGGGTAGTCAGGAACGGATTAATTCATTCCCATTAGTTCCTTAGGGGGAAATTCGCTTCAGAATACGAGTTTTCGGAATACGAGGCGTCTCCAGGAACCAATTAACTCTTAAACTGAGTGTAACCACTGTATATGCAGTAGAGTATTATAACGCCTCCCGACTGCCTCAGATATCACGAAGACGTAAAAACGGTAAAAATTTTTAACTCTAAAATGCATTTTAACAAAAATGGTGTCATCGATAATTACTGGACTGCTTTCAGTTGTCGCTGAACATTCACTCATGGACAGTGTATGAATTATTTCATGTTGTTGAACTACTTAGGCAGGATGTACAGAATACCTCCGTTGAAAGCAGAGGTGCAACAGGTACTCTGAGAGAGAACTCTATTAACATCAGAGGCCCGAGACTGTTAACACATCCGTTACACATAAGGGCATAACTGGCAAACCCCTCACAGTGTTCAAGAGAGAACTGGATAAGCACCTCCAAAGGATACCGGATCAACCAGGCTGTGACTCATACGTCTAGGCTGCGAGCAGCCGTGTCAAACAGCCTGGTTGATCAGTCCAGCAACCAGGAGTGCCTGGTCGACGACCGGGCCGCGGGGACGCTAAGCCCCGAAGCACCTCAAGCTAACCTCAAGGTAAGGTACTTAGGTCCTAGACAATAACTCAGTGGAAAAATTGGGTTGACTTTCTTGTCTATCACAGAATTACTGACTGACTGACTGTCACCTGCTTGTGGTGCCATCTATGCAACTTCTCACCATACACTGCTGGACAATGTAGTCACTATGGACACAAAATTTGGCCTAACTGAGATATTAATACAATGGTACAATATCAAAGCTTTTGGTGACTATAGTGAACTAGTACTAAGGCGGTATTGTATGTACCACAATGTTGTGGCAATGTTCTTTAAATAGTCCTACAGTCTATTTCTTGTACAGTATATTCATCGTTCATTTTTGTATAATTGATAATACTGTAGGTTATCTTGAGATGATTTCGGGCTTTTTAGTGTCCCCGGCGGCCCGGTCCTCGACCAGGCCTCCACCCCAGGAAGCAGCCGCTGACAGCTGACTAACACCCAGGTACCTATTTTACTGCTAGGTAACAGGAGCATAGCGTGAAAGAAACTCTGCCCATTGTTTCTCGCCGGCGCCTGGTTCGAACCCAGGACCACAGGATCACAAGTCCAGCGTGCTGTCCGCTCGGCCGACCGCCTCCACATGTATCATTCCTACTAATTGTAAAAATCTTAAATTATCAGTAGGACAGGTATAACTGTGAAAATATAATTTCTCAGACTACATCACCTGAAGCACAACTATGTCAGGAAAAAGCCTATGGCTCAGCTCAGAATTCAAGCTGCAGATGTATCATAACCACTTACACTGTGGGGACGTATTCTTTAGGGAAGGAGTCTGTGGTATAGGATATAAGCATACAGGTCTTGCCCACGGTACCGTCTCCCACAACCACACACTTAATGGGACGGCCAGATGACATCTTCCCTTCTCTCTTTCACACCTGTAAGAAACAAATTATCAAGAAAACAAAAAACTTAATAACAATCAATACAATTAGTAAAATTAATATGTTTGAGCCCCCCCCCCCCGCCTCAAAAAAAGTGCACCGAGCATAACAGAATGCCTCTTTCTGGACCTAGCTCGGTAGCTCCTAGAATATTTTTCTTGTCGCTACTTGTCAGACTAGTTAATGCTAGGATTCTGCAAGACTCACTGCCTATTGAGGATGACAGCCTTTGCCACATCAACAAGGCAAGAACACTTGGAAATTTGAGATTAATGTAACCTTAGGCAACCCCTCCTAAAAATGAAAGGAGGCTGTGACACCCAATTCCTGCAGATATATGCCCTGGAAAAGTGCAGAATTACATTAATAAAAACAAACGTCTTAATGGTTTCTCCCATTTGCCACCAGATGACATTGATGAC
>WNGS01164437.1:25812122-25841168 GCA_020271785.1 Procambarus virginalis
CAATCTTGTTGGAATGCATAGCTTTGGATTATGAGATTGTTGGCAAATGTGTTGGAGAATATCAAAATTGGAGGAAATTTGTTGTGATTCACTCAGTCATGGGGTTTTCTCAAATCAAGATATAGTATTATATCACATTTGATTGAAGAAAGTTTACAACTGGGAGAAATGTCGTGAAATATGGTCCTCTGTTTTGTATACGTTCATGCATGCATGCACACATACATAGTAATAGTGATTACTCACCAATCATAGTTGTAAATACCTTGTTCTTTATGGTTAACTTCGGTTATTTTTCCTATTATTATTTACTATTTTTTTCTCTTAAGGTTTCAATGTAGCTTTATTTCCATACTGTAACTTATTTTACTTTATTTTCTAGGTTTATATATGGGAACCCAAAGATACTAGTGATGACGTTGATCATGCAACAACGGAGCCTAAGTCCCATAAGTCTTCATATTGGAAGGTGTCTATGTACTCTTAACCTGCTAGATTGTGAAGTAAAATCTTTGATGGTGATGCTCAACGTTTGAGACAGTCCTAAACCATATATCAGATATTTAAATCACTGAAAAATGAGCTGTGCTTTTTTTGTTGTTGTTGTTAACCTGAGATATAGAATATACCCTGTCAAAATATACAGGCTGCAATGCCACCTTTTAACAGCTTGGGGGGAGGGGGGATGAACAAGTGGATTTTTTTGTGAAAACACTCTTGTATCGACAATTTTTGGCATGTTTTGGGGCAATTAGCATTGAGATCTAACACTAGATCAAACTGCCCTTGATCTAAGAGGGCTACATCAATTTAAAGTAAGGTACATTGTTCAGATTTAGTTATACTGGCTTAGCCATTTAGCCTGATAATTACCTTAAATTTTTACATTATAGTTCGACAATTAAGGCTGGAGTGAACAAGAGCATACAGTAGCTGCAAATTTAGGATAATGAGACAAGCAATATAAGTGAGTGTTTTGCATTTTGTAGCATTTTATTTTCAATTAAAAATTTGTACATAAAAAGTTACCAAGGGGTAAGAATTACCAGTACATATACTCTAAATAAGACAGAATATAGATAGGAATTATCACTTGCAAAGTTCACGTGTTAATTCTGATCAGAGCCTAATGTCTCCTCATTTCTCCACTCAGAAAAATTAAACTGCAGCTTTGTAGCTGAATGAAGCATAACAAGGAAGAGTAGAACAGTTTACAATATCTACAGAGCTCAAGTCTAAATAGTCTAGATTTAGCTAAGATAATTCTCTGCTATAAAGTTCGTGTTTGATTTCTCAGAAACATTTGCTAGCTAGATGTTTACGGAGTGGTAAGGCTCTCGTTAAGGCTTTCGTGGGAACTTGTATTCGTTATATTGATTTCTCGGAAACATTTGCTAGCTAGATGTTTACGGAGTGCTAAGGCTCTCATTAAGGCTTTCATGGGAACTTGTATTCATTATATTGATTTCTCGGAAACATTTGCTACCTAGACAGTTGCGGACTGGTAAGGCTCTCATTAAGGCTTTCATGGGAACTTGTATTCATTATAAATTTAGAATGTGGTTGTAACCACTACATGATGTCAGTTTGTGCTGTGCCTCTGATGGAACTACAGTATTGTACTCTGATGACAATTGCCACTTCATTAAAATATTAAAATTGCCTTTTTACATTTATTTTTGTTATGTATATAGTGAATATTATGATTTTCATGTTTACAAATTACTTTTTAATGCCTATTAAATTTGTGGGGTGAATTTGTTGAAAATATTGAATTTAGTAGTATGCCTAGTTTCCAGTACTATACTCTACTGATTTAAAATATGATATTGGATTTAGGACTGTCTATGTAAATGCAGTATTGGTATTCACGGCAATTGCAGTTGTATTTGTCCTAAGGCTAGTTACCGTATTATGTTGTATGTGAAACTTATGGATAATTGCATGTCACATGAGCTTTTACAACTGGCTGGAAGTAAACAGCACCAACAAAGCCAGTTTTCCTCATTATAACTAATTGAAAGTTAGAACTACACAATAACTCGTCGTTGCTTGCTGTTGAGCTCTACAATTTTATCTATTGGTGAAGTACCTTGTAATCAGTTTGCTTTTCGGATTAGGGTGTTATATTTTTGTCATAACGTTTTAGGTATGTAACTAACGATGAACCCTCTACGTACGTTATTCTTACTGTTGAAGAAATTCCTGTTTGCTGTTATTTGAATGCTTTGTATTTCTGCAAATTGACCCAGCCTTGTGCTCGTGTTACTAATGCACACGATTATCTTCACACTCACATGCATACTATTGACTCTTCCCATTTTAGTGAATCATAATTATTTGTTTGATATTGATCAAGTTGTGTAAATACCTAAAGTCCTTATTGTACATGTTAATTTTTTGCCACCCGAAATTTTCATTTCTTTACTCGTGAGGCCTTTAGTGCCCAGTACAATACTAAATTAATCGAAGTGGAGGTTACCTTGAGGTGCTTCCGGGGCTTAGCATCCTCGTGGTCCGGTCGTCGACCAGGCCTCCTATTACTTTGAGGCCTATTCCTATCGACCAATTACTTACCTCATTACAAAGATTACTTTGTTATGAGGTCTGGTGGGATGGGGTTAAAATTCTCATCAAAGGAAATGATAGTTTTGGATATGAATATCGGCAATCATGTGGTGAGACTTTATGTAGGCTCTCTCCCCTTCCCCACCTTCTACCATTACAATTTGATGATTTTCTTCCCTATCTTATACCATCCGTACCTACCTTCTCTCTCTAGCCCAGGCCTACTAATTAATTAGCAAAACCCAGGCCTAATAAGCAGCCTCGAGGAAAAAGAAAGAAGGCAGGGTGTTAACCACTCAGTTAACCAAGGAAGACAATATGATGACGTACAGGTAACTTGACATCAGTTTATGGTATAGATGAATATTAATTCTTGCCGTCACCCACGAGCACTGCGATACTGTAAAAATACTACACTTTTATACTGACAAAATTACTTTAAAATGGGTGAAATAACTGCCTAGCCCTAGCGCGATACTTGGTGAGCATTATAACTCCAGCAACGTATAAATTTTGTTAATATTGTCACTGTAGGTATTGCATCCACTGAATAGATTCTAATGTCATTACTGTATACAGTACAGATTAACATCTCATTATTTTTGTGGCCTGTTCTACTTCATTCTGCCATAACTATGCACTAGATTAACCACTATCAATAAATAGAGCAGTCTTTTTTGGGCATACATTTATATAAAATTTAAAATTAATGGCATCATGGCTATAATTAAAGAGGCATCCAATAAAATATTTTTATTTGACTTGTGTATATAGTACTGTGTATATATATATGTACGTATGTGTGTATGTATGTATGTGTGTGTGTATATATATATATATATATATATATAGCAATGCTACAGTTTACAGAGAACACACACACACACACACAAATATATAACAATTAAACAATCAGCGTTCGAAGACCTCGTCCAGCTCCTCGGAGGTTGGGTGCGTACCCAGGATACAGCACGCATTTCCCCTCTGCACTGCGACACTGAGGCGCTGGAACAGGAAACTGGCTGCTCGTGGGTCTCTAGTTTTCCCAATGAGTTCCTCACCAACCTCCTTTAAAAACTTGAGTGCACATTATATATATATATATATATATATATATATATATATATATATATATATATATATATATATATATATATATATATATATATATGCCAGTGTATTATGAACCAATTTGATATGCTGTATCGGTATTTGCCATTCTTTTTTGTCATATCTTGTTAATGGACAAGCATGACATTTTGTTTTTGATACGGCCTAAGAATTCATTATAAAATCTATAAAAATATATTATTAATTTTAAATATTGATAATAACATCTTAAATATTCATAATGATATCCTTGAAAAGAATACCATAACATTTTATTTGCGTTTGAAAAACTAAATGAATGATCTTGGAACGCTACATTTTCCACCATAAAGACGATGCCAAAAAGGCAACATCTTTGTGCCTAGAGCCGACCTCATCTAGAGTCTAGATGAAGTCGGTTATTCAATATTTAGGTAGAATTTGTTTAGAAGCCAGCAGCATCCTGTCCCTCTTGAGGTCACTAGAGAGAGTAGCCCCTCGAGTAAACTCAGGGGAGATTCTAATTTGTGTACAGTATTATAAAATGCATTCCGTAGTGACAATGGTTTATAATAATACAGTTACAGGTCTTTTTTTCTATGTAGACGGTGTGTGTGTACATGATCAGGTTAAACACTGCTGGGTCTGGATATAAACTAGACTGGTAACTATGTGGACAACCATGCCTTTGGATACGGAGACCTCAATACTGAAACTGAAATAAGTTTATTGAGGTATAAATACACACAAAAGGATGTCGTACCTCGAGCTATTCTCATCCCGTTAGACCTCAATATGCCTTACAGACTTCCTATGTCTGCACACACACTGGTATACCAATACAATAAGAGAATAAGACTATTTACTGAGGGGCCACTACCTCTCTAGTGGCCTCGATGAGAACAGGAAGCCAGTGGCTTGTCAAAGGAACCCCCCCCAACCCTCATTTGTCCTGATGACTTTATTGAGCTGGATTTTTAAACTCAGCAATGTTTTGGCATTGATTTATGGAATTATTTGCCAGGCAACAAAATACACATGGGGTTGCTGAATTGTTATAGGCATAGGTTACATAAATATATGGGTGATTGTGCTTGGATTTTTGTTGTTGTTTGTTTATATATACAAGAGTTCTTACATTCTTGTTATATAAATAGGAGCTGCCTTGCACGGGCCAATGAGCCTTCTGCAATTTCTTACGTTTTTTTATAACAAACAGTGGCAGGTATGCCAGTATGTCAATCTGCATTACCACTGTGCTAAAAGTTAGTTAGTTTAGTTTAGTTCATTTATTATGCACCCCATACCCATCCCGTGGGCGGTAGTGGAAAGGGTTACAGAGGCACATAATGGGCTCAGGGACTGAACCCCACAATTCGTTTAGCTAAAAGCCACCAAAATCAACAGCATAATTCATTAGATTTTCATTTATCTTAGTTGAGAGGTAACGTTTGCCCCACACACACACACATGGTGTCAATACTCGCCTATATGACCCGGGACTCTAAAACACACGCCCAGCATGGGCTACACACCCGGCCAGCAGCGGGTGGGGCTGGCAGGTGTGGGTGGTAAGGGCGGGGACAATAAGCCAGGTGTGGGCTTCAGCCCATGTATGTGTGTGTGGGGGGGGGGGGGGGGGAGGAAAAGGGCTGGGCCTTCTCCCACTGTAAACAATCCCTGCCCCTCACCTCCCACCCCTGTCTTCCCCCCCTTGACCCGCCCCGCAGCCACGCCCACACCACCCACTGGCTCATATGGCCGCCCACGGAGACACTCAATACGGGAATACTCCAGCGAAACGGTACCATTTACCCAGAAAAAGCCAGCCAGACAGTCAACAGTTCTCCATAGTCGTCCCAGGTGGAACTGATCCTCACACCGACCTTCTCCTTGGTTCCTCTTCTTCCCCCCACAAATATTACCTATAAAAATGTCCAAAGTTCGCTGTACGCCGCGGCAAATAATTCCTCAGGCGTTTTTTAAGAGATTGGTGGATGGTATAGCACAACGTGGTAAAATAATTTCTATTTATATGATGTTTTCCAGTCAGGTGAGCCAAGCCGCAAGTCAAACAGACTCCGTCTAATTATTAGGATTATACAATATACATAACTTTTTTCACTCTTAATATGCAAATATCTACCACGTTAACGCTGACTGTAACAAAAAAATAATATAATACAAACAAAAGTATAAAGACTATATATAATCCATCTGCGCCGCTGATAAAAAATATATTGTGTAATTAGATTATCAATTAAGTTTCTAGCAAGGAATGACAAATATTTACAAACTAGAACATTAGAATTTTACAGAATAATCAATATACTGTGTATGCTGTATTTTTAAATGCAGTTATGGTGGTATATGGATTGTGAAATATATTATCCTAAATACCGGTGGGGACAACAGTGAGAGGAGGCGAGAGTGAGCCCCAGACAGACGACGTAGGAGGCTGACGTTTTGTCTTCTCCATGACTAACATATCGAGGTGAGGAGCCTCCCTGCTGCACCCAGTTGCCTTGTCCTGTGTGCCCACCACACCTTGATCTCCACCCTGGCGAGGGCGGCGACGAGGGCGTAAATGCATGAGTGGTGAGAAGTGGCGGGGGTCAACCTTGAGGGGCGGTCTCATTGCCTCACTCCTCACACTCTCTCCATCACTAATCGACTGAATCGTAACATAAATGGACTGGAAGTTCAGTCAGCATAGCCATGATTTAAGAGCCTCTGTAGTATAAATGGTGTCATGCATTTTCCTGCAAATTATTATTAAGACATGCGGGTTTTAAGATTCCACACCATTTATCTTTGCTTCCATTAGTATTTTGTTTAAAGAGCAAAGCAAATACAAACTAGCTAACTTGAAACTCACTATGTGGCTAGGAAATCTAGTTAAAGTTGATCACTCAACTTAAATCAATCCATTTTGTATCATTTTGAATTATATGCCAATGTCACTATTTAATAAATTCTTTCATGTGTTGTGCATTATTTTTTATTTTAGCTGTCAGGGTTGTCCAGCTTGTCTTGCCACTCTGTACATTTATGGGTTATGTAGTACAGTGGTCTGTGTTCTTGACTCGATTGAGGATCCTGGGTTAGAACCTCGGGCAGAACAGAAATGGATGGCCATATTTCCTTTCACCTGATGCCTCTGCTCACTGTGTAGTAAATAGGTACCTAGGTGTTAGGCAACCACTGTGAGTTGCATCCTGGAGATGGTTAGTGCTTTGATCTAAAGTGGATGGAGGAGGACCTGGTTGCTACCTGGTTGATGGGGGTTCTGGGAGTTCTACTAAACCCCAAGCCTGGCCTCAGGCCAGGCTTGACTTGTGAGAGTTTGGTCCACCAGGCTGTTGCTTGGAGCGGCCCGCAGGCCCACATACCCACCACAGCCCGGTTGGTCCAGCACTCCTTGGAGGAAACAATCTAGTTTCCTCTTGAAGATGTCTATGGTCTAGTTAAAATGTTGTCCCCAACATTGGAAATTATTATTACAACAATGGATAAAAGTACTAGGTAAAGTACAGTATAATACACAAAGAAATAACAGTAATGTGATATATCAAAGAGAATTTTTTTTTTTTTATAGTGTGATGGGTTGTATCGCAGCTATACCGAACCAAGATGGTATGATTCTCCCTCACATAAATAAAAAAAATGCTGCTATTGGCCTTGCAGTGTGTAAGTCGCAGGTGGAAACGAATGAAAATCATCAAATAAATAATTAAAACAATTTACTGAAATATTAATGAACAAAATTGGCCATTGAAAATACTTTGCTATTATGTAATGTGAAGGTGAACTAGATAATATGACATTAATACAAAAATAAACTAAGCAGTTAATACAAAGCATAAAGATATACTGGTGTACTGAAGACAACTACCATACCACCACGGCATCAGATACACGGCATTGGCTGAAGGCAGACGACGGGTGAGAGAGATCAAGGTGTTCCAAAAGCACTGAGAGAGAGACTGCCTCTCCAGGTTGTTGTTGTTGTTAAAGATTCGCTACCTGGAACAAGAAGTTCCAAATAGCACAGGCTATGGTGAGCCCGTAGTGGATGATATTTGCCTCTCCAGGGAGGCGGTGCCCTTTATATAGTCCGGCGGTGATGACTCATCCGGTGTCAACACAAGGTGGACATCTGGTCAACTAGCAAACTGCTCGTTTGTGGCTGGCGGTGCCTTTGTGTTGAGCTGCACCACTGTCAGTTGAAGGCGGCTAACTGCTTGTTTGTGGGGGCAACTACCAGTTAGGAGAGGCGCCCGGCTTGCCTCTGAGTCGTACCAGGCCGTGCCAGACCCTGGGGGGGGGGTATGGAGAGGTGGCAGGACTGATGACTCATCTGGGCTGGTGTAGATGTAGACTTCCAGTACAGAGCCATTGAAGGTGAAGGGAAAAGGCAGTACCACTGCTATGCGGGGGATTCACGTGACAATAGGCTTGGCCTGTCGTGGCTCAGTGGGTTAAGGCAGGTGTCTGGAAATTGCCAGAATGCAGGTTCAAGTAACTTCATTTCCCAAAAATGATTTTCTTAAGAGTACATAGTAGTATAAGAAATGTGAATCTATTACAGTTTTCTTAAAGTCTACTATTATATTATACAAAAATATGAAAAGAATGACACAGTCATTCATATAGTTCATAGACATGCAATGTATAATTCCTGTTATCAGGTACTGGAAGCCTGTACTTAGGCTTACTAAGGACCCCTCTAGGTCAATTACCAGCCCTCCTTTTGATGCAATCCCACAGCAGTTGCCTAACTCTTGGGTTATTTACTGTTAGATAAATAGATGCATAAAGTGAAAGAAAATGTGCCGAATCATTTCTGTCCCTCCAGAGCTATTGGAATACTGTAGTACTTAAATTTGTGTTAATTTACAAGTCTTGCACTAGTTTCCTATGATGCTAGTGTGTGTTGATGGATTAAATGGTGTCCATGGAGTAAGCCAAAGAATATACTGTACATTGTAAGAAAATTGATTTGTGTTATATTTAAGGCAGGAGAACATAGGAATTAGGGAGCACTACAGTAAACCCATTTAAATCCATTCTTTACCACATATTTGACCAATCTATTCATAAATCCTGTTAAACTGTTTGTCTAAATAATACTAGCTGGCAACCTATTCCACTTGTCTTTTATATTCAAAAAAGTATTTAATTACATTCCTCTAAAATGTATCCAACTTGTACCCAATGTTGCAGGTTCTGACTCGTTATGGCAATCCCATAACCTCATTTATATCCTCTTTATTTATTCACCTAATCAACTTGAAAACGTGTTATATTTTCCCCCTTGCCCTGCATGTCTTTAGTGAGGGCAGATCGAGACACCTTAATCTGTCCTTGTAGGAAAGGTCCCAGATACCAGCTGGCTGCATTGTCATCCTTCTCTATTTTCTCTGGTGTTGATATTTATATTTTCTCTAGTGTATAATAGTGCGTGGAATTGGGTGGTTATAAATAGGAGCTGCCTTGTATGGGCCAATAGGCCTTCTGCAGCTACCTTTGTTCTCATGTTCTTATGTTCTTATTTATTGTATAGTGCAGTGACCAGAACTGCACTGCATAGTCCAAGTGGGACCTCATCATTGTTAGATACAGTAAAGCTGAATGATATTATTCATGTTTCTGTTACTTATTATAAGTCCCAGCATTGTGGTTTCTTTATTTCATGCATGGGTGCATTGCTGTCTGGGCCTCAGGTTGCAGCTAACCATGACTCCAAAGTGTTAGTCATGTGTCACTATAAAATTCACTTAAGATGCAAAGATCTTGGCTTTGTTTCAAAGTAGGAATGATTACATACTTTTTATGTATAAAGTATTATGCTTTGAAGATGTGTTGCATCACTTTCACTAAACATGAATTAAAGGCATTATAATTAGAGTATTATATTGTCTGGATATTCTCACTTCTTATCAGTTTCATGAAGTTAAAAATGAAGAAGTGTAGTGATGCTAATTAAATAAGTCATTTCATAGTCTTAGACTGTTTTATTTATTCAGTATTAATTCAGTTGTGTAAAAAGTCATTACTGTACAGCACTTTTGATACTGTATCTTGTAATCAGTTGTTTATGGGGTGTGTTTATACAGTACAGTATTCAAAAATTGTTTATTGTTTTTGCAACATATTCTCCCTGGCTTGGTGCCTTCTTTTAATAATTACTTGTTTACTGTTTATGAGGTATGCTTAGGTCTATTATCTGTACGCTATGTATGAGGCGCGTTCATGATCTCGGTACTGTGTATATGGGTGCCTGAAATCTATTACCTGTGAGGCGTGTTCATAATCTCGTTACTGTGTATATGGGTGCCTGAAATCTTATTACCTATGAGGTGTGTTCATAATCTGTTTTCTATATGTGATGTGCTTGTAATTTGTCTACTGTATATGAGGTGTGCTCATAATGTCTTTTGTTTAAAATGTGCTGATCTGTATCATTTATGAGAAGTGTAATCGTTTTATATACTGCATAGGGTGTTACTTATGTTTTCTGTATGGTGTGCTTATAATTTGTACTGTTTTATGAGGTGTCATAATAGCTCTACCATTGGTTTATGTGCTCATAATGTCTACTGCATATAGTGTGCTTGCTCATAATCTGGCTATTATTAATTATACCAGACACCTAAGGCTAGTCTCACTCAACATTGCACAGTGCATCACGTCTATCTGCTAAAAAAAAAATCATATTTTTTCTTACTGTATTGTAAAATTATCCACTAATGTCTGCAAATGTTAAAAAAAATCTAATCATCATTTGCGCCTAGTAACGCTAAATGTTGGTAACGCTATATAAATTTGTTACAGGCCCAATATCAGCTGCATTGAGGGATGCGTTAACATGAGTTGGGATGCTGCTTATAATATATATGTTCTCGTTTATTATCATTATTTCTCATCCATTTTCTTTGTTTTAATTTCAGTAGAATGATGATGGGTCCCAAGGACTGGGTTGACCCTAGACACTGGGTTGACCCCAGACACTGGGTTGACCCCCAGATACTGGGTTGACCCCCCAGACACTGGGTTGACCCCCAGATACTGGGTTGACCCCCAGACACTGGGTTGACCCCCAGACACTGGGTTGACCCCCAGACACTGGGTTGACCCCCCAGACACTGGGTTGACCCCCAGACACTGGGTTGACCCCCAGACACTGGGTTGACCCCAGACACTGGTTGACCCCCCAGACACTGGGTTGACCCCCCAGACACTGGGTTGACCCCCAGACACTGGGTTGACCCCCAGACACTGGATTGACCCCCAGACACTGGGTTGTCCCAAGCACTGGGTAGCTCAAGGTTTTCTTTCTCTCTTCTCCTATGCTCCCTTGCTATCCTCTTCTTATTCCTATCTCCTCCTCATTCGGTGGTTATAATAGGAGCTGCCTCGTATGGGCCAATAGGCCTTCTGCAGCTCTTATTATTATTACTATCCCCTCTACTACACCTTACTTTGCTCCTCAGCTCTCTCTTGCCTATTTATTGCCTGTCTCTACTTCCTCATCACAATCGACTTGAGAATGGTCCAGGACGGACCGAAACATCGTCGTCCCTTCACCTTCTAGTGTGTGGTCTGGTCAACTGGGTAGCTCGTCTAGTACATACAGTATACTGAATGTATAGTGTAGAAGTGTGTAAGGCTAAACTTGAGATAAATGTCCTACAGAGTTCTGGAGCAAGGATGTATTACTGTAGTTAGAATAAAGTCCAATACATTCTCTTGGTTGAGATCTGTCAAGTTTTGTCTTTTTAAAAATAAATTGCTATGTTGAGCCCTTTAATTAATAGATATCAAGAGATTAATGGATGTTCAGTGACGTGACTGATAAGATAAATATCTCGGGCAGTGTGCACTTATTTTTGTGGTTTACCTCACAGGTAGTACAATGTTTACTGTGTGAAATGCAAATATCTGTAAGTAATGTTGAATTGTATTGTGTTTGCCTGACTGGTATGGAAGCAAGGTGGTACTGGAGATACCCTGGAGGTGAATTTAAGCAGGATGGTAGTTAACTGTTATTGTGTCAGATAACTGACCTATTCAATTAAGTAAAGAAGAGCAGAGCGATTTGTTTATGTTTTCATAGCTGTGCCTAATCACATAGGTAATGACAGGTGTGTTAAATGGTGAATGTTTCTGCTGTGTTATTCAGTAATAGTTTTAGCCATATGTCCATGTCACCACTCACACTCCAGGTGCTCAACCACATGGATTGGTCGGTACAGCGATGGTTTCAATTCTTACAGGTTGACATTAAATCCCTGATGATCTTGGTAGTTAGGCACCACTCCTTCCTTCCATCCAGCTTCTTGTCCCCCATAACCCTTCCTAGTGCTATATAGTCTTACTGGTTTAATACTGTCCCCTCGTACTTCCCCTTCCCTTCATCACATTTCAACATCCCTATAATAAAGTATGTGAGGTGTCACTCTTTACACGCCAATCTAACGTTAGGACATGGGCGGGTACCAACCTTGTCTGGATTAATCAAATTTTTATGCACCAGAGTACAGAAAGAAAGTATATTGCATGTGTACAAGGAAAATGTCGACTGCCTGACAGTTATTTTTTTTTCAGTGTACGATGGTAGCGACGTATGGGTGGAGGGGAGGGGACCCCAGGAACATGCTAATTGTGCCTACCGAGACAGTCATTAGGGTTGCGGCTTTCCAGAGAAACGACAGTTTTGTGACAGCTGGTGGCAGGTTATATATTGGCCAATATGCTGGTCAGGAAAGGGCAGTTTAAAGCGGTTGTGTACATGCTGCTTTTTATATTCCCTATTTCTTGAGAATGAAAGGGAACTCTATGTTTGACTATACATTACTGTGTGCAGTACTATAGTACTGTGTACAGTAGTGTACTATGTACAATAATACTGTATACAGTACTGTATAGTACTGTAGCAAGACAGTTTTATGAAATCACAATTTGTATTAACATGACAATTATTAGCTTNGGCATGATATCAACCCCTAGGTCTCTCTCTCTCTCCTGATTCAAGGATTTAATCTCCCAAATGGTACCTGTGATTAAGTGGGTGGCAGGGATAGCTGATGTGGCTGGGTGGGTGGTAGGCAGGGATAGCTGATGTGGCTGGGTGGGTGGTAGGCAGGGATAGCTGATGTGGCTGGGTGGGGGTAGGCAGGGACAGCTGCTGTGGCTGGGTGGGTGGTAGGCAGGGACAGCTGCTGTAGCTGGGTGGGTGGTAGGCAGGGACAGCTGTTGTGGCTGGGTGGGTGGTAGGCAGGGACAGCTGCTGTAGCTGGGTGGGTGGTAGGCAGGGACAGCTGCTGTGGCTGGGTGTGGTGGTAGGCAGGGACAGCTGCTGTAGCTGGGTGGGTGGTAGGCAGGGACAGCTGCTGTAGCTGGGTGGGTGGTAGGCAGGGACAGCTGCTGTAGCTGGGTGGGTGGTAGGCAGGGACAGCTGCTGTGGCTGGGTGGGTGGTAGGCAGGGACAGCTGCTGTAGCTGGGTGGGTGGTAGGTAGGGACAGCTGCTGTAGCTGGGTGGGTGGTAGGTAGGGACAGCTGCTGTAGCTGGGTGGGTGGTAGGCAGGGACAGCTGCTGTAGCTGGGTGGGTGGTAGGCAGGGACAGCTGCTGTAGCTGGGTGGGTGGTAGGCAGGGACAGCTGCTGTAGCTGGGTGGGTGGTAGGCAGGGACAGCTGCTGTAGCTGGGTGGGTGGTAGGCAGGGGACAGCTGCTGTAGCTGGGTGGGTGGTAGGCAGGGACAGCTGCTGTGGCTGGGTGGGTGGTAGGCAGGGACAGCTGCTGTAGCTGGGTGGGTGGTAGGCAGGGACAGCTGCTGTAGCTGGGTGGGTGGTAGGCAGGGACAGCTGCTGTAGCTGGGGGGGTGGTAGGCAGGGACAGCTGCTGTAGCTGGGTGGGGTGGTAGGCAGGGACAGCTGCTGTAGCTGGGTGGGTGGTAGGCAGGGACAGCTGCTGTAGCTGGGTGGGTGGTAGGCAGGGACAGCTGCTGTAGCTGGGTGGGTGGTAGGCAGGGACAGCTGCTGTAGCTGGGTGGGTGGTAGGCAGGGACAGCTGCTGTAGCTGGGTGGGTGGTAGGTAGGGACAGCTGCTGTAGCTGGGTGGGTGGTAGGTAGGGACAGCTGCTGTAGCTGGGTGGGGGTAGGCAGGGACAGCTGCTGTAGCTGGGTGGGTGGTAGGCAGGGACAGCTGCTGTAGCTGGGTGGGTGGTAGGCAGGGACAGCTGCTGTAGCTGGGTGGGTGGTAGGCAGGGACAGCTGCTGTAGTGGGTGGGTGGTAGGCAGGGACAGCTGCTGTAGCTGGGTGGGTGGTAGGCAGGGACAGCTGCTGTGGCTGGGTGGGTGGTAGGGGGGGACAGCTGCTGTAGCTGGGTGGGTGGTAGGCAGGGACAGCTGCTGTAGCTGGTGGGGTGGTAGGCAGGGACAGCTGCTGTAGCTGGGTGGGTGGTAGGCAGGGACAGCTGCTGTAGCTGGGTGGGGTGGTAGGCAGGGACAGCTGCTGTAGCTGGGTGGGTGGTAGGCAGGGACAGCTGCTGTAGCTGGGTGGGTGGTAGGCAGGACAGCTGCTGTAGCTGGGGGGTGGTAGGCAGGGACAGCTGCTGTAGCTGGGTGGGTTGTCGGCAGGGACAGCTGCTGTAGCTGGGTGGGTGGTAGGCAGGGACAGCTGCTGTAGCTGGGTGGGTGGTAGGCAGGGACAGCTGCTGTAGCTGGGTGGGTGGTAGGCAGGGACAGCTGCTGTAGCTGGGTGGGTGGTAGGCAGGGACAGCTGCTGTAGCTGGGTGGGTGGTAGGCAGGGACAGCTGCTGTAGCTGGGTGGGTGGTAGGCAGGGACAGCTGCTGTAGCTGGGTGGGTGGTAGGCAGGGACAGCTGCTGTGGCTGGGTGGGGTGGTAGGCAGGACAGGTGATGTGGCTGGGTGGGGTGGTAGGCAGGGACAGCTGCTGTAGCTGGGGGGGTGGTAGGCAGGGACAGCTGCTGTAGCTGGGTGGGTGGTAGGTAGGGACAGCTGCTGTAGCTGGGTGGGTGGTAGGTAGGGACAGCTGCTGTGGGTGGGTGGGTGGTAGGCAGGGACAGCTGCTGTGGCTGGGTGGGTGGTAGGCAGGGACAGCTGCTGTAGCTGGGTGGGTGGTAGGCAGGGACAGGTGATGTGGTGGGTGGGTGGTAGGCAGGGACAGCTGCTGTAGCTGGGTGGGTGGTAGGCAGGGACAGGTGATGTGGTGGGTGGGTGGTAGAGGCAGGGACAGCTGCTGTAGCTGGGTGGGTGGTAGGCAGGGACAGCTGCTGTAGCTGGGTGGGTGGTATGCAGGGACAGCTGCTGTAGCTGGGTGGGTGGTAGGCAGGGACAGGTGATGTGGCTGGTGGGGGGGTGGTAGGAGGGACAGCTGCTGTAGCTGGGTGGGTGGTAGGCAGGGACAGCTGCTGTAGCTGGGTGGGTGGTAGGCAGGGACAGCTGCTGTAGCTGGGTGGGTGGTAGGCAGGGACAGCTGCTGTAGCGGGTGGGTGGTAGGTAGGGACAGCTGCTGTGGGTGGGTGGGTGGTAGGTAGGGACAGCTGCTGTAGCTGGGTGGGTTAGGTAGGGGACAGCTGCTGTGGGTGGGTGGGTGGTAGGCAGGGACAGCTGCTGTGGCTGGGTGGGGTGGTAGGCAGGGACAGCTGCTGTAGCTGGGTGGGTGGTAGGCAGGGACAGGTGATGTGGCTGGGTGGGTGGTAGGCAGGGACAGCTGCTGTAGCTGGGTGGGTGGTAGGTAGGGACAGCTGCTGTAGCTGGGTGGGTGGTAGGCAGGGACAGCTGCTGTAGCTGGGTGGGTGGTAGGCAGGGACAGCTGCTGTAGCTGGGGGTGGTAGGCAGGGGGGACAGCTGCTGTAGCTGGGTGGGTGGTAGGTAGGGACAGCTGCTGTAGCTGGGTGGGTGGTAGGCAGGGACAGCTGCTGTGGCTGGGTGGGTGGTAGGCAGGGACAGCTGCTGTAGCTGGGTGGGTGGTAGGTAGGGACAGCTGCTGTAGCTGGGTGGGTGGTAGGCAGGGACAGCTGCTGTAGCTGGGTGGGTGGTAGGCAGGGACAGCTGCTGTAGCTGGGTGGGTGGTAGGCAGGGACAGCTGCTGTAGCTGGGTGGGTGGTAGGCAGGGACAGCTGCTGTGGCTGGGTGGGTGGTAGGCAGGACAGGTGATGTGGCTGGGGTGGGTGGTAGGCAGGGACAGGTGATGTGGCTGGGTGGGTGGTAGGCAGGGACAGCTGCTGTAGCTGGGTGGGTGGTATGCAGGGACAGCTGCTGTAGCTGGGTGGGTGGTAGGCAGGGACAGCTGCTGTAGCTGGGTGGGTGGTAGGCAGGGACAGGTGATGTGGCTGGGTGGGTGGTAGGCAGGGACAGGTGATGTGGCTGGGTGGGTGGTAGAGGCAGGGACAACTACTGAAGATGGGTGGTTACAGATCAAAGAAATGTTAGGAAGGAAAGCTGGTGAGAGTAAAATGTCAATAAGGTCTCCTCCTGCACATAAGTGTTTTTACTGTACTTAAAAGTTTGAACACTTTAACCTAATAATTACACAATGTGGACAATTGCTATATTAATATTATGATAAAGTATGACAATAGACACTGAAAATGATAACACTTTTGCATCCAATGACACTAAACCTGTCATCTATACTCCAAAAGTAAATGTTCCGATGACGCTAAAATGCATGATCCGATTGCTATCATAAGCATTCATACATTCATCGCTATTACGTATAATCTATTATAAATACACTTGTTCTCTAAAGAATTCAATTCTCAACATTTGACACCAAATTTATAGTTATAACTTAACAAGTAACTTAGAAAATGTACAATGATTGTAAAAAATGTTCACATTGCTGAGCGACATGTGAGCAGCCCGGGGAGCCCTGAACATTTACAATCAGGACTACAAATCAAAAATAAATAGTAATATATAATGAATATGCAATACTGAAAAGCAATAGCGCACAGATAGGCTTCAAATATAAGATAAATTAGTCAGTGTTTCGCTGATAAGAGATTATATTATTGGCTGTCTATGAAAAGGGAAAGGTAATATTATTTACAATCACTCTTCACATTTTTAGCTTATCAGACAAAGCACTGAGATAACATCCAATGCATCTCACATCTGGGACGCGAACAAGGGGACACAGGTGGAAACTGAGTACCCACATGAGCCACAGACGTTAGAAGGAACTTTTCAGTGTCAGAGTAGTTAACGCATGGAATGCATTAGGCAGTGATGTGGTGGAGGCTGACTCCATACACAGTCTCAAGTGTAGATATGATAGAGCCCAGTAGGCTCAGGAATCTGTACACTAGTTCAGTTGATTGACAGTTGAGAGGCGGGACCAAAGAGCCAAAGCTCAACCCCCGCAAGCACAATTAGGTGAGTACAAATAGGTGAGAACACATGGCTCATACTCTAGCTGGAAGATGCTTCTAAATGGATATTCTCGAGGCTCAGTATGAAGCAGTACTTACATGACTTACATGTATATAAACACGTACACTGTTGCTACATGTATATAAACAGGTACACTGTTATTACATGTTCCGTATATAAACATTCAGATTACAGCATCATTTATCATCTACCATCAAGAAAACATTATTCATGAGCCAACTGATTTCTGAGAATTAATCTCATAACAATACGAGGTGAAGACATTTGGAATACAGTACTTACTCCTCTTTGTATCAGATGCTAAATACAAAGGTAAACTGACCTGTGGATAAGATAACGGTCGCAATCTATCATAGTCTTCTTGCCCCGCCGTGTCCCAGAGCCCCAGACTTACTGGAATGCTATCCACTACCATTGGTGCCGAGTAATTGTCAAAGCTGAAATGATACATTAAACACTATTAGTCCTTTAACCCCCTAATGTTTTATTATAACGAAGATAAGAACATTTAGTTCAAATCAAAATTTATAGAAAAAAAATGTAGAACATGCACACACCCTCTGTAATATCTTGCCAGGTACAGTACTGAATTCAGATGATATTTCAGGTTCTGACTTAAGTGAAAACCTTTAACAATCTTGAGAAACCCCCAGTAAGGCAGGGTACACAAAACCCTACATTTATATTACAGGGTTAATGAAATGTAAAATAATATATGTAACTTGGATGCTAGGTGTATTTAGTGAGTTTCTAAATAAAGTTTAGGAAAAAGTAAAAATGGTAGACTGCAAGAATGATAGGAAATTGAAGAATAGGAGTAAGGCAAGAAGTATAGGAAAGGGTTGAAGTATGGGAATAATGTTAAAAGTATAGGAAGATCTGGGGCCAGATTCACGAAGCAGTTACGCAAGCACTTAGGAACGTGTGCATCTTTCCTCAATCTTTGACGGCTTTGGTTACATTTATTAAACAGTTTACAAGCATGAAAACTTGCCAACCAACTGTTGTTATTGTTATAAACAGCATCCTGGTGCTTCGGAGCTCATTAACTGTTTAATAATTGGAAACAAAGCCGCCAAAGATTGAGAAAAGATGAGCACATTCATAAGTGCTTGCGTAAGTGCTTTCGTGAATCTGGCCCCTGGTGTCTATAAGACAAACAGATAATTCTGTTCAAAAATAAAATGAGTGAATGAAAATGGAGGAAGGGATAAATAAATCAGAAATAAAATTCTATGTCTAGGAATGGCTGTTGATAGCATGTGCTAAGTACAGTGGTACCTCGGAATACGAGTGTCCCTGTATACGAGTTTTTCGGAATACGAGCAGGATTTCCTCGGAAAATGTGTCTCGGAATGCGAGGGTTACCTCGGGACACGAGTTTGTTGATACGCGTCCAGGCTGACCTAGCGCGTGGTGGCCGCGTGGTGGCTGGGCGATCGTCGCCCCTCCGCCCGTCCGCCCCTCAGTTTACCATTGTCTCGCGCTCAGTGACTACCTCTCATCAATTCTTCGCGTGGATTTTCAGTGTATTGTTGGATTTTTGGTGATTTGACTATACAATTTGTTATTATATATATCACCATGAGTCCCAAGAAAGCCAGTGGTAAGGATAAAGGCCAGAAATCCCATGTGAGGATGACAATAGAGGAGAAACAAGAGATAATTCGGAAGCATGAGAACGGTACACGTGTTATTGAACTTTGTAGGCAGTACAACAAAGCCACATCAACAATATGCACTATACTTAAGAAGAAAAATGAGATTATGAGTGCTAAAGTGGCAAAAGGAGTAAGAACAATAACGAAACAAAGACCACAAATACTTGAAGAAGTGGAAAAGTTGTTATTAATTTGGATACACGACAAGGAGTTAAGGGGAGATAGTGTTTCGGAGGCCATTATTTGTGAGAAAGCCAGGGTATTGCACGAAGACCTTCTAAAGAAAACCCCTGGAACGAGTGATGCAGAGACGAAAGAGTTTAAGGCAAGCAGGGGCTGGTTTGAAAAATTTAGGAGGAGGAGTGGTATCCATAGTGTTACAAGGCATGGGGAGGCAGCCAGCGCAGACAAACCAGCCGCTGGACGATTTATTGAGGAATTTAAAGAGTTTGCAGAGGCTGAGGGATACCTACCGCAACAAGTGTTTTGGAAGGGGACTCCCCTTCCAAACAGTAACTCCTCTCCTCCTCCCCTCTCCTCACCATCTTCCATACGCCTACAGCATTCATCAGCAAGGTAAGTAATAACTTGAACATAGTTTTGTAGGTTTATTTAGATGAATTAGGTATAAAAATTTAGTTTGATATGGGGTTTCTGGGGTAGTCAGGAACGGATTAATTCATTTCCCATTATTTCTTATGGGGAAATTCGCTTCAGAATACGAGTTTTCGGAATACGAGGCGTCTCCAGGAACCAATTAAACTCTTAAACTGAGGTACCACTGTATATGCAGTAGAGTATTATAACGCCTCCCGACTGCTCAAGATATCACAGAAGACGTTAAAAACGGTAAACAAAATTTTTAACTCTAAAACTGCATTTTAACAAAAAGGTGTCATCGATAATTACTGGACTGCTTTCAGTTGTCGCTGAACATTCACTCATGGACAGTGTATGAATTATTTCATGTTGTTGAACTACTTAGGCAGGATGTACAGAATACCTCCGTTGAAAAGCAGAGGTGCAACAGGTACTCTGAGAGAGAACTCTATTAACATCAAAGGCCCGAGACTGTTCAACACGATTCTGTTACACATAAGGGGCATAACTGGCAAACCCATCACAGTGTTCAAGAGAGAACTGGATAAGCACCTCCAAAGGATACCGGATCAACCAGGCTGTGACTCATACGTCAGGCTGTGAGCAGCCGTGTCAAACAGCCTGGTTGATCAGTCCAGCAACCAGGAGGCCTGGTCGACGACCGGGCCGCGGGGACGCTAAGCCCCGGAAGCACCTCAAGCTAACCTCAAGGTAAGGTACTTAGGTCCTAGGACAATAACTCAGTGGAAAAATTGGGTTGACTTTCTTAGTCTATCACAGAATTACTGACTGACTGACTGTCACCTGCTTGTGGTGCCATCTATGCAACTTCTCACCATACACTGCTGGACAATGTAGTTACTATGGACACAAAATTTGGCCTAACTGAGATATTAATACAATGGTACAATATCAAAGCTTTTGGTGACTATAGTGACTAGTACTAAGGCGGTATTGTATGTACCACAATGTTGTGGCAATGTTCTTTAAATAGTCCTACAGTCTATTTCTTGTACAGTATATTTCATCGTTCATGTTTTGTATAATTGATAATACTGTAGGTTATCTTGAGATGATTTCGTGGCTTTTTAGTGTCCCCGCGGCCCGGTCCTCGACCAGGCCTCCACCCCCAGGAAGCAGCGCGTGACAGCTGACTAACACCCAGGTACCTATTTTACTGCTAGGTAACAGGAGCATAGCGTGAAAGAAACTCTGCCCATTGTTTCTCGCCGGCGCCTGGGATCGAACCCAGGACCACAGGATCACAAGTCCAGCATGCTGTCCGCTCGGCCGACCGGCTCCACTGTATCATTCCTACTAATTGTAAAAATCTTAAATTATCATTAGGACAGGTATAACTGTGAAAATATAATTTCTCAGACTACATCACCTGAAGCACAACTATGTCAGGAAAAGCCTATGGCTCAGCTCAGAATTCAAGCTGCAGATGTATCATAACCACTTACACTGTGGGGACGTATTCTTTAGGAAGGAGTCTGTGGTATAGGATATAAGCATACAGGTCTTGCCCACGGTACCGTCTCCCACAACCACACACTTAATGGGACGGCCAGATGACATCTTCCCTTCTCTCTTTCACACCTGTCAATAAGAAACAAAATTATCAAGTTAAAACCAAAAAAAACTTAATAACAATCAATAACAATTAGTGAAAATGTAATATGTTTGAGCCTCCCCCCCCCCCCGCCTCAAAAAAAAAAAGTGCACCGAGCATAACAGAATGCCTCTTTCTGGACCTAGTCTCGGTAGCTCCCAGAATATTTTTTCTTGTCGCTACTTGTCAGACTAGTTAATGCTAGGATTCTGCAAGACTCACTGCCTATTGAGGATGACAGCCTTTGCCACATCAACAAGGCAAGCAACACTTGGAAATTTGAGATTAATGTAACACTTAGGCAACCCCTCCTAAAAAATGAAAGGAGGCTGTGACACCCAAATTCCTGCAGATATATGCCCTGGAAAAGTGCAGAATTACATTAATAAAAACAAACGCTCTTAATGGTTTCTCCCATTTGCCACCAGATGACATTGATGACATCGGCAATCATGTGGTGAGACTTTATGTAGGCTCTCTCTCCTTCCCCACCTTCTACCATTACANAAATCAGTGGCTGTGTTGTAATCACAAAAATCTAGACCATAGGCTGCTTATTTTCTGTTGATTTACATTACAAAAGTTTCTAGAGGCACATCTTTAAAGTCCTTAAATCTACCAGGCTAACATTAAGCTTTAAAATAATATTGTGGAAGCCTCATTAACATAAAAGAAAAGCTAAAGGTACCTATTATTCTGACTGAGAATTATAGGCGAGTTTATATATTCTGAAGCACGTTCTGTTGTAAGACACAAACATAACCTTGTTAATTTGAGGAATGAGAAGCTGCAATGTGACCTACAAGTTACAGAAAAAAAAAATAATGTTGAAATAATTAGAGATGGTAAAAAACTTTTGGCCACCAGCCGAGTATTAGACGTCAACAGTTATCTTTGTGTTTTACCTATACAGTACAGTACTACCGTCAACATGGCAACGTAATACATTACCTAAAGGAGATATAACAAACAAGCTTCAAAGGTTTTAGGAATTACAAAATGGCAGTCACATGTAGCATGCTCTTACCATTGTATATAATCAAGTCAATATTAGAAATCGAAATAATTTAAAGTCTCAAAATTGAACATTTATCTATGCCAATGACTTCCTAAATACAAATACAAGCTTTGACTTAACACACAAACTAATAAATGTACAATTTAAGAACATGCACTCATGTTCTCGCTCACTGCCAGAGGGCTTCCATATTCTATGGTTGTTTGTAAAGTTATGTAAATATATAACATGTGTGGTGTCCCCAAGACAGTATTGAAGTAAATTTTCCTAGTTTTAATTCACAGCTTACAATTTTGATATATTTTAAGAAATGCAAGACATGGACATTGACAAAACTTAGTTCTGGGTTTGTGGAGTGCACCAATGATGGCTGAATTACCGAAAAAAAGTAATTTACAAAGTTCATTGTATGGTGGTGAACTTTTTACTGTTACATATCAATTGTGTTCCATTAAGTTATAAAATGACAACTGCAGTGCCTGTCACAACCATGTAGGACGACAATCACTAAGAGGTGTTTGGTTAACGCATCAAGCTATTTTTTTTTATATATAGCTACTCCCTCTGCATCAAGTTGTCCCAGACCACATGCCACCAGCACTGCCCCAAAGTCAAAGATGGTAAGTGAGCACAACTACATTGTATAGCAACATTAAACAACTCTAGAATATTCAGAGTTCCTAGATACCACTCAGGGTAAAATATGAGAGCCGAAAGACACGAGATGATCGATGTTAAAGGAGTCGAACTTGCTGAAGATTTTATCGAGATGTGATACACGGAAACAGTGAGAATGTAAAAATTTCCATTCATCCGGAAAATCAGGACATTCTACTAGACGAGTGGCTAAGTGGAACAATGCAATTCTGACAGTAGGGAGCCGATCTGTGTTCACGACAATGTTCCTGCTGTGACATCTTTTCAGCAGACCTTTTTACCTCTCCCAGTGCAGCCTTTTTGACACAAAACAATAATTTGCTCATGAATTTAGTGAAAATGACGGAAAGTTTGCGAAAATCAGCAAAAAACAATGATTAGCTTACAATAAAGATAAAAACATTAGAAAATACCATACAAAATCAGTTGAGGGAGTTGGGGGATAAAAAAAAATGTACCCCTGGAGCCTATCAAGAAAACAATACCAACTGAAATTTTTTTTTCAAAGTTATTAAAAAGCAAAGATTACTGAAAGTGAACAAAAATTATTCTTTAGTTGCATGAAAGTACTTTGGGTCAGGAGCACGTGTAAATGTGTCGTGGCAGTGAGGGTGAGTCATTCCTTATCCACCTAGCCATGTGGGGCCTCACCCCAACCTGTCCTCTTAAAAAGAACATCGCTTTTGGCCGTTTGCCCGTATGGCCGAATATGGACGTAATTTGAAAATGAAAATAAATTTGGGATTTTTTTTTTCAACAACAGTAAGTTAAGGGTCCTCTGATAGGTTAGGTGGGCAGGAAATTCTCATAAAGTTTCAAAACGGTATGACAAACGTTAAAGTAAAGTTTCCTCATCTAAGCTTGCCTAGTAAGCCGGACGACTCAAACAGAAAACAGAACAGTACGTCACTTTTGTGAGTCAATTTCATTTCAAATTACGTCCAAATTTGGCCATAGCGCACATACGAGTGAAAAGTGACGTTATTTTTAAGAGGACGGGTTGCTCACCCAACTTCTGCCTTTCCAATGCAACCAATGTATTTGTTCCCTCCCAAAATGTTTACCATCTCAACAAGTTTGTTCTGTCAAGGGAGAACCTATTGTCATTACAAATAACACAGAATAATCCAATAATACAGTATTCAGTTTGATAAAATACCAGGAGTATATATATGAATGTGCCCATGGCAAGATGGGTGTTGGTGACATGTTATCTTTACAACTTCCCTGTGGCTACTGAGCACTTGACTAATTTCTTAAAACAGAATCTGTTACCAGAGACCTCTGGCAGCTGCAGGGAAGGGAACTATTAGGATAGAGTCCCAAGTCATTACGACTATAAAGCACTTGGAAGGGATCAGGATAAGGATTAGGGATGGAACGGGGGAAAGGAATAGTCCCCAACCACTTAAGACTGGGATTGAACGCAGACCTGCATGAATCGAGATCATCACCCTACCGTCCAGCCCAAGTCGTAGAGCACTATTCCTTGGGCAGTCGCAGGTGCAACCATACATCAGCAGACTTGATCACAGCTGCAGTCCGTACACAGTGGTTAAGTGCCTATAAATTAATCTTGTGTGGCTCATACGTAACCTCAGTAAAATGGGTTCCCCACTCCCTATTTCGGGGATAGGAGAAAGGCCACGGGGATAGGTCACATTTGAGGGTATAAAATAAAATTAGTTCTGCCGCAACTGCAACACACACCACACAACATTCTGAATAAATTAAAATTCACGAAACATCACAAGACATACCAAAGGGGCATATTTGTATTTCTTTTCTTTGATGTACAGCTGCCAACATAAATGTGAAGAAATACATTATAGGACAAGTCTTTGCTGTAGACAATATTTTACCTTTGATGAGCTTTTTCCAATCCTAAAGAAAAATGCAACAATCCCAAAGTGAAAACAGTCGACACTAGAGATATGTCCTCATATGGCCTATTTCTCCACATCTCTGTTTTGTTTACACAATCACAATGGAACTACAATTCATTTTTATTGCTGCAACAATGATGATATTTGATATCTGGAACAAAATAGAGAAGTGCATGTAAGGTACAGGGATTTAAAACGTAATAACAAGTCTTGATAGTGTTAACATGCTACTTCTATAGGAATCGAGGCAAATGAATGAAACATTACTACATCATACATGTTCATTGAAATGCTATAGATTGAGGAATATCACAAATTTAAGAGCGCATCACCTCCATGCTTGTGTACCAAGTCGTGCACAAGCGTGTGTTTCTGTGTACAGTATATACTTAAGCGAATATATGAGCGTCAAGATGGGAATCTCGACACCCGTTGAATTTTAAGTTACCCATGATCTGACAGGCTTGGCTTAAGTCCCACATGAAGGCTAGGATATAAATTTTGTCAATACTGAGAACAACTTTCTCAGAGACCCGCTGGTTCTTGCCCAAAACATCGTAAAGCATAAACAAATGCTTAACCATCATTAATCTTTCAGAAATAAAACTGAAGAATATCTATCACAATACAATAGGATCTTCAATAAAAAAAAAAAAAATCAATGTGATACAAAATCTTGCATTTTGCAATTTCTTCATATTTTACATTGCTAATTAAGTAAGTAACAGCTGCAGCAAAAATTCAGTATAAAAAAAAAACTTAAGAATATATTCTAAGCATATGTAATCACTACTTCAAACTCTTATGCAGGCACTTGTACACAGAAAATGTACATTAACTACACACAACAAAATGCCTTTGTTTACCTGCAATATTACAAACTTGAATATGTCACAATTCCTCTGCTGATGACAAATTAAATGTCTGTTACAGTGATAAACTTAAGAAGTGATTAAATAACAGCATTACTGGTAAAACTGTACCTCAGTATACCTAGTATCCAATAATTATCAATAACAAATTTCCTTATAAGCAATACATGCCAACTGCTCTTTTGGAAAATTTGGCCTCAAAGCACAAGTTTCACAGCAGTCATGTAAGACAGAATAAAATCAATTTGTCTTTAAATAAATTCCACAATATGATGATGCTGTCGTGTAGCATATAAATATGCCAGAGCTCATGTAAAGTAAGTAACTGATGTGCCTCGTGTTCAGTTACAAATATTATGCATATAGTTGAGCGCTTTATAATTTCTGGATGTAAACAGTGCAAAGAATTTGACTTCACACTGTGAGAAACCCTTTATGAAATAGCAACAAACCTTTGGTATTTTGATATAGAATGCACGCAGTTCAAGCATTACGTTAAACCACCTTCAGTGTCGTACTGGTTGAGCACATCTGGGGCTAGATTCACGAAGCAGTTACGCAAGCACTTACGAGCGTGTACATCTTTCCTCAATCTTTGACGGCTTTGGTTACATTTATTAAACAGTTTACAAGCATGAAAACTTCCCAATCAACTGTCGGTATTGTTATAAACAGCCTCCTGGTGCTTCGGAGCTCATAAACTGTTTAATAATTGTAAACAAAGCCGCCAAAGATTGAGAAAAGATGTACAGGTTCATGAATGCTTGCGTAACTGCTTCATGAATCTGGCCCCTGGTGTAGGCAATGAATGAACTGGTTACAGATCACCACATCCACAATCACATGGACAGTCAATGCGTACTGATATTGGGTATAGTACTGAAGCAACTGATCAGAAATCTTATGTCTCCAATACCATGACTTTATATTTAACTAATCTTAAATGCTATACACTGGTGAATAGACTAGCCGTAAGAAATATTATTTGTCCAAACTTTAACATTCAAGTGCCTTGAATAAGTGCAAAAGAAAAGGATTTGTTATTACTTGCGGTGAATCATAAGTAAAATGTACACAAGTCATCCGTCCTTATAATTAATATAAGAATTATAAAAATAATCTTATATTATAATATGGGATTACAATACAGGATTTGAGAGGAACTGACAATGATGTGCAACAACCCCCAAAATCTGATACCAAAGACAACTTTATCAAAATGATTTAAACATCAAGATGGCCACCATCTTTTCATTTTACCTTTATTACATTGTAGTAAAACAAATATAAAACTCCGATATACTCATTTTTTTGCCTAGTGTCTATTTCAATATAAAACGTGTTAAGGCAACAGGTTTATTTTAATAAATATATATATATATAAACTGAAAACTCCACACCCGAGAAGTGACTCCAACCCAGGCAGCCAGGAGCACTATGCAACTGGCATACCGGGAACCTTAACCACTTGACCAACCGTGACTGTACAAAAGACATTTGTAGCCGAGGCTATATCCCCAACGTCCCGACGGCACTTGGTGGTAAGCTTGTGTTGCTCACGTGACCCCACAAAGTGAGGTGATTCGATGAAATAACTATGCCCAAGCTTACCACCAAGTGCCGTCGGGACGTTGGGAATATAACCTCGGCTACAAATGTCTTTTGTACAGTCACGGTTGGTCAAGTGGTTAAGGTTCCCGGTATGCCAGTTGCATAGTGCTCCTGGCTGTCTGGGTTGGAGTCACTTCTCGGGTGTGGAGTTTTCAGTTTATATATATACAGGGTATATATATATATATATATATATATATATATATATATATATATATATATATATTATTTATTTATTGCATCAAGTAATTTTAGTAATGCAAAATTTTATATTAATGTAGGCAAATGGTTAAAACAAAACTTTTTAAGACACACCACTTTTATTTAATTAAATTTGACTGTAGCCGACAAAATAAACCATAAGAGCTGTTTTTGGCCATACAGCACATTGCAACTACAATGTGTCCGTAGCCTTGTGCTTGACAATTAGTAGTAAGCACGCCAATTCTTGCAGTACATACATTACAGTACTATGAAGTTCTGCAACCAGTTCCCTTTGCCACAACAAGACTGCATTCAATTCATTTCTTCCTGTTTTGACACTTCCACCCAGTGGCGTGAAGCTAGGCAGAAAAAATATCGTTTAAAATTTACATGACAGGTTGTACTATCATTAGAGAGAGAGAGCATCAATGCAAGAGTAAGAAAAATATGATAATGACACAGGAGCACCATGGGGTTAGACACTGACCCTTGCGACTACCACCCAGCTCTAACACTAGCAGTGTGGACGATCATTCTGCAAGATGATCCCTGCAGTTATCATACCTCATATGCTAAGGTAATCGTAAGCGGGGAAATGATAGCTTGGTAACTCAAGCAAAGTAAAAGTAATGATATAAACAAAGACATACCAAAACTTACACATTTTCCATAAATAAAGGGAACGACTTAATTCCGCTTAGCTACCATCTCACAAACTAAAGAATATAAACAATTAAGAGATAAGATTAACAGTTTAAAGAATTCTAAAATTCAAGAGTGAAAAGCATCCAAAAAAAATAATATTAATGCTTTAGTAACTGTCATCATTGTACACTGTAAACCCACGAAAAAGATCCAAGATCAAGCATCAAATAAAACTCGGCACCCTATTTTAAAACACTGTAAACAGAAAGAGCTGCTGCATCTAGTCAACAGTGTGCCAAGCTCTGAATCTTTGACGCCGCACTGTACTACTGCCTGTGGTGTGACACAAGGCAGCTTTCTAGAATCTGGTAAGTTTGAGCTGCAATTCTGTTGGGACTCCATGTAACCCAGAACTAAAACCTTTGAACCCCCCCTCCCCCTTGAGAACCGAGATAGGCAAGTGCAGGGCATAAACAGGTGTGGAGGAAGGCCGTTCCTGGTCAAGGGGCCAAAGAAGGCTTATTTTGCGATTTGTAGATATTATGCAAATACCTCAATTATCCAGGACATTCAAAGATCTTGGAACCTTGAATTATTTACAGTATTAACTATTAAAAACTCTGAAATACAAATTATGTATGAGAAGAGCAATCAAAACCCTGTAATGTGCTGCCAGGTCAATACCGATTCCTCGATTATCACAGGTATTTTGTAAAGCAGTTGCTATTCACGTTACCCCAGGATTTCTTATGAGAAACGAGCGTGTCAATAATGTAAAATCCAAATAACCCATTCCAAGCCTTTTGTGAGCTGTTTTGAATATTTATGTTTTATGAGTACAAAACTATAAAGGCTTCGTTGTCGTTTCAGGACAAGTAAATGCATAAAGTACCAATACAAAGAATATTAACCAGAACAATTATATATATATAATTATCTATATAGATATATATATATATATATATATATATATTGTATATGTTATCTCTAAATAATGTAGATGCGACTGTGCATTCTAGAATGTTCTTGATAACAATAAATAGGAATAAGCTCTTCTTGGTACCCAAAGATAGAATTATATCAGTAAGCAGCTGCTGCTCAAATAGAATGACTCGCACACACAAGATATGCTTACATGCACGCACACACATATGTACACGGTACATACACCCATACATACAAATATTGGATTA
>WNGS01164437.1:25843896-25875726 GCA_020271785.1 Procambarus virginalis
CTCCACCATTATAGCCAGTTTTTTGACCGGTAAAAGCTTCTAAGAAGCTAAAGACCCCATAGACTAGCAATATAGCCTGGTGGTGGATCATGTGATAGTCAAGAGGTGTGGCGAGGCGAGATATGAGGCGTGTGAGGAAGGAGAGAGAGAGAGAGAGAGAGGGCCGCGGCCCGCCGATTACGACTGTGCTCGCCATGTTGGATGTAAACAACTGGAGATGGCCAGCTGCTGCTGCTGGAGGTCCAGGTCCTCCTCTCCCCTCGCCCCTGTCCTCGCCAGGGGCCTGGCTGGCCGCCACCCTCCTCTTGGCCAGGCCCTGGTCAAGCCATTGATGCTAGTGCAAGGTTATGGCTGCTAGTTTACGCAATATCTCTTTTTTTGCTAGTCTGGGTGGCGAGGTTATCCAAGGGGTCGGGACGAGTCGCCCCATTTCGTGTCTTCCTCCTCACAGATAACCTCTATTTACTAGTTAAAGTAGCTTTGAGTAATGAGAAGGAAAGGAGTGACTTGTCCCAATATTTTCCACTAGTGTGGGGTGCAGGGCAGGGATGGCAGTGTAATTACCTAAGTGTAGTTACAGGATGAGAGCTACGCTCGTGGTGTCCCGAGATATGAGGGTGAGGAGGAAGACACGAAACACAAAAATGGGACGACTCGTCCCGTCCCCTTGGATAATGTGTGTTTTGGTTCAGTTATGCTAGCTTGAAGTAAAAGTAGCATGGTTGGTTTTCTAATCGTCTTGCAATTTGGAGGTCCCGGGGTAGATTTTTGGATGCAGCATGTGCGATTGGGCACGTTTTGTTTAATGCTTCTGTTCACCCAGCAGTAAATAGGTACCTTCCCCATGACAGGCAATGGGGTTGCATCCTGTGGGAGGATCAGTAGGTCTACCTTGAGGCGGACCTCGATACAAGCCTATAGTGTATACTATATATACAGTATATACACTTGCTTTCTATGAGACTTGGTATAATTAATCACAGTCAGTGACTTTCATGTTCTAGTGCAAAGTGGTTAGTCCCTAGCTCAGGTTTGAATGACGAGTCAGTGAAGTGTCGAGTCCTTGGTGAAATTTGTAACACCACTAAGTCACTTCAGTAGTATGGGATGCAAGGGTACTGTGTTTGGCATTTATCAGATGTCTTTGCAAGAGGTGATGCTGAACTTGTTCTTGGCAGGAAGTTTGTTTTCAAGACTGAACTTGGTGCTATATTCTCGGAATATGACCGACCTCTTAACGTACATCTGGTGTGTCTTTCTGCTAGGTGTTCTGTAGTCGTATTTTATTATATCAGAGAGCACATAGAGTAACAAGAAGTGGTTGAATAAGTAACCCTTGTATAACCTATTATTGTGGTTGTATTGAATACAGGTATATGGAATACTGTGCCTTTTGAATAAAAGATAGTGTAACCTGATTTATAATAGTGAATTTTTATTTTACCATCAGCACAAATGGAATAGTATTATACTGTATAGGCCTTCACCGAGTACTGTGTATCCACAATAAGGCAGGTAAAGTGGAAAAACGTGGAGCGGGGCGGGGTTGGGTGAGTGAGGGGGGGGGTGAGGCTGGGCCCATGGTCACATCATAGGGAGAAAATACAATCTGCTTAAATGTTCCATTCACCTAAACTGTATGGGGTCTGGACCCATGGACCCCCACGAGTGTGAGGCCGTAGCACTTTATTTTTTCTTACCTGCTTAAAACACTCGACTCATGAGTGGTATTAATATGCCTGGGGAGGACACAGATAGGGAGAGATCTTATGTTGCACATAACACACACACTGATACAGTCTTACACTTTCTAGGACAATAATCTCCAACATACTATACAGGTGTTGGAGAATGCAGAAAGTTTTGTGGTTTTTCACCCCAAAAATTTTAAGTTTTTCACAAAACCACTTACACTATACATATAAGGGATTTTTGGAAAATGTACCATTTACACATCGAAATTCTAAAAGAAATAATCCATTGTACATTCTTGTAAATATTTAACAAATAAATAATTACAAAAATCATACATTGCAGGTTGACAAATGAAGCTTGTTCAGTTTCAAAATTACTGCATTACTGTATACCCAGGAACACCTTGGGTTCCTGGCTCATCACTACTACAAGAAAACTGTATCCAAAGCCATCCTTTTCTGGTGCCAGCGCCTCGGAATCGCTATCCAAAGAGGAAATGGCTTCTGCATTCTCGATATACATCTGACCTTCAAGTGAGCATAGAACATTCACAGTCTATAGCTTTATTTTGTAAATTAATATTTGTAATTAATCATTTTTTATTTAATGAAGCTCAAATAAAAAAATAGTAAAATATAATAGGTACGTGTAAGGAGAATGTGCTGTTTAAAGTTCTCTTTAAGTGTAAGGTTCTCATATGTTAACTGTAATATTAATTACAATTATAGTAATAATTATAGTACAGTATTTTACTCTACTACTTGCATACACTTTGTCTTAAGATATTTGTTGATACACTAATACTGAGTATGTATAAAAATTGCAAAGAAACTAATTTAATGTGTGGTTACATTAATCTCAAATATTTAATTAATTTTGGGAGTGTGGAACGGATTAATTCGATTTACATTATTTCTTATGGGAAAATTCATTTTAGTTTATGAATTTTCGGTTTACGAATCTTCTCTGGGAATGGATTAAATTTGTAAACAGAGGTACTGTACCACTATATACATAAATTTTTTGTTTGCTAAAACTAACAAATTTGATCAAACCTAACCTAACATAAGCAAGTCGGTAATTCATGTTCATAATATAATAATTAGAATAAACCAGTTTGGAAAATATACATATTTGAAAATAATGAAAATTACTATGCTTGTTAGGCAAATTGGGCCATGTATACTAGGCCAAGAAATAGTGTGACACTGGATATTAGGTACAAATAGACAACGTAAACTATAAAATACACAGTACAGTATATATATATATATACATAATTTTTTCTATTTCTTTATTGCAGAATGTTAGTAAAATGTTGAGGTAAACAAAGAAACCCTGACACCATATTTTACGGATGGAGAACAAAAAAAATGAGCAGTCTGCTTTGGCTGTCATTTCAGGAGAAGCTAAAGGGACTTCAAGAGAAATGGAAAAGAAGGAGGATTCATCACGCCTAAGAAGAGGGCAGGTGGACACTGTTCCTGGTAGTATTGGTTCACAGACTGTACTTGCAACATTGCCTGCGGGTGCTGGGACGCTTGCATCTACCAACCATATTCATGTCCAGCTTTTTGATGGACAAGTTATTCAGATCACGTCGGCATCATTAGTAAATTCAGAAAGTAAAGGGAATGGAGGAGCAAGAAGAGAATGGGAAGTTGAAGAGAGGAGAGAGGGACAGAGTGGTGTAATTGGAAGTGAACTAACTGCTGGTGGAGCAGTGACAATCCTCACAAGTGGCGGCAAAACGTACATCCTTCCACAACCTTTGAGCTCTGATGGTGCAAGTGGGGGATTTCTAATTACCGAAGAAGTGCTCAATGGTGAAGAAGTTCTACAGTCTAGTGATGTACTCCAGGAGGAGCAAGTATTGACTATATCCCCTCCCCAGTCCTCCTTAGAGTTTCCTTCTCCAGTTTCACAGCCTCCAGATGCTTTAGCCATTGCCACCAGTGAGGTTTTTAATGAAGATTTTGTAACTCTTCCCTTAGGTGACCAGACTGGATTGACTGATAGATCGAAACAGTTTCAGTTTAAAGCTGATGTAAGTAATTATCAGATTTCTTCAGCATTAAATAAAGATTACATACATCCAAGAACTGAAAGTCAGAGGGAGAGTGAATCATATTCTGACTGCAGTGTTATAACTATTCATGCTCCAAGTGTCAGAGTCAAGAATGCTTGGCTGGAAAAGAGCACCAAAGAATGTAATATGATTAAGACCAGTAATGATTCAAGTTATGCAGGAGATAATAAAGAACAGTCAGATCCACTGGCTTTGGATTTTAGAGAAAGAATACCAAGAACTTCAGAGAATAATGAAAAGCAGTGTGATGAATTGGACTTGGGAAGTTATTCCTCTGTTTATTCTAAATGGTGTGAGACTCATAATTGCATTACCAAAGACCACTCGACCAACTTTCAAATGAATGTGTGCTCTTCAAAGAAGCCAGTTACACGAGAGACGGAAGAAGCCGTTAACAGGAGAGAAACAAATGTAGTCAAGACTAATGTAGAAAGAAAACCCCCCAAAAAAGATCCGGAAAACTTAGCTACGGTTGCAAACACAGGCTGGGATGATGATAGTACTGGGGACCAGAGTACAAGTCTAGCGAAGTTGCGGCGCTCGTCTCGCATTAGACGGTCCAAGAGAATTCCCAGTGAAGTAGGTATTTTAATGTTCAAGTGTGAAGTTACGTTTGAGATAAAAAATATTAGTACAAGATTTTAAAAGTACTATACGTAATATTCTTAATAGCTACACTAATCAAAACATGATTCACTATTGGCTCATGTATATCCAATATTCTCTATCCACTTTAAATCAAATTTTCATTGTTTTAAATATATTTCTTTCATAACTTGTTTTAAGTACAGTAGATGGTTTTTATCAATCAGTCTGTAAACTGTATGTGTATCTACTATGAACTGTTAACCATACAGCACTAAACATAGTGGAAAAACATCATACACTTCCATACTGTTTGAACAAAGGTCAAGGAAAGGCCCAATACATGTGTACGTGTATTATTAAACCACGTTTTCAGATGAAACCTACATCCTTTATCAAGGTGCTGTCAAACAATATTTTAACAGTAAGTCGATACAGGATGTAGGTTTCATTCGAAAAATTGGTTTAATATTACACATTCACATGTACTACAGGGACTTTCCTTCACCTTCACGAAACATAGTATGTATGTGTAAGGATACACTATGGTGTTCTTTCGTCTCTTGATGTTTTCAGGATGAGGACCATCATACAGGAGAGCCGAGCAGTAGGAAAAGACGAAAAGTCACAAAAGGAGATGCAAACACTGGTCTGTGGGAGTGTGAAAGTTGTGATGCCATGTTCAGGTACGTATTTTTTTTTTTAAAAGCTCAAATTATTTATACTGTGGGCAATTTTAAGCTTCAGAAGGATCTTCCTCTTTCTCGTACTTAATCTAATACAAAAAAGAACGAGTCATCGTATAGTTACCATGGGGATTCTTATACTGTACCATATATAGTATTTAACTGTGGTTATTATTGAAATATTAATTCTTAGCAAAATTATATGAATTTCAGCAACTATTTTGCCATTGTCTCTTCAGTTACTTTCTCATACCAAATACTGTATCTTAATGTGTATTCATTCCATACGTATTCAGCCAACCATTCGGACTAGTTGGTGGAGATGGCCTCGCTTCTTGCAGGCCATTGTTTGATCCCCGCTGGTCCAAGAGATTGGGCACCATTCCTTCATGCAAATCATTGTCCTCATATCTCTTCCAAGTGCTGTAGTCATACTAGCACTTTCTTCCTCATAATTACCTTACCTTTCCTCCTTACATATTCTCTTGATTCTAATGATATTAGGTCAAAGAAAACATGCTACAGTATACTGTACTGTACTCTTGTTCTTTGGATGTCCAACCACTTGGACTGGATGTTAGAGCGACAGTCTCACTTCTTGCAGGTCGGTGTTCAATCTCCGACCGTCCAAATGGTTGAGGCACAATTCCTTCCCCCCCTGTCCCTTCCCAAATCCATATCCTTATATCCCCTCCAAGTGCTATATAGTTGTAATGACTCAGCACTTTCTCCTGATAATTACCTTACCTGTTCTTGGAATATAACAGGACCAAGGTGAGCCGTGACCGTCACATGGAGGAAGGCCACGTGTTTACCTGTTATATCTGTGGCTGGAAAGGAAGAAGCAAAACCAAGTATGAACTTCACATATCAACAGTTCACTGCAATCAACAGGCGCGCTGCTTGTCGTGCAGGTACTGGCGATGTTGGCAAGTGTCATTTCTGGGGCTCCTTTAGGATATGCTAAGCAGTTCTTACTTGTTTGCATGTATGCATACATACACACATACTCATCACACATAAAATCATACAGATAACAAATGCAAGCTAAACAAACATTTAACAAATACAGTATACAGTATATACCAGTACATAAACCAATTATCAATAAAATGCAGCATATGTATAGTGTCTCTAGATTTATTTATTCACATGGTACAATGTAACTAAAAGTATATTTTAGTCAATCAGGCACAACTATTTGCTGCATAAATGAATAAAAACATGAATTATCATAAACAAGTATGATTATTAGGATTGAATAAATTGAGAACATTCCCATCCAAAACAGTTGCATGTTTCATAGCTGTTACATTCAGTTGCTCCCTAAGGCAAGATCTACTGTGTCTTGTAACAAAGATCATAAATATAGGACAGTGGTGCCTGCATACAAAGTCTTTTCAAACTCTTGACATTACAAGTGACTGCAAACAAAGGGTTATTGTTAACTGCTCATTTGCATTTTTAACTAGCTATGCTGACCATTAGGTGGCTACCTTAAGAAAACTTCGGGGTTCCCAAAACCAGACCACTTGACATTCTTCCTGGCTATGTCTTGTGTAAATTGGCAGGTGGAGACCAATTCATAGCTAAGTTGACTTGTTTGTATCCTGTGAAATATTGTTTTGTAATGTGAAGTGTCCAGTTGTCTGTACCCTGGCCCAGATAGAGTAGATCCAAGTATAAAGTATACAGCTTCTTGTTGCTGTTTGTTGGCTTCAGATGAGTCATAACGGTAATTTTTGTTAGTAGTAATGGCATCTTTAGCCTTTCCTTACACTATATCTTGGTGGTATTTTAATTGTACCATGACACATGGCTCCTAGGCATATTTTTCATACATTTGGTCAGGGATGTTGGATCTGTTGTTGTTGCCTTAAGGTATTTGAGTGACCTTTAGTTTTATCTTGCAAGTGTTGGGCTCTGCAAGATAGCACACTTTCTCCTCACCTGTTTGCTCTGCCTGGAGCAGCAGTTGGGCTCTGCAAGATAGCACACTTTCTCCTCACCTGTTTGCTCTGCCTGGAGCAGCAGTTGGGCTCTGCAAGATAGCCCACTTTCTCCTCACCTGTTTGCTCTGCCTGGTGCAGCATGGAGGAGTGGAAGATGGGAATTTTGTTTACCCCCTCCACTACCCATTCTGCCTCCTGCATTCCTAATATTTTATGCAAAGCTAGCTTCACCCTCTTAGTTACTGTTGCAACATGCATTGTGTTTGATTCTTTACCTCAGCAGGCAGCTTATAAAGATGCAGCTAAGCTTAGAACTCAGGCACAAAAGTACAGTATCTGTGCTGAAACTCTGGGTCCTCAGTTTTGCAGTTTCTTGGCAGAATCCTCTTTATTTGAGGAAAATTTTGCTCTTGCTGCTTTGACTTAAGTTGAGACTTCAGGACAGGAAGGGTACAACTCTGGATTTGTTGTATGGCTCTTCAGCTTTAGGCAGTATGGCTCCTATTTGGTCTGCCAAACACTCATGAACCCATTCTGCATTACTGGCTGTGTAACATTAGAGGTTTTGATCTTGCACAGGTGACAATTAGTGTGGGAATGGAGGCTATTGGAAATGTGCTTCTATGTCCCTTTGGGGGTATGGTGAGGTATTCAGTGCCATGCCTCTGTGGACCACTACTTCCATTGCTATCAATTCAATGGCACTAAAATCAAGTTCAACCTTAAGCATGAAGCCTTGTACCTCTTTGTGCTAGACTCAACCCTAAAGGCATGTCTCATAGTAGGTTTAATGATCAGTAATCTTCGGCTGTTGCTGGCTCTTACCTTAAGAATCATCTAGATGAGGGACTTTTATCTATTTACTGCAGGTTTGCATCAAATATTTATTTCAAACGTTGCAACTGGGATAGGCAATAAAGTGCCTAATAAGATACTGTATTGACAAAGTAGGCAAATAATTTTAATGTACATGTAAGAGGATTTATAAATATTTTTGTGTACTAGTATTCACACTAATCTATATGCATGAAAAAGGAAGGGGAATTTTTGTAGCGTCATTTACATGTCAGGCAAGAATGACTAATGGAGAGTTCCAAAGAATAATACCAAAGTTCAGCAGCAAGTTTCACTTGTACAGTACATGTCTGGAAGTAAATTAAGAATACATTTAGACTGGATTGACACCTAGCAAACTACTGAATACAGAGTTGCCAAGAAGCCACCTACTGGGGTAGCATAGCGACATACAGGCGCCGGTCGAGGGAATAAAAAATGATGTCCTGCCATGACCACATTAACCCTTTGGTTGCGACATGTAATCTTTTTTTCAGCAATACAGTTCTGTATTGCCTAAGGGAGTGACCGAGTGGTTTTAGCTCAGGAAAATGCATTTGATTATTGTACGGTGGCGCCTCGATTAATGAATTTAATCCATTCCGGCACCGAGCTCGTCATGTGTAAAAATCGTCTTGCGAAACAACAACAACACTGTCATCGGAGGTGTCCGAGAACCAGCGGGAACACTTGTTAATCGAGCGAAAGCTCATCAGTCGAGACAAATTGTCTGCGAGTGGCTTGCTCGTTACTCGAAATGCTCGTAACTGGGGTCGCTCGTCACTCGTGGTTCCACTGTATTATTATTTGCAATGCCACTAATTATTTTGAATATGTATCTCAATAATAATTAACCTTCACAACAGAAAGGATTTTCCAAGCTATGAGGCCTACAAACAACACATGAAAACAGTTCATCCTTCAAATACTCCAATTGCAGTGAAGACGGAAATAGAGTTTGAATCTAAATCTGAGGAACCAGAGAAGGAAGAGTGTCGAGAAGAAGAAAGATATAGAGGAGACGAGGAAGATCCTGATGATCCAGACTTTAGGTAAGACATTTGAAAAATATTATATGATGATGAAAATAATAATAATACTTTATTATTGTACTGTATGGAGGTATTTTGTCAGGCTCTAGTCCCTCCTGGGAACACTGCTTTGCTTCGTTGCTACTAGCCAACACCTCTGTTTGAGGTACTGTAGTGGAAAGCGGGCAAAACAGAAATAAAGAAAAATGTACGAGAAACCGAGTGTCCAGCCTGTTCTGAGCATTCCCAGTGTCACTAAATTGTTGTTCTAAATTGCCCAAAGCTAACCTACCTGAGGGAACCACGAACAGAAAACAGGACATCATGTCAATTCTGCGAGCCGTTATCATTTTCATTACAACAGTGTTTGGCCTTAGGGAAAGTATTTTTCAAAATGCGATGTACTATTAGGAGGACGGGTTGGGGTGTGAGAATGTTTTATGTAAATGTCTTGAAGGAGGAGAAGGGAAAAATGAGAATATAGAGTAAATTGTATAATAGGAGAGATAGGTATGTTAAGTGTAAATGAGACATTTGAAGGGGATGAATGAATGGAAGATTTGTGAAAATAAAAAGAATTGGGAGATTTCAGGTAGTTGTGTGGTTAGAAATGGATTAGGATGAAAAAGAGGAGGTGATGCTTTGATCAGAGAAGAATTACAGAATATTTGAAAGGGTACGAGTGTTAATCCAAGAAAATGTTGGATTGAGAGCATGACACAGACATGTACTGTATTTGTCATTTGGAGGAATGTGAAAAGGTAAATAAAATGAAGGATGCGGCATGACTTTGTTGACAGATGTGTATGATGTTTCCAATACGTGAAGGGAATGTTTTTGTGTTCAATGGTTACCTATGGTGAAGAAATTAAAATACAATATTTTGGATTTCTTTCTGTAACCGCAGCTCACATGACCATTTCTATATTATAACAAATACTTCACATACATGATTGTGATAGCTCTCATTAGTCTCAGGTACTGTACAGTATATATCATTTTGTTGTTTTTCTAAACAAAATATTGAGCAATGTTCATCTTTAAAGATTGTGTGTGTGTATGTGTGTCCCTTATTTGGCTTAAAATTGCAATACTGTATATATAATTAGTATACTGTGCTGTTCTCTCATATTATGTGGAACTGTCCCAAACAATTCATCACTATCTTCCTTTGATACATGTTTTTAAATCTGACTTGAATTCTCACTTTGCTTATATCATTTCAGAGATTCAAAAGAAGCGTTAAATAAAAATGACGACTTTCATAGTTATCGTGGATCTGGGTGCACATACTGTGGCAAAACGTTCCTTCGTCGCAGCCGTTTTCTCAGGCATCTAAATTACCACATTGGCAACAAACCGTATATGGTGAGCTCTTCATTCTTTCAATTTACAGTTTATCAGGTAATCCTAGTAGGAATACCTGATGGCTGAATCTTTATTTTTTTCTCCCCTGTCCTGCATTCTCTTATCTCGCTGACTGTCATCTAACAACCTTACAATTTTTGTGGGATCTATGTAAACTAATCCCCCCATTGTTCCCACTGATATCCTTTTATCTTATAAAGAGATACCACAATGGCTTTAGTACAAACATCTAGGATCTTGCCCTCCTGCCATGCCACACACACACATGTACTCTCTTACTTTAAACAGATTAATACCTCCCCACCATGTGAAAGTGGACAACAGCAGCGATCCTTCCAAATGTGGAAGGAAAACTGACACTCTATTTTACACCAGTCCCTTCTTAAGTCTCTTAAAAATGTGATGGCAAGGAAATTAAGTCTCTTAATTTCCTTTGCCATTAGGGGCCATCTTAATATTTTTATTTTCTATGAAAAGCTTTGAGATATTCACATCTCAGTATATAGTAAATAGCTTTTTACTCTTGAGATATTCATTAACTTGTGCAAATTATTTGTATATTTTGCAGTGCACTTTCTGCAACAAATGCTTTGTGGAAAAGAGTGGCCTTGATGCTCATCGATTAACCCACTGCCCTATCAATCAGCCATGCCCTCAGTGCGGGAAGATCTTCAAGACGCAGCGCACTATGAGGCGTCACCTCAGGACTCATCAGAATAAAATATATTCGTGTGACTTTTGTGCCAAAGAATTTCGGCACGAGGAATCGCTTAGGGTTCACAAATCTGTTCATAAGGAAGGAGGTCAGTTAAATGAATATTGCTTTATTTTTATTTTAGATTTACACTACGGTATTGCCATAGTACAAACAGTAGACAGTATTGCTCTAGTGCATGTATGGTATTGCTGTTGTGCATATACAGTATTGCTATACTTCATATATAATATTGCTATATTACATACATAATGTTGCTATATTTCATATATAATATTGCTATATTTCATATACAGTGTTGCTATCTGGCTAATTCTAACCATTTTGTTTTCCGAGCTGTGATATTTCATTAGCACATGAGCATATCTACTTTCATATGGTGAGCATGATGAATGCCTTCCTCCCTGACTCGTCATGGCTCACCAGTCTTGGCTGCAGTGTTAACCTGTATATTTGTTATGATGTAAACCCCCTATTCATACCTATTTGTGTCTATTGGGAGAGAGATGTGGTTGTCAGGGAGCCGGTCGGCCGAGCGGACAACACGCTGGACTTGTGATCCTGTGGTTCTGGGTTCGATCCTAAGCGCCGGTGAGAAACAATGGGCAGAGTTTCTTTCACCCTATGCCCCTGTTACCTAACAGTAAAATAGGTACCGGGGTGTTAGTCAGCTGTCACGGGCTGCTTCCTGGGGGTGGAGGCCTGGTCGAGGACCGGGCCGTGGGGACACTAAGCCCCGAAATCATCTCAAGATAACCTCAAGATAATCGAGTCTGGTTCGTTGATGCCTGAGCCTCTTGTGATTTATCGTGCATTGGGAGCTGTGAAGGGAGTTACTGCCCATTACCCCTTTTCAAGTTCATTCCAGCTGTTAACTGCTCTTGACACTTGCATACATTTATTTGCTTAAATGTTGCCTCGTGTTTTTTAGTAGACTGGTGAATATCGATGATATTCTAGATTACTTTGTTATATTAATCAGCAGATACTGAAACACTAGCTATTAGTGTCAGTTTACACCTGACACTTGATTGAGTTTTTTCTCATTGAAAATGATTATTCTAAAACAGTTACTCTTAAATGAATTGATCTAGTTTTTCTTGGCAACAGTTTTGTTTAAATAGTTTTTTAGTGCATGTAGTGAGTAAATTTAGCAGTATTTCTTATTTTGTAGGTAGTGGCAATATTTGCAAGGTGTGTGAGAAGGACTGTAAGACACCATATTACCTGCAGCTGCACATGAAGACCAAACACGAGGGAGCAAAGTTTTTGTGCCTCGAATGTAACCGATTCTTCAAGTGGAAGCAAAGTTATCGTAAACACAAGGCCATTCACCACCAGGATTCTTGTAAGTGTTACTTATTGTAGCCTTATCATAGCTGTATTGTTTCCTAAAATGCCTCTGCTGGTTTTGTAATTTTCATATTCATAGACCATTTTTTTTCAACAACTTCTTCCATGATTCATTCCCCTTTTGTACCTTGGGCGTGTGTGCAGCCTCACCTCTGACATGGAAGATCTCTATAAGCTTAACAAGCTTCATGTTCCCCACAGTGAGAAATCATTAATCATTAGTGTTTCTTTACATTACATTCACATTAGTTTGTATAGTAGATCATAATGGAAGGTGCTAATGTTACGGAAGAAATTTCTTGTCTACGACATTATATGTATTCACCTTACATAGTAGAGTATTATATAAGTACGGGTAATCAGATGGGGGTGCCTGGCAGTGCCTGGGACGACCCCGTGCCCAGGTCTCTCCCACGCTTCCTCCCAGGTGCATCCCACACCCACCCTCTCCATCTCCCTCCCCCCTCCACACATAAACCCTTCCAGATCCTCTCCACAGACACCCTCCCCTCTCTTCCAAAACAAAACCTCCCTGTCACAACCCCCCATCCCTCACACACTGTCACACCCTCATATTTTAGATCCAATTAGTTCTGAATGGCCCAATGGGAAGTGGCAATTTAAATAGTGAATATATTTTCCATTACATGTTTGCTATAATGTCTTGCTTTGTAAAAGTCTCTGTTGGTTTAATTACTAATAAGCTCTGGTTGTATTTATGAGTTTACTGTGTCAGCATATTCATGAAAACAGATAACTTATATTTGAATATATGCCTGTGTGTGTTTTATGTAATGAAGCTAGAGCTTATGTTGTGTTCTCACCCAGATGTGAAGTTCAAGTGCACGTTGTGTCCCCGGCATTTCTTGACCCCTTCAGAACTACAGCTTCACCAGATAGTTCACTCTAGTGAAAGGAAGCATTTGTGTGACATTTGTGGTAAGTAGCATGCCTTTTCCTAGAAGTGTGTACAGGTATTAAGTAATGGACCAGCTGGTCACACTTGCCCATGAAAGCACAAGTACTATTGTGAGTCATGGAAAAATGGTATCTTTTCTTCTATTAATTTTTGTTGGTGCTTCACTAATAGAACATATTTTGGTGTCTGCTCCCTTCTCTCCACTTTTACATTGCCCTGTCATTTAGAAATATTTCCTTTTCTTTTTGGAGAAGGGCCCTCTCGATTGCTTCTCTAGCCAGGGTCAAGGTTTGCTCAGGACACTACACACACACTCCAGGTACTCATGGACTTTGAGCCCAACTTTAAATGAGGAACTTTTCCAATAGCCTTGTTGTATGATTTATGGCTAAACACACGGTGTAGAGAAGAGTTCAGTCACTCCGTATGTGGCGATATGAGGCTGTCCTTTTTTTTCTCCTCTCTCATTTGGATGTCTTCTGTTTTCCTGTCTTTGTATTGGTGCTTATATCCTACTCACATGGCTATTCCAGAATTGCCACCTGATGCCTGATGTTCGATACCATTACATCTCTTTTTGTTCTGGGTTGGCAAGGTTTAAGATGCATGTTCCTGATGGGTAGAGAGAGAAGCCATGGGAACCCAATTCACTTAGCATAATTGTAGAGAGTCTGTGCCAAAATCTCAGCGGAGTTACTGTGGTGCCATCTAGAAATGGGGGGTCTTTCATTACATTTTAAGCTCTTGTCTTTTTAATATAGGTTCAATAAATTCCCCGGCATTTTGTTAGCTATTCTAACACACTCATGGTACATGTATTCACATGATGCTCCATGCTTCTGATTTGCTTGTGGCCATTTGTTTTTATGTTTATTAGTTTGTTGATTTTCTCACCTTTATGATATGTCAGTTACTGTCTCTCTTTTTTTTCTGTGTTTTAATTTCATAGGATTTAACACTGCTGGATTTAACACTTTAAATTTAGTAACGCTATCTTGTGATGTTTCGTACTCATCCTCCAGGTCACTTCCCTTGACTGTCACTATCTCATGGCATTCCAGTACTCAGTACCCAAGTCACTTCCTAGTTCAACTTGTTGTCAGCTACTACTGGCCGAGTTAATTCCACTATTTCCCCTGTTCTTTGTCCCTTTTGTTTATTTTGTCCTAATTCCTTTTGTCTTTGTCTTTTGCTTTTTCTTTGTACACTAATTGTATTTCTGGGCTTGACACTGGAATGTGACATAACATTTTGCAGAGCAAAAACACTGCTTGGATTGTGTATTTTCCAGGATTCTAGATTTTCTCTAGCTTTTATTCCACTTTGCCCTATGTCTTTTACTCCATAAATGTTCCTGGTGCTTCCTGATTCTCTAATATCCTCTGTATCGTTTCGATGATGAATTGCCATTTCTTTACCTTGAAAGTATATATTGCTCGTGCCTTTTGTGCCAGTGTTGTTGTTGGTTTCTTGAGGTTATCTTGAGTTATCTTTAGATGATTTTGAGGCTTTTTAGTGTTCCCGCGGCCCGGTCCTCGACCAGGCCTCCACCCCCAGGAAGCAGCCCGTGACAGCTGACTGACACCCAGGTACCTATTTTACTGCTAGGTAACAGGGGCATAAGGTGAAAGAAACTCTGCCCAATGTTTCTCGCTGGCGCCTGGGATCGAACCCAGGACCACAGGATCACAAGTCCAGCATGCTGTCTGCTTGGCTGACCGGCTCCCTGGTAGGGTGGCTCACATTCTTGGCAGAATGTCGTTCTGCCTGACTGTATACGATCTCATCCTTTGACACAGTATCACTTGGCTTAGGGAGCAGTTGAATGATCTTCACATGAAGGTGTTTTTCATATTAATTCAAAGCCAAACTTGTTTTTCCTAGAATATATTATTATATGTCACCAACCTGTTTTATTTTTCCAATCAACTGTCATTACTGCACAGTATATGGAATGAAGTGTTGCCCTACGTCTTTTTTGACAATCTTTATCTGGATTCATTCAAGAAGCATCTGTTTATATATACAGTATTTTGTTGAGCAGGTGATATACCTTATAAATTTTGTAACTAATTTGTAGCCTGTGTAGTTAGAAGACCTTCCCAGGTTAGATAAACCTTTGACATTCATTGATTATGGCTTATCAATTGACAGGCAATGCATTCAAGAACGAATATACTCGTGATAAGCACATAAAGACTGTGCATCAGGAGGACCGAGAACACATGTGTCCGCAGTGTGGCGCTCTCTTCAAAGCTAAGGCATATCTAGACCAGCACCTGGCCCATGTCCACACCACCAAGGAGCGAGTCAAGTGCATGTAAGTAATACACCCTACTTCTTGAGATTCTTGAGGTTATCTTGAGATGATTTCGGGGCTTTTTAGTGTCTCCTCGACCAGGCCTCCACCCCCAGGAAGCAGCCCGTGACAGCTGACTAACACCCAGGTACCGATTTTACTGCTAGGTAACAGGGGCATAGGGAGAAAGAAACTCTGCCCATTGTTTCTCGCCGGCGCCTGGGATCGAACCCAGGACCACAGGGTTCGATCCCAGGCGCCGGCGAGAAACAATGGGCAGAGTTTCTTATTACCATTTCTTCTAGTCTAGATTATGCAAGTCATTCAGCTCTAGGGTTTGTGCGATAACATGGCAAGGGATTGGGCTGGGGATCCATCCACCACAATTCCTGGCACCATTGTGCAGAGTTGGTACAGTACTTGAATCTAGGGCCCACACATGCCGAAGCCCAAGAAAGCAAAAGCTGGCCCCATGGCTGTGGCATATTAGAGAAATATAAAAGGAATAAATGGGAAACAAAAGAAACTGGAAATGGTAAACAATTTAAAGAAGGAAATTTTGACATGTTAGATTTATGTTAGACAACTGTTAATTGAATGTAGTAGTTATTAAAAGAGGAGAAGGGACAAAATGAGAGGAGTTGGGAAGGAGTATGCCTGTTGGTAACACCGTACGAAAATACTTTATCTATATGTATTATTAATGTAATTATATGACGACTTGGATAACTTTTGGTAAATGTACCTGAGTGGCTTTTTATTGTATTTTTGTTATAAAATGCGTATACAGTATTTCCAACTTTAATTTAGTGTAATCACATTACATTTTTCTTATAAGTAACACTGTAGGGAAATATTTTATCTGTATTATTATTAGAATTATACAAGGATTTGAGTAACCTTTGGTAAATATATGTACTATATGTTACTTTTGACCAAGTTTCATTAGAAAATTAGTATATTTCCAACTTCAGTAATGTGTAATCATGTTTAATTTTCCTTACCAATAACACTACTATAGGAATATGTTTTATCAGTCTACATTATTAACATAACATACATAACATTATTAACATGCAAGGATTTGGGTAACTTTTTGTAAATGTTCATTTTTATTTTTGTTTGTTTGCTTGCTAATTATTTACACCAGCTAATCCGGATCATATAGCCTTTCTTTCCTCCCAAATGAGTTAACTGGACATCTATCTGGATTAGCTGAATTTTGACTGGGAAAGTCCAAAATTAACATATTTGTAATTTTTTGTACCATCCAACATAATTTGTAAAATCTACAAATAGGCACCTTCCTCTATATCATGTAGGCAGTCAGCCATGTTTAACGCTAAATGAACCTGTAATCATTTCTTGAGAGTCATCTGTAGTTTCTGGGTTAGATGTCCAGTGTTTCTAAATGAGCCCATAGTAGGAATATAGTCCCTCATAATACAGATGATGTCTTGTGCATTGTACCATAGATGATGTCTTGTACCTTGTACCATAGATGATGTCTTGTACCTTGTACCATAGATGATGTCTTGTACCTTGTACCATAGACGATGTCTTGTACCTTGTACCATAGATGATGTCTTGTACCTTGTACCATAGATGATGTCTTGTACCTTGTAACATAGATGATGTCTTGTACCTTGTAACATAGATGATGTCTTGTACCTTGTAACATAGACGATGTCTTGTACCTTGTAACATAGACGATGTCTTGTACCTTGTAACATAGATGATGTCTTGTACCTTGTAACATAGATGATGTCTTGTACCTTGTAACATAGATGATGTCTTGTACCTTGTACCATAGATGATGTCTTGTACCTTGTAACATAGATGATGTCTTGTACCTTGTAACATAGATGATGTCTTGTACCTTGTAACATAGACGATGTCTTGTACCTTGTAACATAGACGATGTCTTGTACCTTGTAACATAGATGATGTCTTGTACCTTGTAACATAGATGATGTCTTGTACCTTGTACCATAGATGATGTCTTGTACCTTGTAACATAGATGATGTCTTGTACCTTGTAACATAGATGATGTCTTGTACCTTGTAACATAGACGATGTCTTGTACCTTGTAACATAGATGATGTCTTGTACCTTGTAACATAGACGATGTCTTGTACCTTGTAACATAGATGATGTCTTGTACCTTGTAACATAGACGATGTCTTGTACCTTGTAACATAGACGATGTCTTGTACCTTGTAACATAGATGATGTCTTGTACCTTGTAACATAGATGATGTCTTGTACCTTGTACCTTGTAACATAGATGATGTCTTGTACCTTGTACCATAGATGATGTCTTGTACCTTGTAACATAGACGATGTCTTGTACCTTGTAACATAGATGATGTCTTGTACCTTGTAACATAGACGATGTCTTGTACCTTGTAACATAGATGATGTCTTATACCTCACAATATGGATGATAAATTTGTGCCTCATAATGTTGTAGGTACAGTATCTTGTTGCTCGGAATATAGATGATACAAGGATGATACAAGTACCTCGTAGTATAGATGTTATTTAGGTACTGTATTTGCACTTGTTGGTTTTCATATAATGTATTTCTTTACAACAGGCACTGCGGACATGACTTTAAGACAGAGTCAAATTTAAGGAGTCACATAAAAATCGTGCACAATCCCCGAAATTCGAAGTATACTTGTAAGACTTGCAACAAAATGTTCTTAGCACCTAAAGATCTTGCCAGGCACTTAAAGGTAAGACAATGGCTACAATCTAGTTCCCAATTTATTTTGAAACTATGTCAGGAGCAATAACTAGTAGAATGTGCATCATATGAACTATATGTAGGAATGTTTGGGTACGATGAACAGGTGAGCTTTAAACGTCATCTTCTAGGTAATTTTTCCATTATTTTCTTGGTCAGAGTTACCTAGTCATGCTATTGCACTATAAATAAGTTAATTACGGGAGAAATGGAATGGTTATCATTGTGAGAATCGTAAATAATGTAAATATTAAATGTATGTACAATATTTGGTCATATGTTTTAAAGACTGGTACTCCTTAAGATACTCTGCCATAATGTATTATATTTTAAATTATTTTGTTACAGGTTCACACAGGGATCAAAGATTATTCATGTCCAAAGTGCTGCCGCTGCTTCTCTCGTAAAGACAACATGGCAGCCCATCTTCGAACACACACGGCAGATCATCCCATGACAGTGTACAAGCAGAAAGCTGATCTGGTTACATGTGATGCTCCACCACAAACACCTCAAGGAATACCACATATACTTGGTCTTCCATCATCTATTTCTTCTACAAACATTTCTCTACCAAATATACCTGTGTCTTCTCATAGCATTATTCTTCCAAATGTTCCTGCTTCCTCCTCAGATATTGTTATTTCTAATGTATCTCCCTCCAATAATATTGTGATGTCCAGTGTTCCTACCACAGAAAACGTTGGCCTTTGTAATGTATCTACATGCTTAACTAGTACTCCAATCTCAGATTCTACTGTGTCATCCAACAGCCTCACACTTCCTAATATATCAATATCTTCCACAAATGTTCTGCCAAACATTGTATCATCAGCAAATAATATTATTCTATCAAATGTGTCTGTCTCGTCAACGGGCATGTCTAATGCACCTGGTTCTTCCACGGCTGTTGCTTACTCGGGTATTCCTATGTCCTGTAACCTTGATTTCTCAAACACACAGTCTTCTAACAACAGTACGTCTCTATGCCACACACATTCCAACTCCAGCAATACGTCACTTGAAAATACATCATCCTCAAATAATTTAATTTTGGCCAGCTCCCCAGCATCTTCGAATAATGTGATACTCAACACAACCCCAGTTTCATCCTCCGGGAGTCAGGCTAGTCATCAAGTGTACAGTCTTCACCCTCATATCATTACATCAACACAGCATCAGACTTCCACATTACCGTCTGTTTCTCCTCCTTCCTCGGTGCCATCGTCAGTGCTTTCTTTATCTTCTCATCCGTCCTCGTCGTCAGTATTGATGTCACAAGCAAACCGAACACAGATGGTATGCACACCTTTTACGCCAGAGCAAGTTGTTCTTGCTGATGGAGTACTGAGCCCAGTGTCCAGTGTTCCGACACATCCCACTGATAATTCTCAGTATACTCAGGTTAGTTACTGTAATTAAAATTACAGGTACTGTAGTATATTTGCTAGTATAATACAGTGCTAGTATATGACTGGTGCTAAAACTGTAGGATATATATTTACTTTACTAAACATCTCTAATTGGTTTGACTGGATAGATATTTAATAATTTTAGCAACTTTGCATTTAATTTAGTAATGTGTTAATTAGTTTTATGTGCTTAATTAAATAATATTATCATCCAGATTATAATTTCCTAAGTTGAAATCTATTAATTTTAGACGGCTGAAGTGGCATCACCGAATTATAAATACAAATCTTATAAACTGAATCAGGTATTTGCATTATACAATACTTCTATTGTCAGTTCAAGTAGACAAAGTTGTAGTTTATAGGAGTGACTAAGTATAGTGATTTGCAGTAAGTATATTATTAATAATATTATTATTATTATTATTGAGTGGTTGATCAGTTTAAATACCGAGCATATGCTACTGATTAAAGGTGAGTTTTTGCAATTGAAGTTTGAAAGCTGCTGCTGCTGTTGTTTTAGATTCAGCTACTAGGAACAAAAAGTTGCAAGTAGCACCGGCTATGGTGAGCCCGTAGTGGACTTACCTGGCACAGGAGTGGGGCTGTAACTGTGTTTGAAAGAATTGTGAGTGGGTCAGTGAAGGAAAATGGCAGGCCCTTGAAAGGCCTTATTAGAAAAAAAGAGAAAGAGATTGGCAGAGATGTATCCAGAGAGCTGCACAAAGGAACGCTAGTGCTAGTCTTCATTTATGGATGTGAGACAATACTGTAGTATCATATGGACATGAAAAATCATGAATTAGAGCAGTACAAATTAACTCTGAGAAATATATCCGGAGTTAGGAGAATAGGAGGTAAGAAATTAAAAGGTCATGGAATGTAATTACCTGAGTGTAGTTACAGGATGAAAGCTACACTCGTGGCATCCCATCCTCCCAGTACTCTTTAGCGCACACAAGTTGATAAACGGCACGAATTGAGAAGAATGTTCTGCAATGGTTTGAACATACAGTATTGAACAAGTGAATGATGGTAGACTGGTGACGAGTGTACTTGAGTGAATGTGAAGGCCAGAGGCAAGCAATGTCAGGAAGAATATGGGTTGGCAAGGTGTGAGGTGCAAGGAAGCGGGGATCGAGTAGGGGCAACACATGAGATACGGTGAGAAAGTTGTCAAGGAATTGATTTAAAAAGGAGAGAATAAATGTTTTTATACTATATGCCAACTCACAAGCAACACTACAGCTTGTCTTGGGGAGAGGTCAAGTGCTGCTGTGGGGTGTGATGGGGCTGGTTTGTCCATGATGCTGTACTGTGTGTCCATGATGCTGTACTGTGTCCATGATGCTGTACTGTGTATCCATGAGGCTGTACTGTGTGTCGGATGATATCAGTGGATGACATCATTGTTTGGTGAACTGTATCTATAACCTTCTTTAACTATATTGTTCCATTTATTCAAGCTGATGTCTCTCATGAAAATGGGAGCATTATTATATATGTATGCACACTATAAAGTATGATTATTGCTTCTGTATTATTATAATTTTTCTTGTGATGAAAGTGTATAGAAAGTGTATCGAGAGAAGGGAGCATTTATGTTTGTAGAATGTAAAGATTGACAATTTAAATTCACCATGTACAAATAGCTAGGTAAAGCCTAACGAGCTAGCTCTTACTTCTTGGAAACAGTAATAGGGTAGCACTTCTATATTACTAGCACCATACTGTTATTGCAATAACAGCATGGTGGTATTAAGGTGGTGATGGTGAGAGTAAGGCCCTTAGCCAAGAACTGTACTAAGATGTTGAAGAGTAAAAAGGTTGAAGCGTGTAACAACTCTCTCTGCAGAGTTATTTATCAAATTTCCTTTAATGTTATTCAGATAATTGAAAGAAAAATAATGTGTTGTAATCCCAGATTGAGTAAGTTGAGAGCCATTTTCTTTCAGCTTGATCCACTGGAAGCATCAATGTCTTCAAGTCCCAGCATAAACATGGGCACAGGCTTAAATTCACTGGGTTCATCTATAGGAGGAGGTCCAGCAGGAAGCATGAGTGTGGCGGCAGTAGAAGACAGTGTTTCTCTGTCACTGGTTGGGAGTCACCATACTGCTGCAGGAGGGGTCTCGGGTCCAGGACTTTCTAGCCCCACCTCCCTTCTCTCAGAGGCAGCTCTAATTATTCCTGAGAAGGTAATAATAGTTTGTTTTGTGATACTCTACATGTTTAGACTCTCTTGAAATGTTTAGTGCACGAGGGTTTCATATTGATATACAGTACTGTACTGTAATTAATATTACTAATTTTAGCTATTTTTTTAATTTCTGTAGAGTTTTTTGTGAATAGATATTATTGCAGTATTATTAAGATGCATAATACTTAACATGAGAGAACTGAGAGGACTATCTTGAGATTTACCTGATTACATATTAGTACTATGTGCTATACAAATTAGATAAAGGGTAACCATTCCTCACAAGGATTCAAGTAGTGAGAATGCAATCTTGGAGTAAGAGACTATGAACAAATGAACCTTAGAGACATGTGGGAGGTATACAAGAAATTATAAGATGAATTGTGGAAGTGAAGGTGAGAGTATGGTGAACTGGGTAAGGGCTGGTGCAATGAAAGCCTTGGTTAGAAAAATCAAATAGGGGGTATATGTCAGTAGAGGGTATGCATGAAGGCATTCTAGTGCCAACTCATATGTTTAGAGGCAAAAAGAGTTTGGTATGAACATGAAAAACCATTAGAGCAGTAGTGGAGGTTAATCTTAGGAGCATTTGTGCTGGTACGAGATTAGCCAAATATAGAATAAAACTGGCATGGAAAAATGCAAAGTGCAAGTCAATAAACAGCAAGGTTGAGGAGAGTACCGAGATGGTTTGGGCACGGTAGACTGGTATGTATTAAAGTGGATTTGAGAGTAGGATTAGGGGAAGGCGGGGAAGATGAGAGATGATAACCGAGCGAGAGGAAGCTAGGAACAAGTGTGAACAGTGCATAGGTTTGATATGATTGGGTAGAAGCCGTTGATAATGACAGTGAATGTAATTGTTTGTAGTGTATATTAATAGAGGCATTGTACTCTTGAAGCACCGATATTGCCTTGTATGGAATATTGTTTGGTCATTACATTCACTTTCAAGGCAACTGAGATGGCAGTAGGATATATTCAGAGATACTTTACTACCTGCAGAAAATTAGTAAAGCACTTCAACTACTAGGACTGCCTAAGAGCACTCGAATTATATTCCTTGGAATGGAGTCAAGATATTTCATAATGCACACAAGGAAAATTCTGGGAGGTCAAGCTTCAAACCCAGCACAATGAACCTAAAACATATTGGAGTGAGATATATGGTAGGAAGTGTAAAATAACCCCAGTGAAAAGTCAAGGTGTCATATGCACAATTTGTGAACATTTTGTAAAATTCAAAGGCCTACAACTCTTCAACCTACTAACTATGAACATAAGAAATATTGCTGGAACAATAACAGAAGCACAAGAAAAACTAATTACGTTTATGCAGGAGTTACCAAATGAGCCTGGCTGTGATAGCCATGTGGCACTGTGGGCTGCAAGGACACCCAAGTCTGCAATAGGTAGTGAAGTATCCGAATCATCAACATTTCTCGTGAAATGGTGGGTGGGGTGATTGATAGTATTGTGGTGCTTTTTAACTTCCCAATTTTAATCAAATATTGCTCGTTATTTTCTTATACAGTACTGTATATGACATTCTTATATTTTACTAATGTCTTTTCAGTCGGGTGTCTACACTATTGTGGGTGAAGGTGGAAAAATGACTCCATTGGAAGCCTTCACACTTCATCCTGTGCCTGATTCAAACGCTTCATCCCATGAGTGCCCTACATCATCCTGAATACATCCTGTTCTACATTGTTCTATTCACTAGTAATAAGGTATCCTGTGTAGGGATAATCTGTGGATTTCACAGTTCCCTGTATTTATTTTTGTGGCACAGTATCTTTGAAATATCTGGAGAATGTCTTTATCACGTTGAAACTTTTAACACGTACATGGCTGCGCAAGGGCAGTGAGGGTGAGGAGAGAAGCCGTCAGCAACTACGTGGAACTACACGAATGCTGGAGCACATCACGATAGATACAGACTTGAAGATATATAGTAAATTTTTCATGAAAAAGGAAACCAAAGAAGCAAAAGTAAGGAAGGTTGAGATACAGTAGTTTAATAATTTTTGGGTATGGAATTAATTTTGAGGCAGCTGGTAACCGATGCAAATATCATAATGGGGCATCCGCAAGTGCACTTACGCACAAATATGCATAGAAAGACTGTGTATTGTACCTCCAAAATCTAGATTACTGTATTGTCCCCAATCTGGATTTGGAGACATCTTGCACTTTTTGGCTATGTATCGTTACAGTTTGGCGAGTTTCTTATAGCAGATGATATATTGTACTGTAACACACCTTTAAATGCACAAAATCATAACATTGTCATATACTGTAACAATATAAATGATTTATTTTGTAATAAAGATCCTCTATGGCTAACAAAAGTATAATTCTGTACTGTACAGTACAGGTACTTGTAAATTGCTTAATCCTACATGCATTTGAAATACTGAGAAATTTTCACACAATCTTTGCCACTAAAACCTTCTCCCTCGTACTTTGTTTCTCCTATTACCGTAACAATAATGTTTGTCTTGGACCAAGGCAAGACTTTAGGTCTTTACTACAAAACAGGAAGTTGGACAATGCTTCTGGCTAGATTACTTATTGGCTATACACTATTAACACGACTTGTACCTTCTTGTAGAGTATCATGATTTTCAAGATCAGAAACTTTGCTTTCCCAGTACACTACACTAATTTCTTCCTCGATAAAACAATTGGTGACTGATACCTATCACATTGTGCATCTGTCTTATTGCTCTCACATTGACATCCTGAACTATATCTATTAATTCTTTGTTTATTTTTTGATGAAAAATGAATGAATATTGGATTTCTGTAACCAAAATATTGAGATGTGACAGCTAGTGAGGAGCTTATAGAGTACAGCAATAAAAAATAGTATTTAGTAATATTAACTAATTGAGAGCAGGCAAAATTGCCCATACAGTACTACACAACAGTCAAGCAGTAAAATACTTGTGTCCAAGAGATTTGTCATAAGGCTTAAGATTGTTTTATCACAAGAACAAAAGATGTCTAGTCAAATTGTGAATGTGTCACAACCATACTAGTGTATATTATGTAGATTGTCATCATTGTAACCTTAATATTTTAAAAATTGTAATTTCTGCATAAATGGCTTTTGGTCATTATCTTTCAAGTTGGTTTATTGAGACAATAAAATACATCTCAAAGGGATATAGTAGCTTAAGCTATTTGGTACCCTCCTTGCATCTTTGAATCGGCCTTAGTTACGTCAAAAGTTCCAGTTGGCTGGTGTATCGTTTTTTACATATAGTAAACGTGTACACACCTCCATTCCCAAACCTGACCACGATGTAAATTAATACTTACTACCATAATACATCTATCCTTTCTTACATTCACTCAACTACGTACTAATAACTGGTATTCATTACACTACATTGCACCCTAACTCATTATAGCACCTCAATCATATCGCGAGGTATGTTGGCTCCAGAATGCCTTTCTTGATTGGCCTTGTGTGATCTGACCATATCTAATCATGTATCAATATTTTTATTGTAAAGAAAAACATATTTTTCCCTTTTAATTCAGATTGTTTATCTGATATAATAGACCTGTAAATAGTACTTAAATAAAATTGTGAAAAACTTAAAAATTAAGATTTTATCTAACATATATACCAGTATTAATGAGCCAAGATTCTGCAGCACACGACTCATCTCGTCAAGTTATTTGACTGTTGTATGATCACCAACCCATTAAGCTTTTCTGATAGCAGGATTTGATGTTAATGACCTCTTAATGTTTCAGTGAAATGATTATTGAAGAAATATTGCAGGCATGTTATACAAGGTAACATAACCTTATGTATTAACTTCCAAATAAAGCTCATCATGGCTAAGAGTTCACTTGTAAATGAATTATAAAGATAAGGAGAAATGGTTCATCATAACACATACACAAAAAAAGGCAGCAAAACAAAGAAGTCATATATTATTTATTGAAAGTCATGTTAGCTGTCCATGGGTATTTTGTGATACAAAATGTTGACAAAATCAAGGAAATTTATCTTATAATTTGTGCATCACAAAGACACTTATAAAAACAAGGAAGATGCAATAATCTTAAATCAACACAACTTTTGAAAAGAAAAGTTTTACCATTATAAAAACTAAAACTCAATCGACTTGCCTGCTTGAAATTTATAAATAACCCTAAATATTAGGGAGTACACAACGTGTGGGCAGAAGCGTATGTCAATGCTTGCACGTAAACAACCCAGCACTTGGTGGTGATTACTTACATCTTCCTTGATCCTACTGATCAAACAATAGAATTAATATCTGGTTAAGGTTCAAGATTATTTGGAAAGCTCTGGAAATTCAGATAAAAATGATTCATGTATAGGGAACACAGCTGATAATTATGCTAATAGAGCAATCTCTCCCTCCAAAGAATATGGAAGTGTTTGACACCATCTTACAGAATTAAAATGCTAAGCTTAGCTACATGGTCCAAATTTTTAGATATTATTTAAATAACAAACCTTTTAAAGCTTAAATAACTATTTTATTTAAGCTCATTTTTATCAATCAATGAATTATGTTGCAAATAAAGTAGCTTCAGTTGCTGGTGTTATTGGACATGGCTGGTTTCAAGTTTTGAGTAGCACACAATTCAACATTAAACAAAAAAAATCAAGAGCATACTGTTTTCCATTAGTATATAACAAGTCTTGTACTTTTACATCATGAGAACTTTCCACTGTCAGATGTATGACACAAGAGTCTTAACGTATCATAACCAATTAGTGACCAACACAGAACACACTGTGGGGAGGTTCTTGACAGGTCTAATGCAAGTTAATTTCATGCTTCACAATATTTGTGTAAAATTTCAGATCCACATAAAATGCACAAATGTCACAGGAGGCAGCTTGTGTGTGTTTGGCAAATACTGTAATAATATCAGAAAATATCTACAGTAAAGGCTATTTGCATCAGCATTTCTGAACTGATTACCACCATACTCACATTCTTGTATTTTTCACAACATTGTGAATACCTCAGTCCCTCCAAGACTGGGGGGGTTTAAATGTCTGGTCTTCCCCAAACATCTCAGTTATCAAGCATTTCACACCAAGTGAAATTTGTGTCAATGACACAAAGACAAAGTATTTGTGTCAAAACTGAAACATTTGTTGGATTCTGTGATCTGGTTTGACAAAGTAAATGACTAGATATATACTATATATTTAGACGTCAAATTAGTAGGTTAATTCAAATACTATACTGTATTGTGTTGGGTGGTAATCAGAATACAGAAAAATGTATACATGTTATTTTAATTTTAACACCTGGCTTGTACAAGTAAAGTCTTCTGCATAGATGCCACCTAACGATGTAAGAAAAATATAGAGATAAATACTGTACCTTAAAAAGAAAGCTGTTAACTTTTAAGACATTTGATGGCATGTCCTGTGAATCTCCTGTATACAGGTAATATATGTACATGTTAAGTACAATATCAAAAATTTACATTATTAACAATATTCTTTCAGAGCTGCTGTCAGGAATCACCCAGTACTGGATTCTAGAAAAACAAAAGCCACATAAAATATCAAAAGACCTGCATTGAAGTTTTATTTTCAGCAAAATTAATATTTGGGATATCATCTAATGGACTACACTAATACTTGTCAGTGATTAATTTACCGAATTTCAGAAATATAAATATGCTTACAGTTCTAAGCTACATCTTTGCTGCTCTATTAATAAACTCTCTGAAATAAGTATAAATGTCTTCAGCTATCTCCAGCATTACTTATAAGGAGGGATTATTTTCACACAAAACAGATTTCGTAAGTGATGACATCTAAGGAAAAAATCTGATATTTTAGTGCTTAAAAAAATATATATATATATATATGTATATAAAATATTCAAAACACTGAAAACATTTTGATAATTTGTCTGTGATCAAAGAATTTCACAAATATGGCTTCAACCTGATGTCCTGATATTGAATACAACTGACTTACATCTGATATTTCTACATCATATGAACAATCATTGGCCCATAAATATCTTAATGAAATGCAATACAAAGCTGAATTAAGTCTTCAGTATAGAAATTTACACTTCCTATAATCCCATCGAGACCATAAATAACCCACTAGGAATATTTATAAACAGCTACCAAATATCTTGTATCAATTTCTCCATATCTGTCCAAACTATTTTATCATCTTCTAAAAATTAACGTACAGTACTGTATTAATTCAACATTCCGCACACGTCATGACCGTTTTCAGCTAGTGACTAGATGCTCAAACAAGAAAATATGAGAATTGGTCTTTCAGATCATGATGAGAAATTGTATTTAACTTTACAACAATAACATCCACCTCATCATTTCTTGAGACTTGACATTAAGTTTCATAAATCTAAGTTTATAAAATTATCAAAGGACACAGCATAAGAATCAACAAGCTAGCTATGTTTCTTCTATCTTTTGAACATACTAACCATCTTGTATATGAATACATGAAGAATTTGCAAAAATTAGCATACACATATCACTTTAAAATTATACATAAAAAAGCAATGGGTACATTCATTTATAATAGCATGAAGTGTCTCCTAGTTGCATGTGGCACACTTGTTGACTCGAATAACACGTGTACAGTATGGAAACTCTGCAACAATCACACTGTCCCACACACACACGCGCGAGCATCACGCGGCTGACAACACGCAAGTTATTCAAAGTCTGGTTCTGTGCCACAACTGATGAGACGCTACACTTGTATGTGCACACACCTACTCTGCTACACATCAGTCTGTCATATGAACATGATGCTTGTAGCAGAGTAGGTGTGTGCACATACAAGTGTAGCGTCTCATCAGTTGTGGCACAGAACCAGACTTTGAATAACTTGCGTGTTGTCAGCCGCGTGATGCTCGCGCGTGTGTGTGTGGGCCGTGTGATTGTTGCAGAGTTTCATACTGTACAGTGTTATTCGAGTCAACAAGTGTGCCACATGCAACTAGGAGACACTTCATGCTATTATAAATGAATGTACCCATTGCTTTTTTATGTATAATTTTAAAGGATATGTGTAGCTAATTTTTGCAAATTCTTCATGTATTCATATACAAGATGGTTAGTATGTTCAAAAGATAGAAGAAACATAGCTAGCTTGTTGATTCTTATGCTGTGTCCTTGATAATTTTATAAACTTATTTATGAAACTTAATGTCAAGTTCAAGAAATGATGAGGTGGATGTTATTGTTGTAAAGTTAAATACAATTTCTCATCATGATCTGAAAGACCAATCTCATATTTTCTTGTTTGAGCATCAGTCACTAGCTGAAACCGGTCATGACGTGTGCGGAATGTGAATTAATACAGTACTGTACGTTAATTTTTAGAAGATGATAAAATAGTTGGACAGATATGGAGAAATTGATACAAGATATTTGGTAGCTGTTTATAAATATTCCTAGTGGGTTATTTATGGTCTCGATGGATTATAGGAAGTGTAAATTTCTATACTGAAGACTTAATTCAGCTTTGTATTGCATTTCATTAAGATATTTATGGGCCAATGATTGTTCATATGATGTAGAAATATCAGATGTAAGTCAGTTGTATTCAATATCAGGACATCAGGTTGAAGCCATATTTGTGAAATTCTTTGATCACAGACAAATTATCAAAATGTTTTCAGTGTTTTGAATATTTTATATACTATATATATATATATATTTTTTTAAGCACTAAAATATCAGATTTTTTCCTTAGATGTCATCACTTACGAAATTCTGTTTTGTGTGAAAATAATCCCTCCTTATAAGTAATGCTGGAGATAGCTGAAGACATTTATACTTATTTTCAGAGAGTTTATTAATAGAGCAGCAAAGATGTAGCTTAGAACTGTAAGCATATTTATATTTCTGAAATTCGGTAAATTAATCACTGACAAGTATTAGTGTAGTCCATTAGATGATATCCCAAATATTAATTTTGCTGAAAATAAAACTTCAATGCAGGTCTTTTGATATTTTATGTGGCTTTTGTTTTTCTAGAATCCAGTACTGGGTGATTCCTGACAGCAGCTCTGAAAGAATATTGTTAATAATGTAATTTTTGATATTGTACTTAACATGTACATATATTACCTGTATACAGGAGATTCACAGGACATGCCATCAAATGTCTTAAAAGTTAACAGCTTTCTTTTTAAGGTACAGTATTTATTCTCTATTTTTTCTTACATCGTTAGGTGGCATCTATGCAGAAGACTTTACTTGTACAAGCCAGGTGTTAAAATTAAAATAACATGTATACATTTTTCTGTATTCTGATTACCACCCAACACAATACAGTATAGTATTTGAATAACCTACTAATTCGACTCTAAATATATAGTATATATTAGTCATTTACTTTGTCAAACCAGATCACAGAATCCACAAATGTTTCAGTTTTGACACAAATACTTTGTCTTTGTGTCATTGACACAAATTTCACTTGGTGTGAAATGCTTGATAACTGAGATGTTTGGGGAAGACCAGACATTTAAACCCCCCCCAGTCTTGGAGGACTGAGGTATTCACAATGTTGTGAAAAATACAAGAATGTGATATGGTGGTAATCAGTTCAGAAATGCTGATGCAAATAGCCTTTACTGTAGATATTTTCTGATATTATTACAGTATTTGCCAAACACACACAAGCTGCCTCCTGTGACATTTGTGCATTTTATTGTGGATTCTGAAATTTTACACAAATATTGTGAAGCATGAAATTAACTTGCATTAGACCTGTCAGAACTCCCCACAGTGTGTTCTGTGTTGGTCACTAATTGGTATGATACTTAAGATCCTTGTGTCATAATCTGACAGTGGAAAGTTTCTCATGATGTAAAAGTACAAGACTTGTTATATACTAATGGAAAACAGTATGCTCTTGATTTTTTTTGTTTAATGTTGAATTGTGTGCTACTCAAAACTTGAAACCAGCCATGTCCAATAACACCAGCAACTGAAGCTACTTTATTTGCAACATAATTCATTGATTGATAAAAAATGAGCTTAAATAAAATAGTTATTAAGCTTAAAAGGTTGTATATTTAAATATCTCTAAAAATTTGGACCATGTAGCTAAGCTTTAGCATTTTAATTCTGTAAGATGGTGTCAAACACTTCCATATCTTTGGAGGGAGAGATTGCTCTATTAGCATAATTATCAGCTGTGTGTTCCTATACATGAATCATTTTTATCTGAATTTCCAGAGCTTTCCAAATAATCTTGAACCTTAACCAGATATTAATTCTATTGTTTGATCAGTAGGATCAAGGACAGAATGTACGTTCACCACCAAGTGCTGGGTTGTTTAAGGCAAGCATTGACATACGCTTCTGCCCACACGTGTGTACTCCTAATATTTAGGGTTATTTATAAATTATAAGCAGGCAAGTCAATTGCGTTTAGTTTTATAATGGTGAAAACTTTTCTTTTCAAAAGTTGTGTTGATTTAAGATTATTGCATCTTCCTTGTTTTTATAAGTGTCTTTGTGATGCAACAAAATTATAAGATAAATTTCCTTGATTTTGTCAACATTTTGTATCACAAAATACCCATGGACAGTAACATGACTTTCAATAAATAATATATGACTTTGTTTGTGCCTTTTTTTGTGTATGTGTTAGATGAACCATTTCTCATGATCTTAGCTAATTCATTTACAAGTGAATCTAGCGATGAGCTTTATTTGGAAGTTAATACATAAGGTTATGTTGCCTTGTATAACATGCCTGCAATATTTCTTCAATAATCATTTCACTGAAACATTAAGAGGTCATTAACATCAAATCCTGCTATCAGAAAAGCTTAATGGGTTGGTGATCATACAACAGTCAAATAACTTGACGAGATGAGTCGCGTGTGCTGCAGAATCTGTGCTTGT
>WNGS01164437.1:25907871-25940094 GCA_020271785.1 Procambarus virginalis
TTAAACGTATATATCAAGACAGCCACACGCACCTGCACTCCCCCTTCCCCCACTCCTGCACACTGGTCTCCGCGCCGACCCTCTAACTGCTGCAGTTCCAGTCTCAAACCACCGAGTTGTCAGCCTTCCTGCATTCTCATTGGCCGTTCGAGAACACGCCACTCCACCCCTGCATCAACCGCGTTCCACGTCAAGGCAATGTCGGGGTCGACTTGCAGTACCACCATCAGAATATATCTTGTGCTCTGGCTGATAACATCTAGTTGACTCATCTTGTGTGATCAAATAGCGGTTGTTAGCTTGCTCATATATTCCCAGCACCATTCTTATATATTGATATTTTATATTTCACTTGTGTTCCATATTGCCCTCCGTTAACGTAATTTACTTTTATGTTATTTCTTTTTCACTTGTTATCCTGTCACTTTATTCAGCCAAGGTATTCTCTTTATTTAAATTTTTTTCTAGAATAATTAAATGTCATTGTTTATTTTGTTTGTGTCTCTTTCCCTTACCTTACCACAGATTATCAGACAAGCAGTCATTTTTTTTTCCTTTTTTTTTAATTACTTATTTATGTGACCTGGCTTTGACATCTGCCAGTGGAAGAATGCCGAACACCATACTCCACTACTTTACCGTCACATATAATTGGGGGCCTGTCCGGGAGTTACACTCAGGTATTGGTAATTGTGGTAAGCGTACTTGGCTTCATTCCCTTGCTTTCAATATTTACACTAATCACTTTTATTATTCATATGGTGCTGTGTATATTGTGCATTACGGGAATAGCATATGGTGAGTGTGAGACAACTTTTGATTACGTGGTGACTGTAGGCCTCAGTCATACTCTTAATTGGTCATCTCCCCCTCCGTGTTATTACCCGTTTTTAACATCTTTTGTCCCTCAGATATTTCTCACATTTTCGACAGATTATCATATAGGTACCCTGGTACTGTGGTCTGTCTCTAGGTCAATAGCTCCTAATTTCTGCAATCCGACTCTAGGAGGATAAAGAGGGCCTAAGTTCCTCTCGCACGGACTTTTATTGGCGAGTTGGGACCTCGCCAATAGTTCTCGTCACCAGTTGACACTCGCACCTCTACTCGTCGGTCAGAATTGACGGTACTTACTTAAGGTAGAGAGTTAGCTTTCTTTCTTTTGAGCACGAAGTTCGCTAATTCTGTAAGTACCATATTTAATTTCAGTGGGTAACTTGCTTATGTCCTATAGTGACTCGGCAAGGTATGACTACCTTTTTTGACTACCTAATTTATTTTGGAACCATTTAGTGTTTCACTTGTTTTTCGAAACTCAGTTTCAACTAATTAGTAGGATTTTCTTGCCTTTATCCTCCCACAGTGAGTACCGGGTACAAGATTTCCTGCGACCTTAATCATTTACCATCTTGAATTAACTTTAATTATTAACAATTCCACAGGATAGGTATCAGTTGCCACGTTTCCTGTTTCTGACATTCACCATATAACCACAGTATATTCGTGTCTCATTTATTTGCTAATTTCACCATGTTTCGCATCCAAGCTTTCAAGACAGATCCAGAAGGTGAAATAGGGAACTTACATCATGCAAAGAGGGTCGAATTGATAACGCTTGCACATGAGTATCACTTGGAAGTTCCCGATGGAGCCAACAAGTATGCCATACATAATATAATTTTGGATCACCTTGCAGAAGAAGGTATTATAGACTCTGATACTCATGAACAATACACTATTTCAGATAAGCATGATTTGACGGCAATGAAACTCAAAATCGAGCTCGCAAAGCTCGAGAAGGAGCAACAGCAAGCCGCCCTACAACAACAGCAAGCCGCCATATAGCAACAACAGGAAGCAGCTGCTGTCAGAGAGCGTGAAGCTGCCATCAGAAAGGAAGAGCAAGAAAGAGAGCTCCACTTCATGAAAAGAAGAAATCTACCTCAAGGAGCGTGAGGCGGCCTTGGCCAAGGAAGCAGCTGCCATCAGGAAAGAAGAAAGTGAAAGAGAGGCCCTACTCCTCAAAGGACAGCAAGAACGTGAGTTGGCCTTATTCAAAGAGCGACTAGAGGTGCAACGTGAACACGACAAACGGCAGGCAGAAACAGCTCTAGAATGTCATGGCCGAGAACTCACGTTGGACACTACACACCAAGCCCAACTTCAACAAGCTGCAGCTAGTCTTCCTCCAAGTTTCAATGTCTCCCATGCAAGTAAGTTAATGCCCCCGTTCGTCGAAACGGAGGTTGATGTTTTTCCCACTACTTTTGAGACCCTTGCTAATCAACTTAGTTGGCCTGACGACCAATGGGCTACCCTTCTCCGAGTACATTTAACAGGTAGAGCAGCAGTCACACTCAGCACTTTGGCATCTGAAAACGACTATGCCACCCTGAAGCAAGCTGTGTTGGACGCCTACCTTCTCTCCACCGAAAGCTACCGACGAAAGTTCCGTGACTACGTAAAGGCAAGTACCACCACCTTCTTAGAATTTGCTAACACCAAACTGAGATATTTCATGAAATGGCTGGAGGCAGCACATGTCTCTACTTTTCCAGAGCTTGTCAACCTCATGCTGGTTGAAGAATTCTTGAGGCATGTACCTCCTCCTGTCCGCCTATACTTAGCAGATAAGGAAGAGACCGATTTGGTGAAATGCGCGAAGTCAGCTGACACTTACAGCCTCATCCACCGGCTGACACCAGAACAACCTACCAGTAAGAAGTCTTGGTACAGTTACGAGAAAGTGAGCCCAGATCAAGGTACCTCTCAACTGTACTGTAGGTATTGTCGACTCTATGGACGTACCATAGAAAAATGTGGTAAGTCCCAATCTAAAGGTAACACAGAATACACTAAGCCCAAACCTACTCCCCCCTAAGTCCGGTAAGCCTGTAATGAATATTGGTGTTCATGTTAATGATCTGTCTCTCTTTAGCAAACATCTGTATCCAGAAACTATCTCTACCCACGGTTCAGATTCTGAGGGATGTTTTCGACTAAAGATCTTGAGGGACACAGCGGCTCTTCAATCGATCGTCTTGAAATCAGCTGTGCCCAACGTCGCCTACACAGGAGAGACTGTATTCATCACTGACCTTACTGCTACTACTCCTTATCCTCTCGCCAGAGTCCACCTAGATTGTCCCTTCGTGACCGGTGAAGTCCAAGTCGCCGTCAGGGAAAAGCCTTTTCCCATGCCTGGAGTGCAACTTCTCCTAGGCAACGACTTGGCAGAAGACCAACAACCGACCAACTTGATCGTCAAGGACATATCCCAGGTGGGTAACTCTGTGTTGGATAACCCGATTTTTAAGCATGTTCCAGCAAAGGTTCAGGAGAGTGATGAAGTTTCTCCTCCTGTTATGGTGACCACCCGTGCTCAAGCTGCACGACCAACGCCAGCTGACTCTACTGCTACCGCTGTCCCTCAAGACCCTTCGAAACTACCCCCTAATCTGACCGCTTTGGAGTTCCGTAAGTTACAGAGGGAAGATCTTACCTTGACACCATTATTCTTTCAGGCTGAGACCCAATCCGGCAGTGTTCCTGGGTTCTTCTTGGAGAACGAATTACTCTATCGCAGATATAGACCCAGTAAACTGAAGGAAGAGGACGATTGGGCAAACGTTGAACAGCTAGTGATGCCTACCAGCCTGCGGCCCACGATTCTACACCTGGCCCACGGAGCTCTATCACACTATGGGGTTTAGCAAGACATACCATGGGATTCGTCAAGACTACTACTGGCCAGGTATGGTTAATGATGTAAAGCAGTAGGTTCAACAATGCCACGCGTGTCAGAAAGCAGGTAAACCAAACGATTCAATTCCCAGAGCACCACTGACACCCATCCAGGTGCCTGAGGAACCGTTCCACAGACTTATTATTGAATGTGTTGGTCCTTTGCCTCGGACCACTGCCGGCAACGCCTATATCTTAACCATCCTGTGTCCTACCACCAGATTCCCGATAGCAGTTCCAGTGAAAAATATTACGGCTGCTACAGTGGTGAAGAATTTACTGAAAATCATCACCCAGTATGGATTTCCGAGGGAGATTCAGAGCGACTGTGGTACCAACTTCACCAGTGATCTCTTCAAACGGACTCTGGAGGAGTTCAACATCAAACAGGTACTGTCCAGCCCCTATCATCCTGCTTCACAGGGTTCTCTTGAACGTAGTCATCAGACTATCAAGGCACTCTTAAAAAAGTTTTGTAATGAAACCTCAAAGGATTGGGATAGGCAACTTGATCTCATCATGTGTATTTTCAGAAGTCTTCCCACGAGTCACTAGAGTATCTCCTTATGAGATGCTCTACAGACGTAAGTGCCGTACGCCTCTCAAGGCTTTCAAGGATTCTCTACGTGATGCCATTTTTTTGTCCCCTAACTCCCCTTGCCACTTCGGGGGGGTATAGGGTTTTGATATAGCTAGGGCACCGATCCCCCCAGCCATAGGGCATGGCGAGATGGCACCCCTAAGCATACTAATACCCTAACAACACACAAACTAAATACACAAAAATGGCAGATCTCATCACACCCACAAGAGTTAAGATGATACTAATAATACATAATAATAACCTGAAAATAAAACATAATATTAATGGAAAACTCTTTTGTATTGGTTTTTTTCTATATGGGACACAGCACACATAGGTAGAGGTGCACAGTATATCATTAAAAAAGAACAAACGCTGAGGGCCAAAGCAGCAAGCTGCCTAAGCGGCAGGATTGATGACTTGACATCGGCATACATGGAAAACTAGACACAGTGGAAGCTCCTAACAAAGCCCCGGAGCGGGAGGGATATCATGTATGCGCATGGGGTCCCTCCGGCCGCCGCCTTATCCACTCGCGGGCTTCGGCCAGGTCCTCCACCCTCTTGTGAGAAGCCATTGGGAGAAGTGGTACTCCGGATGACAACTCTGCTTAGATAGTTGGCTACCAGCTATCGTGGCTGCGGTTCACCTAAGCGAGACTATATTGACCCTTATGCACCCTGTGCACAGTGATCCTGGGACTATGGTGGTCTGCCCCGTGACGTGGTCTTGGACCATATTCTATATATTGAATATGTCCAGGTCAGGGCCTTCACAGAGCAGATCTCTAGGTCGCTCTTGGTGAGACCCATATCCATTAAACCACGTGCACTCTCCTTGCACCATCCTCCTCTCCAATTAAGGGTTATTGAAGAGGCGGATGCTGTATGCTTCCCGGTATACTCCCGGACCTTCTGCAGGATCTCGGGGGTGCCGTACTTGTCGCACTTGCTCTGATGTGGACGGGAGAGTGGGAAGTTATCAGCTGAGACCTGGGTGTCTAATATGAAGGCCTCGTCACCTTTGCAAGCTATGATGTCAGGCTTGCAGAAGGTCCCTCCATCTGGTATACGGACTTCGCGTTCCACCTCGAAGCCTCTTTGCCGCAGGCGGCCGGCTACGAACCGGGTGATATCGTCATGACGTTTCACCCGAGCCCCGTGCGTCTTGTGGCATGCCTGGGATATGTGGCCCAGGGTTCCTGGTTTCCGACAGGCATCGCAGAGACCAGAAGCCTCGGGTCTACCCCTGGCTGCTCTAGACGGCGTGGCCACAGCGTTTGCCCGGATCTGGATGGCGTGAGCAAAATCTCCTCCGCTTAGCAGACGGGTACCGGATGCGACCCACTTGTGGCAGGAAGGTACCTCACAAGAGGACGCGAGGCCGGCCCCATCAACCATGCTGTACAGTTTTGCTTTCCACCTTCTCGAGCACTCGGTCGTTCTGTTGGACGGGGTTCCGGCAGCCGTGGTCGGGTCTACCCATCGCCGCATTCGCGCTTGGAACGCGGGTAGGAGAGCCGCTGCCACTACCACTGGATCCTCCGACTCTACTAGCGCCCCGAGCCGCTTGTTCTTTTGCAGCCGGATCGATGTGGCAAAGTCGGGTATTCCTAGTCCACCGTCTTTCACGTCCGCGTGGATAAAGGCATTGGGAGTATCGTGAGGCAGCCGCAGCCAGCCACGAGTGGCGTGCCGCAGCCGCCGGTCAAGCCTCGCCAACTCCGTTTTAGCCACACGTCCGAGGACAAGGCGGTGGTTCATCTTGGGGATTAGGTGGTGCTTAAGTAGGTATAACCTCTGTTGGGGTTTGAGTGGCGCCTTCGTGATGTTGGTCAGGCCGTCCTCAAACAGGGAACCGTAGGATAAGCGTCTGCCCCCGGCCCCGATAAGAATCCCTAAGTACTTATACTCGTCCGCCACGCTCATAGTACCGATTGCATCGTCCCCGACGTAGTATGCCTTCCTAGTGGGGACATGCCACGTCTTGCGGTGTGCATCGATCGCTATGCTTAGCGTACGGCATTTTGCAGCGTTTACTTTAAGACCAGAGCCACGCAGTGTGTGGCAAATACTCGTTATGAGTGTCTGTAGTCCGGCAGCCGTTTCCGCTGCCACAACCAGATCGTCCGCGAACGCCAGTGCTGATACCTTTTCTCCCCCCAGTCCGACCCCTAGCCCCAGATCCTTAGCCCTGGTAATTGCCTCATCAATTATCAGGTTGAAGAGAAATGGAGATAGGGGGTCACCCTGTTTCACCCCCCTAGTGATCAGGATGTCCTTCGACTTCTCCCCTTGGCTGGTTATCACGGTTGAGGACCGATCATAGCCCGACATTATATATGTCCTTAAAGGCTTTGGGATGCCTTTGCGCTTCATGGCCCGATGGATGGCCGGATGGGAGACGCTATCGAAAGCCTTCTCCATATCCAGAAACGCTAGGTGCGTGTTGTGCTTGAGCGCACGAGCCTCAGCTAGGAGGGCGTCCAGGATCACCAGGTTTTCAGGGCATCCGTCCACGGGAACGAAAGCCTTCTGCCGCCTGTCGATCCTGACCGCCCCGGAGAGCCTGCTGCTCAGGATCTTGTGGAACAGCCTCACTATCGTAGATGACATGGTTATGGGGCGATAGTGGGAAGGTGAGTCTGGGTTAGGTTTCTTAGGTAATAGCACTGTCTTGTTCTTGCGAAATGGTTGCGGCAGGGATTCGTTTACCAACCACAGATTAAACAGTTTTGCAAACACCCTGATTGGTATAGCCTTAAGTAGACGTATAGTGATTCCGTCTGGGCCGGGAGCAGCATTGCTACTTGCCTTGAGAGCAACAAGGATTTCCTCGGATGTTATGGGGTCCCCTAGTTGCTGATTAACTGGATCACGGTCACGAATTGGGCGGCGGTCCGGCGATGTGGGTCTAGAGAATAGCGCCTCCCAGAATGGAAAGAGACGAGCTGGCTCCACCTCAGTGGGGGTTACTTTCCAGTCTCCGGAAAGGACGCGCGCAGCGGCTTTCGAGCGATCTTTCTCGTACAGGCTCTGGCACAGAACATACTGTGCCCTTCGCTCCCTCTTTCGTCCGGTTGGAGGTTGGGTTGGGTCGGTACGGTTTGTCGGTGGAGGTCTCTGTCGACGCGCAGGGCGAGGGCGCGGTGCGTGGTCACCAGATCTTTTGGCAGAAGTAACCACTCGAGCATGGCGCTCAAGGATCCTATCCACGTTATGGCCGTTACCACTGACCAGGTCTGTGATTGCTTCATCAAGGAGTTCTTCCCCCCATCCGGTTTCCTGGCCCCTGGGTGCAATAGCTGCGAGGAATTCTACCATGGTTTCCTTCCAAGAAGCTTCCTGGGGGTCCCGTCCGGGGGGGCATGTCGGGATCGGCGCCATCGGGGGCGCCCACCGCCGCCCTGATATTGCCTCTCCTTCCATGATTCCTTAATGGGCTAGGCGGTTCGTCCTCCCTGTCCGAGTTGGACAGTGAAGACTCCGAGCCCTCGGCCTCCGCTCGATTTCTGTATTCCACCACCAACTCTCTATACTCGTTCCTTTTCCTTTGGCTCTTAATGGACTCCAGAGTTCGCGAAGGAAAGCGCTGTTGCAGCCGCTGGTTCATACCTTCCCGGCCTGCTTGGGGTCTTCCTTCCAGCCTGACCTCCTCCATAGCCAGGAGGCGTTTCTCCTCATCGGTCCACCTTGCTTTGGGCCTACCCGCTCTACTCGCGGCCTCTTCAAGTTCTTGATGGTATTGAACCTTGTGCATGCGACTTACGTGGACGCGCATAGCTCTATAGTCTCGGAAGGATCTGCCACAGTTTGGACAGTCTGGCGACCGGTCATTCATAGCCGGGTCGTCATGTAGGTCACCCATCGTGCTGACAGGGGTCAGTACGTCTCCGCAATGGTTTTCACAAAAGTTTATGGGTGACAAGGCGCGAAAACCCTTGACAGGGGCAGACGGCCTTCAGGATAGCTCAAACCAAGTGTCACTGACAAATGGCCCCTACTGCAGGTAGACGGAAGGTCCCCTTAGAGCAGCAGTAGGGGGGGACGCCCTAGCTGTTGGCGAAATCAGGAGTGCCGCGTGAAGGCCAGCTAGGGACTTTACACAGTTACCGCGAGCGATAGCTGTGCACTATGTACTCTCTGAAGTATATACAGTCGGAAGCGAGGAGCGTCAGAATGCAGATACCGTGGGAGAGAGTCATAGTTACTCCCAATTTAAATCCTGGATTTAAAGTACAGCAGAATCTAGTATATTTGCAAATAGAATTCCAGTGTTTATTCCCTTGCTATCTTCAGAAACAGTATAAGTTGCAAGGAATGCAATGACAAAAATATGAATGCCATGACTCTGAGATGGTTTTGGATAAAAATACTTAGAATCCAAATCCTATTGTGATCATATAGATTCAAAATATGATTGTGAGAATGCAATACTGTACAGTATTTATATGGTGACTAACAAGCTTTGTGCTTTCAGCATTGATCTGGCAGTTGATGAGGGCGTACACTTTGTCCATCCTGACGCAGTTAGCAGATTCTGGCAGTCCTATTGTGGAAGCTGAGATAATCACGTGGGTCAACACCAAGCTAAAAGAGGCTGGCAAGTCTTCAGGCATCAGAAGTTTCCAGGACTCTAGTCTCCAGAACGCCCTAGCTATTATCGACCTTGTTGATGCCATCAAGCCCGGCACCATCAATTATGATGTTATAAAGATGACAGGCGAAGCTGAGGTATGTTACTCACCTAGTTGTGTTTGCAGGGTTGAGCTCTGGCTCTTTGGTCCCACCTCTCACCTGTATGTTGCTGGTGTAGCTTAGCTGTTGTTAAGTTGGTTCTAGATGGCGTCACTTGCAGTACATAATTAGGTGACTTTGGACAATGGATGCTTTGTACTCTTGTTTGGAAAGTTGAAAGTTCACTAAGGATAATAACAAATGAGCAATGAAGTGCAATAGGCTAGTTGTTCTGTTTTTCGTTCGTTTCAGTTGATGTATCTACCTATTGGATAGATCTTGTGACGTGTCTGCTCATGTGCAGAACATTGTCAATTGGACACACACACATAGTTTTCCCTTTTCTTTTATTTGGCCTGTCATTCTTGTCTTACTTGTTCACCAGTGTGACTTATCAACCTTCGATATAGGAGATGCCGAGCATGGACCAGCCTGTAGAAGAATGGAGAGAAATAGTAATCAAAGGTCATAGTTATAACATATTTAGTAATGAGGGAAAACAGAAATAAAACCTATAATAATAGTGAATAAGGAGCTTCTCTTGAGGTTATCTTGAGATGATTTCGGGGCTTTTTAGTGTCCCCGCGGCCCGGTCCTAGATCAGGCCTCCACCCCCAGGAAGCAGCCCATGACAGCTGACTAACACCCAGGTACCTATTTTACTGCTAGGTAACAGGGCATAGGGTGAAAGAAACTCTGCCCATTGTTTCTCGCAGGCGCCTGGGATCAAACCCGGGACCACAGGATCACAAGTCCAGCGTGCTGTCCGCTCGGCCGACCGGCTCCAGCTTAGATGAAAATTTAAATTAAAATTTGACTAAAGATTGTAGGCCATGTTGAAAAGAAGCTATCAGTTGCATCTAGGTTATTGGTGGTGATAAAGGTAACAGAGACTCCATTCACCTCACAGAGATATTAATGACGTACAGGAGGTAAGGTTAACTGGTGAGCGAATGACAAGTTGGTGGAGAGAGTTCTTTGGAAATCTGACATTTCTCTTTCTCTAATTTAATTTAAATAAGCAAGATGTACATAGATATAAAATATATAAAATACGTTACCCTGATGTTGAGCCATGGGGCACCAATGAGTATTTGACAAGGGATCCATATTTGGGATACTTTAATTTTGTCATGTTTATTATGCTCCCTTTCGGTATCTAGAATGCCTCATTGGTTTTGCTTAAAATTACTGACATTTATTGATGTTGATAATACTAAGGTTCCTTTTGTTATTTGGCAGGGTACCCCATTGATAGTTCAGTAATTCCTTTTTAGCATTAATACAAATTTTTGCCACATCTGCATTGCCCAATATCAAATGGAGCCTTGGTTTTATCCTAATGGGTAAGTATATACAGCACATATTGCAAGAAATGAGAATGTTATATTTTTTATGACTACTGCATTCATAACATAATTCCCTTTGACCAACTACACTCAAAATATGTATTTGCCCGTGTCAAAATTGTAAAAAATTTAAATGATTTGCAGTTTAAAAAAGATAGTTCTCTATAAAATGCTCCCTTGTGCAGCAGGTTATGTCATCCACTGCACCAAATTCAATTTAAAACAAGAATACAGTACAACCAATAACTGCTAATGCCAGTCTCTTCACACTATTGTTACTCTGAAACGTGCATACAGTACTATCGTTCAGAAGTTTTAAGCGTGGCTTCAAGCCGGGCTTGGTGCTACATAGCCTTCCCGGCTTGGTGCCTTCTTTTGATAATTACTTACTTATTTCAAGCTCGGCTGCAAGAGTAGAAATATTCGTGAAACTGCTCACACATAGTAGTAGGCATCCATCAGTCTCAGGAGACTATGGAGTTGCGCTCTGGTTGTCGGTCTGGAGTGGTCTCACCAGGGTGCAAAGCCGGGAAGGCTATGTAGCACCAAGCCCAGCTTGAAGCCACGCTTAAAACCTCACACATACATTGTTGGTTTGTGTGTGAGCAGTTTCTCACATATGTTCGCTAGCAATGTTGGGTTGTCAGAAAGTTTATAAAAGTACTGTATATACTTTGAAGAAACCCATATTTTGCATGTTTCTTCAAGCATATCTCTGTTAAGTGTTCCTGTTCTTTTGGCTTTATAATCAAAATCAAGTTTTATTTCACATAAAAAATTAAGCAGAAATGCTAATTAAATGAAATTTACCAATATATATATATGCAAGTAGATTATTACTAATGCTATACTCTTGTTTCAGGATAATGTTGCCAATGCTAAATATGCCATTTCAATGGCACGAAAGATTGGTGCTCGCATCTACGCTTTGCCTGAAGACATCACAGAAGTAAAACCCAAGATGATTATGACTGTGTTTGCATGTCTTATGGCACGAGACTACATACCCAATATGGATACCAAAACTAACTAAAATAAGTGAACAAGCAATAGTGCGTTTGGCAGATGTGTGTTGTGTGAATGATATGTAATGTTTCTTGATACTGTAATGTATAGACTTTTTATAAAAAAAAAAAATTCATTAAGCTTTGCTATTGCAACATTTCTTGGCTTTTAATGTGGAGAATTAGCATAGGGGCCCATATTCAGGACACATGCCTAAATGAAGCTATGTACTCGCGTGTTCCGCTGTGCCAACATATTTACTGTAATCCGTATCACCTGTGCTTTTGCGTCCACTTGGTGAATTTATACTAATGGGACTAATAAGGTGAATATTAATTTGATTTATATAAACACTTAAGAATGAAGACAATGCAGAAAATGCTTCACTTGGCTTGGAATGCATTGTATTTTGAGTATTGCTTGATATAAGCATGCTGAATATGGGGATAATTTCCACTGTTCAGCATTTTTTAGACATGAAGCTGACATTTTCTACATTGCTAGAATAATATGCCATTACACAGTGACTTAGTACTGTAGTAATAGCAAAGATAATAGCTTCATTATACAGATAATGACAAGGCTTTATCCTTGGGTAGTTTTTTTAACATGACTTGTACATCAGTATTGTAAACACATTTTGAAAGTATTAATGTATTCAAATGATAAATGTTTTTACATTAAAAGTTTTCAAAAGATTTGTTTAAATAAATTGAAACATAACAGGAGTTTTGGATTATAAAGCAAATGCTTTTTTTTTTTTTTTGCTTTGCCTGTGTTGAATTTTGTATGCAAGACCGACACTGCCAGACTGCCTGCATTACTCTCTCCCAGACCAGTTTGCTTCGTATTACTTTGATCAACAAGTAACGGCATGTGCAAGCTGTGCGTCACCCGTACTCTCGTAAGAGAAGAGAATAAAATAAGTCAATATTCTATCATCTTGAGCTTTTCTTTCTTTTGACTGTGAGTTATGGTGGTTGTAAGCTGACTAAAGTTTCATTTTACAATACTGTATACACTGTGCTGTATTTTTTCTGTATTTTGTAAATCTTTTGTTTTTATAGCTAAATCAAAGCCCAACCTCAGAGTAACAATAGAACCTTTTACATGATTCATGTAGCAACACAAGGTTATATATAATTTTTATTATATATTTGTATGTATAAATATATATTTCAGAACACACATTCTGAAATGTTCTTTGTAAATAACCCGTTCATTGCTAGTTAACAGACCTTTTGAATATTAGGGCTGAACATTGAACTTCTTTTAGAGTAGTTTTTCTCCACCTGTAGGTACCTTTTTTTGAACGAGGGCACCCGTAGTCAAACCAAGTTTGCTTTGTAATTTTAGTGTGTTATGTAGTTACAGTATATAATTTGTTTTATGTCATCAAATTGACTAGTTGTGCATTACTCTACTGGCATCATGCAGGAATATTTTAGTTTATAAATAAGAAGGGATTTTTTTTTTAGAATCATTTGGGCCTTAGAATATAATAGAAATATATTTTTTCAAATGAATCTTTATTTTATTGCCAGCTTAGTGAGGTACAATATTCAGGTATTACTGCTGTGGATATTAGAGAGATAAATTTATAATTAGCAATATCCATGCAATTATTTATATTTTTTTTTATATAATTAATATTGTCTGTCATAATATGATTGTGTTTGCTTGTGGTGGTATCATGTGAGGGTGTAACTAGTTTGCTTCTCCATTTGAGCATGATTTGTTTGTTGTGTGGTGAAGATAATTACTGTTGTCAGTCTGTGTCGTGTTCATGGTATTCTTATTTTTATTGACAGTATATTTATGGGTCAGTATCATTGCAGATAAGAGTAGTCTTATTTTTGCTGGTGGTAAAACATAAATATTGTATTCTCAAACAGTATACAGTATTGATAAACAGTAGTGCAGTGAAAATATTTGATGTTTATGTTAGTTCATTGGGAATTTTAATTTTGATTTCATTAAAATTTGGACACTTTTAATAATGTGTATTAGCATTCTTTACTATGAACAAATTTAAATTTGTGATCTAACTGGCAGTCACAATTTACTGAACAGGGATGAGATCTAGTGCGAGTTTTGCAATAGCTCAAATGTTTTAAATTAGAATTTAGGAGAAAATAAGATTTATGTGGAATTGGTATTCATTGCATATTTTTTGTTATTTATCGTGTTTATGGTGTTTGATGTTGTCTCTGGCATCAGTATTGGCCAGACGTCAACCTGTACTGCAACCACCTTAATGATTCTTGATGCATTTCTAGGGACCATTGTATGAGAAATGTTTTGTGTTTTCTTGATGCATTTCAAAATATTCTTTCACATTTTTATGTGTGGTACTTATACATTAGACACTTATATTATGGGATAGACATTGGTATGCTAAAAATGTAACTTATTAATGCTAAACGTTCATATGCTAACTCAGAAAACAAGAAATTAATGATTTTGCTTCTGGACTTGAGTAATATTTTAACTTTTCCTTATCATATAATTTTTTGCATATGTACATGTATGTTTGTGTCTATATTTATATTAGTTTTAGTGGATGTGTTCTACAAACGTGCATAATTTGTCTTCCACAAAGAGTCGTGATTTAAGTGTTGGAGTAACTTATAGCCTTGTGTGACTATCCACCATACAAATAATGCCATGTGCCAGTCTTTATATTGTTCTGAAGCATTACAGATCATTTTTTGCATTTACTTTGCCTGCCCCCACACATTACGAGGGCAGTTATTTATATTGGGGTATATGCCAGGCTTTTTGAAGACTACAGGCAAAATGTGCCATTTCATAGCAGGATTGAATTCTGTAATGTTTTGTCAAGTAGGCAACACTTATTTTGTCTTGACTTGTCTTCTGCCCTCCTGGATTTGCTCTATTGGGTCCAAATGGATAAAGGTTACATTCCAAAGACTTAAGCCAACCTGCTGGTCCTTAAGGCATTACATTTAACCAGCTTTTATGAATGTCATAATTTATGCACCTATATTTGCTAAGTCACCAACTGGCCTTTTTTTAAGTGCATTTACATTTACATTTTATCAAGCTTTTACTGATATCTTGATAAAATCAATGAAAATATCAAGATATCATTTTATCAAGATAATATCTCACAAGATATCAGTCTTATCAAATGACTTGAGTAGTCTTGCATGACTTCTTAATAAACCATGATGTTAAATGTCAGGAAATGTAAATTAAATATAATTATACAAAAACAGTTAAGATTTTACTAATCTAGTGTTTTTTTTTATACATAAAATCTTAAAAACTGACATTCCTAATGATTGCTAGAATTTTTAATATTCTGGATAATTAAATGGAGATTAATTGGGTCAAATTTGATCAAATCGATGGCACTTTATACTGTCTTCTTGTTATTGAAGGTGCTTTACGTTTAATATTTTAGACCTTAAGTATTGTTTAATATTTTTTCTTATAAGTAGACAGAAGCAAAGTTCCCAATCATTTGAACTCATATAAATTTATATGCATTGTCAATATTGTCAATTTATAGCTTTTCTTGATTTTCACACGTGTTGTGAACTCTGGTGGTGAAGGATACCCGAAGGATGACCGAGGCTGGTTCTGTACGCGTCCCGGCGTGCCCCTGTATTATCTAGTGTCTCGAGCACAACTGTATGCTAAATAGCAGTAAGGACTCTTCCACATTTGATAAAACAAAAAAATAAACAAAATCAGTATTTATGATGCAACATTGCCAGTGGAGGATTTAATTTTGTATTATGAATCCAATTTATTCAAGTGAAAAAGAAATCACGTCATTGTAGTTGTGTAGCCAACAATTGGTTTTGCCAAAGATTATTTATTCAGTTTTATATAATGTTTTGGGCTGCTTGTCTGAATAATTTTTTTTTAATAACACCATTAAAGACGTACCGTAATTTATTGTTTTGAAAAAAAAAAAATATGGCATTTTTACAAGCATAAATAATTTGTGACTTGGTGTATGAGACATTTGTTGGACTGACTTGAAAGTTATTGGTTAAAGAGTTTATTATTATTATTATTATTATTATTATTATTATTATTCCTTTAAATATTTGTGTTGCAGTAATCTGGCCGATTCATTAGTATGGCGATGATTCAATAATTTAATAACTGATTTATATAAACCAATTATTTTACACGATTTACATAAATTTAAATTGTAAATTTGTGTAAAATATTGAGTTAGCTTTATTAGGGTTGTCACTTGCCACACATTTCTAACACATGCTTTCTGTATTATGATTGCTAGCCTTGCTCTACTGTACAAAGATTTTATTTTAATTTGAACCAAATAATTTCATAAATGATAAGATTATTAGTAAAATGTTTTTTTTTATTTTCCTAACTGAACAAAATAGCAATATTTTGATATGCAGGACTGTACTGTAATTGAAATTACAATACCATGTATTCTGTTGACTTTATGTGTACAGTACTGTAACCTACTACATACCTGGGTAAGTATCTGAGTGAGTACTGCACTGTATTCTGTCAGCAAATGGAATGTATTGAAATGCTGTACAGTAAGCAGAAGTCATTTCTATATACAAAGACAGTGGAAAATGACAATAGCTAGGTTGTGTCTCGGCTACACATACTTAAATAATGGGCTCTTTATGGAACACCACCCTGCTCCTTATTGTCCAAACTCCGCATTGTCCCACTTACAGTTGTGCACTTCCTTGTTTAATGTCCCAATTTTCAGAACCTATGTCTTGCTTTTCTAAATATTCCTTAGGTTCACTTGTCCCACAATAGAATTCTTGCTGAATCCTATATCTTTGATATACAGTACTGTATTGTAACAAAATATCATCTTAACCAAATACAATATTAAGTTCAGCAAGGTACCGGAAATGTCTTTAGCTGGAGGCCACTTAACGAAACAGACATTCATCTTGCTGTCAGAATGCATTATAGTCACTTACCCAGTTGAATGTTATGATTTTCAGGATGATTGAATATTTTGGTTACCTTCAATTCCTTTTGACTTTTTCACATCAACAATCTTGTCTCTCAACTCGTATATTGGCATCGTGAATGACAATTAGGAACATCTGAGTATTCTGTACCACTAGAGAGCGCTATACAGGTACAGTGTAGCCATACTGGTTTAGTGCTGGCTTATTGGCTTGCTGATATTTGTGGTCAGGGTTCTCTTGTTAAGTATTAAAGTCAGGGGTTCATAATTATTAGTGTGGTTATCATTCTAATGGTAAATAGTGTGGTTAGGGTTTTAGTACAAATTCGTGTGGTTAGAGTTCAATTATTAATTAGTATGGTTAGAGTTCTATTATTAATTAGTGCGATCAGGTTTGTATTAATTAGTATGATGTTCAGGGTCGAATTGATAATTAGTATGATGGTCAGGGTTGTATTGATAATTAGAGTGATGTTCAGGGTTGTATTGATAATTAGTGTGATGGTCAGGGTTGTATTGATAATTAGTGTGATGGTCAGGGTTGTATTGATAATTAGTGATGGCCAGGGTTGTATTGATAATTAGTGTGATGGCCAGGGTTGTATTGATAATTAGTGTGATGGTCAGGGTTGTATTGATAATTAGTGTGATGGTCAGGGTTGTATTGATAATTAGTGTGATGGTCAGGGTTGTATTGATAATTAGTGTGATGGTCAGGGTTGTATTGATAATTAGTGTGATGGTCAGGGTTGTATTGATAATTAGTGTGATCTTGAGGTTATCTTGAGATGATTTGGGGCTTTAGTGTCCCCGCGGCCCGGTCCTCGACCAGGCCTCCACCCCCAGGAAGCAGCACGTGACAGCTGACTAACACCCAGGTACCTATTTTACTGCTAGGTAACAGGGGCATAGGGTGAAAGAAACTCTGCCCATTGTTTCTCGCCGGCGCCCGGGATCGAACACAGGATCACAAGTCCAGTGTGCTGTCCGCTCGGCCGCCCGGCTCCAAATACAATATTGATGGTCAGGGTTGTGAAATGACCTGGCTACCTAACTTGTGACGTCATCAGTGGAGCTGCCTCTCACAAATATCATCAATGACACAATGTTCTGCCCTCTCATTGCACTAAATTATTAAGTTAGACGGAAATTTCTCTCAGGTAGAAAACAGAAATGTTGTTCTTTGGAACAACAAAAAGGTTGTGTAAAAGGACGTATTTCTTAGTTTAAATTCTATTCATAAAAGTGTTGGCATTCCCCGCACAAAAGAACAACAATTTCTGTTTTGTACACGAGAGAAATTTCCATCTAAGTGAATAATTTAGTACAATAAGAAGGCGGAACATTGTACCGTTGATGATATTTGTGCCAGGCAACCCCCACTGATGACGTCACAAGTTAGGTAGCCAGGCCATTTTTATACAAACTTATATCCTGCAATATTTAATTATCACTTTATTAACACTTTTACATCATTAATACTTCACTTCTTAGATAGATTAAAGTTAAAACAGAATGTCATAAGCTCTAAACAAAAATTATTTATTAAGTGGATGGCACCTTTAGCTGATCCCTTCGTGTGATTGGCTGTTGAGATGAATGTCAACAAAGAGTTTCCACCAATGACATGGAAGCTCAGGAATTCTTACTTGACACAATCAGTGATTGGCTGTTGTGGTGAATGTCAACAAAGAGTTTCTACCAATGACATGGACTCAGGAATTCTTACTTGAACACAATCAGTGATTGGCTGTTGTGGTGAATGTCAACAAAGTTTCCACCAATGACATGGAAGCTCAGGAATTCTTACTTGAACACAATCAGTGATTGGCTGTTGTGGTGAATGTCAACAAAGAGTTTCCACCAATGACATGGAAGCTCAGGAGTTCTTACTTGAGCACAACAACCCGCCTTATGGGCTGCTGTTTGGCTATGATAGTTCAACGTTGAGGCAGCAGATAGCTGCTGTACGTATGTATGTACCATTGGACTAGCTGCACCATTACAGTTGTGACCATTATCACACTCGACTTGATAATGGTCCAAGACGGACTGAAACGTCGTCGTCTCCTCATCTTGAGTTTAGTTCTCAGACATATGATTCTGTCACTTACTTCTTCTTAGACAGATTCGATGTTCGAAAAAGACTTTCTTCTTGGCTGCAACATTAAGGTAAGAAAGATAATCAAATTATTCCCCTAGCAACAAATGTAAGGAAGTATTTGTCGTAAAAAAATACTTAATAAGTAATCAACATGACAACGAGGAACACTTAATTCCACAAATCATTCAAGGAGGCGACACGTCTTAAATATTTGCTAGTTTTTTCCTCTCAAACCACTATGGCCAGTTATCGGTAAATATTCCAGAACTAGGTAAGATAGACGAGAGAAATTTTCTATTTATATTGTTATTGCTGCTATTTATTATCAAATATGAAATGAAGAAAGGCTTAACCCAGTCTTAATTAACATTACCTTACTTAAATAACCTAGCCTGGTCTTACCTTATCTAGTCTAACCTAACCTGGTCTTAAACAGCATTAACTAAACTAGCCTAAGTTAACCTTACTAAACTAGCCTAAGTTAACCTTATCTACTTGGTGCCTTTGATAATTACTTACTTAACCATATCTAAGCTAACCTTACCCAATTTAGCCTTTCCTAACTTAGCCTTACCAATCCGAGCCTTCCATAATTAAACCAAGACTAACTTTGGCTTCCCTAACCTAGCCTTACTTAACCTAACCAATTTTACGTAACCTATCCTTGGCCTAACCTAGATTAACCAAACCAAATTTAAACACAATACAGTACCTCATAAAGGGCACTGAGTACTCTTTTTTTTTTGGGTTCGGTACAGATTGTAGAGTAGTTTATTCCGAAGGAAAGGAAAGGTGTTTAATTGTTGTACAAAGTAGGTACGTCTAGCTTAGACCTATGATTTAGCCTAGTTAGGTAGGGCAATGTGGTGTATACCGTCTAGCGACATACCAATGCAGCTGATCATACCAGTAATATACCAATTCATGTTGCGGTGAAGCTATACTTTATAGGCCTAGTTACTAACAAGTATCTCTCACATTTTTTATTAATGTTAGAAATAACATATGACTCGAGCCTCCTTGGTTGACTGGGTACTCTTTGGGTGATTGGAACCTATTTTGGTAACTAGAATCTCCTTGGGTAGCTGGAGCCTCCTTGGGTGGGCAGGAAGGGCCGAAAGTTCCATTTGGACAGCAGATTGGTGTCTCTGGAATCCTTCCTTATTGTAAGGCACTACGGGCTCACCATAGCCCGTGCTACTTGGAACTTTGTTCCAAGTAGCGAATCTTTAACAACATTTCTTATTGTGGGTGCTGGTGTCTCAGAGGGTAGAACTGCAGACTGCAGCAGCTTGTGGTAGCCTATGAGGTTGTGTCTATATTGGCTTTGGGTTTTTGTCATTGTATGTTATTTTAAGGTGTCTATTTAATAGAAATATTAATTCTTATTATCCCTAATGTATTAGACCTACTGTTTCCAAAGTTGAAAAACTATTTGTAATGAAAATCTAAAACAAAAGTTGAATGTTGCAATCTCTTGATGCCAACAAGCGGGTTACAAGTGCAACGTTTTATAAATAAATTAACAAATTGTAATCTGTAATTTCCAGATTAGCCTATCATCCTCAGACATTCCTTCCCCCCCCCCCCCGGCCCCACCCTATACTATAATTTTTTTAGCACAAGTTACCGGACTAACCTTGACTTTAAGGAGTAGTAATTAGTGTTTTAACAGTATTTTTTCAGGCTAAGAGATCTTCATAGGTGACAGCACATTTAATGCCTTAGGGCTATAGGCCTTCCCTAAATGTTGAATCCAATGTTTGTACCTCTATAACAATTCTATATAGAAATGTATAATATAGTAGGGCGGATGCCTAGTACTTTGTGTTCATCATTATCATAGCCTAGGGTGTCATACTAGGGTGTCAGGTATGGCATCACTACATTAGAATGTAAAGTTAGAGTGTATGTTATGATGTCACTCTAATAGGTTGTAGCAACAATGTTATTTTAAGGAATGACGTCGCTGTCAAGTTCCTTGAGGTGCAGTTCTGAGCTGTAGGGTGACTTAGTCAGTTGTAGAACGGACTCAGCAGTTGTGTAGCATTTTTTTTTTCGATAGGTTTATAAACGAAATATTGCTTGGAATTTTTATTAACAAAAATTTGCATTGGAAAATGTCTTTTGTACATTCAATATTATGCTATGTTATTATAGCATCCACAGAATTTAATATTGTTTAGATTATTAGATTTAATATTGTTTAGATTTTTAGATTTAATATTGTTTAGATTATTAGATTTAATATTGCTTAGTGTATACAATATTATTACAAATATTTCCGTTTGGCGTTACCTAACATTAAATATATTTGTAAGATTACAATAATGATAATGTATTATATGCAGTTAAAGAGTTTTCCATTAACGATATTAACTAATTAAATTAGCGATAATATGATATATATATAATATATATATATATATATATATATATATATATATATATATATATATATATTATATATATCACTAAGAACTCTTTGACCCGGCCAGGATTCGAACCCATGCCGTCCAGGATCACCCCTAAACGTACACAGTACCGTGACCACCGCACCAATGATCGTCTACTTGCGCGTTCATGCAGCTTTCTCACACACACACACATATATATATATATATATATATATATATATATATATATATATATATATATATATATATATATATATATATATATATATATATATATTTATATATATATATATATATATATATATATATATATATTTCAGTCACAGTTTAAAGTTTCTGTAGCCTAGTGCCTGTGATAAAGAGGCCACGTTCACACTTGGAATAGGATGGTCACTGCTTTTTATTATTATTATTATTTTCTACCACAGACGTGGCCACACATTTACAATGCTAACCAGCATATATACATTTTCTTGACCTCAATGGACAGGGTGAAAGATTTGCCAAACATACAGTTCAGAGATTTATTAAACAACCACAGAAGGTGATCGTAGTGCTTTTAAAATGTTAGGCTAAACTACATACGTAAATACATAGATTTATGAATGCATTAATGTGAATTTATAATGGTGAAATGCAATTCTGATCAGCTTTATACTTTATGCACATACATACACACACACACACACACACATACATACATACATACATACATACATACATACATACATACATACATACATATACACATACATACACATATATTGTCTCTTACTCTGACAGGGTGAGATAGCTGACAAGAGAAACTAGTGTGCAATTAAGAACTTAACCACTGAAGGTGATTAAGATACTTTTACAAGCTCAGGTTATATAGTTACATTACATGGTTAATCTAGGGTACAAGTCCAATATATCATCAAGTGTTCCAGTACTCATATAGTAGTTACAGAGTTCAGCATACCTCAGCCCAGGAGGGCGAAAGTCAGACAATATAGGACATTCTACAATATAATGTTCAAGTGAGGGCATGTTTTCTCTTTCACAAAGTCGACACATTGTGTACTCGACATTTGGGTTTTGAGGAAGCTGCCAGATACGTCTATATCCCAGACGTATTCTGACCACTATAATATCACATTGCCGAGTTCTTGCTCTATTAGTCCCATATGTGAATGTCTCCTCACGATATCTATCATAATATTTAATACTGCAACTTTCAGGTCTTTGTGAATTTGTTAGGTCGGTGAGATCTTCATTAGATATTTGTTTAAGTATTCTCTTTGTCACTGCTAGTGAAACACCCATATCAATTTCTACTACTGGTTTTCTACAAGCTGTGTTTGCAAGCATATCAACTGTGTCATGCCTAGAGATGCTAACATGTGATGGTATCCATAGGAACTTAATTTCAAATCTGTTTTCTTTAGCAGTTAAAACATTCATTCGAATATCACTGACTATTTTCTGGGTATCACTACTATGTGCATTCAGTGCCAGGAGTGCACTCTGCGAGTCACCGTCCACTGCCTTTGTCTTTTAAAAATTCAGTGGCAAGGTATATGCCTGCAAGCTCGGTTTGGAGTTGTACTTGCCCAATCATTGACACGCTTCATTGCTGTATGTACGAGAAAAGATTGTTCAAATATATTACATGCACATCCGGTACATTGTCCACCTTCTTCTATAGAACCGTCGGTATAGCACTGATACACATCATTACCCATACCATGAGTACTCTCAGTGATGCTTTTCAGTGTTATCTGTTTTAATAATGTAGAGTGCACATTATCTTTCTTGGGTGCATTTACAAAATCAACTGATAGATCCCAGTTATCCCATAGAGTAATTGGTTGATTAATCATTAATTGGGTTGGGTACATATTTAAGATTTTGATGGAATTGGCTACCTTGTAGAACCAAAATGCATAATCAGATTTCGCTCTTCTTCTATATACCTCAGGTGAGTGTAGCATATTAGAAAGTTTTTCTTGAAACCTCACTGCTGGTAGGTAGATTATTATTGTCACTGCTGGTAGGTAGATTATTATTGTCACTGCCGGTAGGTTGATTATTATTGTCACTGCTGGTAAGTAGATTATTATGGTCACTGCTGGTAGTTGAAGTCAGGCAGTTGGTACATAATTTGCATAGGCAGTAATATCGCAATTGATGCATGCCGAATCGCAACCAACTCCATTGATTTGACAACTTGCGGCAGTATTACACATTAGGGAGTCTTCCCAGGTTTCGTAGACCTATTTGCATAAAGAAACCGAGTTCAGATGATTATATATGTACACTTGGATAGACCTAAGAAGAAAGCCGTTTTAAAAATTTATGAATCCAACTTTATTTTCAAGAATATTAATTACTGTATATATTATAAATGTTTAATATATTTTAGAGATTCGCATGAATATATATTAGGCTCTGTTGTTCATAATTAGGTATAGGTTGACAACTTGCAAAAAGTTGTCTGATGTCTCCTAGTATACAAAAAGATTTTACATTTCTCCACTCACTCTCCATCTCCTACACTCTCCATCTCACTATCTACACTCCATCCAACATCTACACTCTCCATCCCACCACTACATTCTCCATCTCACCAATTACAGTCCCCATTCTACCACCCACACAACCATCCCAGCATCCCACCACGTACATTCATCATCCCATCACTTGCAATCACCATCACACCATCTACACTATTACATCACCTACGCTTTCTACCTACTCTCACCATCTCACCACCTACACCAACCCCTCAACACCTACACCTTGAACTTACCAGAGGGCCGGCGCGAACTCCATCTTCGTCGACACAGAACACAGTTCCTGTCTGTTGGAGCCCGCTATTTCCTTGCTTTTGATGAACAGTATAGTTCCCATTGTTCAACTGGCACTGGAGCTGTACTATGACGCCAGCATCTTGGTACAGCTGCGTGTGCCGTGCGCACTCTATGTGAGACAGACAGACAGAGACAGATGGCTAGTTACAAACTTAAACATTGTCATTATCTATATATTTACAATATATTATTCTTACTTTATGTCCCCAAAGTTATCATCTTCATACTTCCCTCCCACCTAACTCCACTGCCCAAGTCTCATTCTAATATGCAGCTCTCACTGCTCTGTTTGCTAAATGAATACATCAACAGAGAGGTTTGAACCCCCTTGGTGAGGAGGAAGTACTCACGGCAGCCTGGAGAATTGGACCCGGTGAGAGGCGGTTGGTCCATATACTTGTCGTAGCACTTACACCTGCAACACACACCACGACTCCCATCACTACAATAACACTAGCATGATTGCATTATGTATCATTACATCAATCATCTATTTTTCTAACGTACTCAACCTCCAGCGCGATAGCAACTTGTCGGAACAATTCTGTTTTGAATTCTGGAGTTAGGTTACCTAGGTCACGATTAGTCAAGCATTGAAGTGCCTACCTACGAAACCTGTACATCTTTCCTCAGTCATAGGGGCTTTAATGTGCATGTATTGAACACTTTTTGAGCTGCCAAGCATTACGAGGTTGTTTTTGACAGTAACAACTTGGGTCGACATCAGCCTCGCTAGGATCTCAATCCATCACGTAAACTCTTAAATTTACCTGAATTTACCTGAGGGCCACTAATACTAGTGGCCTCGATGAGGACAGGAAGCCGACGGTTTGTCAAAGGTTCCCTCATTTGCCCTGATCTTTTCCATCTGTATTTTAAACCCCAGCAGAGTTTTGGCCTTTACGGCTTCGGCGGGTAGGCAGTTCCATGGGTTTACCGTGGGCTTTATAAATAGATATTAAGCACCCATGATCGAGGACTGATATACAGATGCCCTCATATGGAATGTTATATAGGCACCGATTTGAAATTATTTGGGTAGTAAAGGGTAAATCAAAACACACACACATTACAGTTGCATGTGCAGAAGAGAGATAAAGCCTAGCAAGTGTAAATTTAAATCATGTGATTGCTTATCTGTGAAAACATAGTTGGTCTTAGGTTAAAAACGATATCAGAACAATATTAATTTGATATCTACTAAAATGGTCGTTTCATTGCGTCTTGTGTATGTATTTCATTGCCACTGGAAGCAGATTACCTGTCAATGATTTCGAGGATCAACGTCTCCGCGGCCCGGTCTCTGACCAGGCTTCCTGGTTGATAGTCTAGTCAGTCAGACTGCTCGATGCAGTGTATTTAGTTTGGTCATATTGAACGAATGGTTGATAATAGTGAAGAGAAAGTACAGAAGTATATTTGATGATAGACAAAGATGAAGGTTCAGAACATGGACAAATGCGTTGTTTTATCTGTTCTTTAAAAATTACAGTCTGTACGAGTGTGTGTGTGTTCAGTGCACTATTGAACACACACTTCAGAGATCTACTACTGCTAGTCCTTGAAGCTCAGGCCTGTGCTGAAGGCTGCAAATCTAACCCTTACATATACAAGAGCAGAAATGCTGACGACTACAAGGTTTATTAACCATCTGCTGCTCAGTGATGAACTTGATATCATAGGGATGAAGTTCAAGTCTGCAGTGAGAGTCATGTGCAGTCTCCTAGCAAGGCAGCCAGGAAAATTATAGCCCCCATGGTGCATCTTGTACCTTCTGTACAACAGTGTCTAGAAGGTACAAGATGCAGATCTATGAAGCACAAGTTCCCTCCCATCTTGAGTATGAGCTGCCCCTCCTTCCTCACTAGACATATCGGTGGCCATTTTTTATATATAAGGCCAATGTTCTCAAGATACCTCCACCGGTAGCTTAGCCGATAATTACTAAATACTCGTAGTTTAAGAACGCCTAAGCACTTATGAAGTCGTTCATAATAATAACTGAGTTGAAGACGATCTCGTAAATGCCAACTAAGTCACCCTGATCCTGATAAAATGGTACATGTAAGTAAACAATAATAGCTTTGTAAATCCGGCCCAAGGTTCTTTAAAACTCACGAGCTGATGTCGCATTGCCTGGCGCTGTAGGACCCATCGGGATCGCAGAACAGAAGCTTGTAGGGGCCTCGTACACCCTTCAAGGCCATATGCTCGGTCAGTTTGACATGGGCTACGTACTCACTCTCACACCGCCGCAGGTACTGCTCTCCCGTCACTGTGCTATTATCTGCCGAAGTAATGCTGAGGATCAGTTTAAGTAATGTTTAATGCTTCAGGATCTGCCTTGCCGAGTGCCATACGGACAAACCTAAGCATAGCATCATAGAACAGCGACGATGAGCGGTCACCTTCATTAAAGTATCCAATCCTCTCCGCCAACTGCATCAATTCTAACTCTTAACAACACGACCCGTGTTCAGGCTATGTTCATTCCATCCAGCTGTCGACCCCAAAGACACATTCATCAGTATTAATTTGTTGTTCATTCAAAATAGTAATTTTATCAAATAGAAATTAATGTATATTAGCATATTGTGTATATATTTAGTCGTAGGTTAGGTTAGATGTTTAGATTCTATTGGCAATTATTTCTATCTGTAGTACGTGGGTGAAGCATTTACAGCGTTATCATTCGAACAGATTGTTAGCGAAGTTAGCGAAACGATTGTTAGCGAAGCGATTGTTAGCGAAGTAGCGAAACAAAACAGATTGTTTTGCCCGAAACGCATTGCGTAATAGTGGCTTTAGGCATTGTATGTACTAGCTCTATCTATAAATCGATCCACTTATGTAAAATCTCTCTATGTATGTACCTTTCCTGAATAAACATATTTATTATTATTTATTTAAGTACTGTTCCAGAAATGTTTAAACGTCATCAGTCTAAGAGTCGTGTGTAAAGCGTTCAGTCCGTCTTCACAAAGGCCAAATGCTCGTTAATCGAGCCACCAAAGCCCTTGTTTATGAGTGAAAACTGGTTTGCACACGACTCACAACTCCTGACATTCGAATATTTCCCCAATTTGTTTCAGTAAGGGGATTTTGTATATTCCATAAGAACCTAGGGCTAGCACTTTACATTTAACAACGACTGGGTAGCCTAATGTATACCAGACCCTTGGCTATTAATTTTAGAGATTCTAAACTAAACAATTTAATATCGGCTACATATAACAATAAACCTAAATTCTCATTAAACTATTTAACATTAGAAATAGAATAGAAATAGAACTGACAGCAGTGAAGAAAGTGCTTGGCAGCTTCGGGTAGATTATTGCCGTAGGGAATGGCGGTGACCGGGTCAATGCAGTAACACCAGCCGTCCTCACACTGCAGGGGCTCGTAGTTACCATTCTCCAGACAGTGAAGGGTTATGGTAGTCTTCCCTGCCTGCTGCAGCTCCCACACTCGCCGGGAACACTCTGAGCCACAGCAAAACTAATATTATCGTATACGTTCATTTTTCTTAGTCAAGCTGTTGGGAAATATTTGTAGAATTCAATATGAGTTAAATATCTGAGCTAAATATTTCACGGGAAAGATGTTTTGCGTATTATAGCAAACCAATAGAAGGGCGAGGTACGAATCGTCCGCAGATCTGACCAATGGACTAGGAGTGTTTTTCTGCTATATTTGATAGCCAAGCGTTAACAAACTATATGTTAGGATTTACTTTTAATCAGACATATATAATTCACTGTTAAATGAGCAACTATGCCTTTACAAAGATTTATTCTTGACGAAAAGAAATGTTCAGGCTTTATAAAAATTAAAGTTGCTCCAGGACTGAAAGAGAGAGAGAGAGAGAGAGAGAGATACTCACTACAGTTCATGGAGTTATAAAGTTTTTTCTGCTCTGGGAAGGCTTCTCCGTAGATTCTGTTGCCATCTGGATCAACACACACACCTGCCGGGGAAGACACTCACCTTGTACAAAGACTTCGTTAAACATACTATAGTCATAGTCATCTTAGGCATCCTTCTATGTTCATATAATTATATATAATATATACTTTGTCTAGCTGGAAATTTGTGCCTCTGTGGTTTTTGTTGTGTACTTTATTCAGAATTAGTTTAGGCCTGGCTGTTTACCTCTAACTGTCAAGTCACTCGTAAACACACATTTCCGCCTGTATTCAGGACGAATTATTCATGTTTACCAACCAGAATGATCAGTAACATGGTAATTGTGGTATACTGTATGTATGTATATATATATATATATATATATATATATATATATATATATATATATATATATATATATATATATACAACTTTAGAACACTTTCCCACCAGGAGACTCGAACCCTAGCCAGCACAGAAGCCTTCCAGCAACTGGCATAACAGGTACGCCTTTAACCCACTGCACCATGCTCAGACCCTTAAAGGAGATGGTAATTTCGGGGTATTTAAACCCCCCAAAGATCACCACCTCCCAAGGGCAACTAGAGCTAGTGAGGGGTCACTTACGTTTTTCATCAAATCCCTGTTAATATGGGAGAACTCTGTGTCTATGCTTGATGCACAACTTGCCTAAACACGCAAGTGAAGTTATACAACTTTAGAACACTTTCCCACCAGGAGACTCGAACCCTAGCCAGCGCAGAAGCCTGCCAGCAACTAGCATAACAAGTACGCCTTAACCCACTGTACCACGCTCAGACCCTTAAAAAGAGATGGTAATTTCGGGGTATTTAATGAACACATTGTAATGAACAGGGTGAGAATAGCTTGAAGTACCTCATCCCTTTGTGAATATTTATATCTCAATGAACTTATTAAAATGTTCAATTTCTTACAAAGTTATTTACAAATAAATTTAATCAGCCACGATAAGACGAAAGCAATTCAGAACTCTACTGGGTCCATTAAGGGAAATCAGGAAGCCCCAACGGAGAAGAACTGAAATAAAACCGTTTCATTGACACCAACTTCAGATATGGTTATAGAACAAAAGAACATAAAAGAACCAGCTAATGATGAATGAGTATTTAGGGAGTGACTCTGCCTATTAGGCTAGCTGACCTTTTATCCATTGCCTATTAGGCTAGCTGACCTTTTATCCACTGCCTATTAGACTAGCTGACCTTTTATCCACTGCCTATTAGGCAAGAAGACCTTTTATCCACTGCTTATTAGGCTAGCTGACCTTTTATCCACTGCCTATTAGGCTAGCTGACCTTTTATCCACTTCCTATTAGGCTACCTGACCTTTTATCCTGCTCCCCTCTGGGTCCCTTGCATTGCTTGGCCTCGTACTCGTTCTGGGGGGTACAATCGGGCCTCCAGCGGTAGTCGTCACGGTAAGGAAGGTAGGCATCACTGTTTATGGCTTCGTCGTAATTTTGCTGGGTTAAGAGGCAGCCTTTATCTTGCGAGTCTGTGAAAGGTAATCAATATTAGCCAATCTCGGCCATGATGTTGGGTTGAAGACACACACACACGTGTGTGTGTGTGTGTGTGTGTTCTGGAATAATCGAGGGAGGGATATACACAATGTAAGTGAGAGAGACGATAAAGTGTGCCAGTGTAACAAGCGCAGAGAAAGAAGAGCGAGTCACATCAACTTACTAGGCTGACACTTGTGCTGAGAGGTACAGAAATAGGTATGGTTGCACCAGGAGGACTCCACCACGTTGTCTTCCCTTGCTGAGGTAATCCCGACCATGATGGGCACATCACCAACTGATTTGTCGTCGATGGCACCCGTGCATGGTTCGCCTTTCTCTGGAAGTCATGAAAGGAGGTTTAAAGTACAAATTTTCGACTCGTAATTGGGAATTCCGGGTTCGATCGCCAGGCGAGACAAATGGTCGGGCACTTTTCTCATAGCCTGATGCGTCTGTTGACCAAAAAAATTATATACGTACCTGGAAGTTAATCAATTGTTGCAAACTGGAGATGGTCAGTAGGACCAGGGAGGACCTCGATACAGATTTAGATTCTTTATTCAGGTAAAAGTACGTACATCCATTGAGTTACATACATAATGATGGATTTAAAGATAGAGATAGTACATACAATACTTAAAGCCACTAGTACGCATAGCGTTTCGGGCATTACAAGCCTAATACAAGTCGAAGACAGATTTCCTGTCACCGATAAATTGAATTATTATTAAATAGTGGTGTGGGAGAGATTTCTGAAACTGGATCTAGGCATGATTATCGAATTGGAACTCAAGGGTCAGCGTTCATAGAGGATAGTCAGAGTGGAAAACACTTGCAGGTCGAATGCTCCAAGGTTTGGTATTGAAACATCTGGTGATTTATATAGAGGTGCAAACAAGAAACACACACACACACACACACACACACACACACAACACACACACACACACACACACACACACACACACACACACACACACACACACACACACACACGAGATACAGACCGTCCGCCCCTACCCAGGACTTACCTCTGAATCTGACACAGGCTCCGCAGCAGCCGAACTGGGCGACGCCCTCCATATAGAGAGTGCCTTCTGGACAGTCGGAGGCCAAGACGGGCTCTTGACAGGTGACGTAGAGGCACAGCTGTTGACCCATGCGCATGCGGGCGACCCCATGTGGAAAAAACAGCGCTCACAATCATTTTTTTTTCGATGCAGAGACATTATGAAAGTGTCTGAAATGATTTCGAAAGTGTGCGTATAATACGCAAATGGAAGCGAAATTAATAAATAGGTACTGTGTAAATGGTTGTGAAAACAGGTTGAATGAAGATGATTATGAATGAACCAAGTTGTTATAGGGTGGTTGTGAATTATACATTCACAAGAACAGCTGTATAACGTGAATATGTATTTATTTGTCGACTTAAAGACACGTAAAAAGGTTTCTGTAAATAAACAGAACATATTCCAGTGAAGGTACGCAATGGCGACATTGAATTGGATGGATAAGGATTTGGAATGGGACGGGGGAAAGGAATGGTGTCCAACCCCTTGGACGTGGGGGGAGGGGATTGAACGCCGACCTGCATGAAGCCAGACCGTCGCTCTACCGTCCAGCCCAAGTGGATGGGCATCTACAGGTTCGAGCTGTTAGCTCTTGGACCAGAGCTGTTAGATCTTGAAGCTAAATCAATTGTGAATTGATTTAGCTACAACAACTTCCTCGTCTAACCCATTCCAGTTTTTGACAACATTAACACTAAGTTTTGTGTCTCTTGAGTTTCCATTTATGACCTCTAGTTCTGGTGTTCCTAGCTATGGATAATATTTCTTTGTCTATGTGAGGCTCACCAGCTGAGGGTCGGTGTTGATCAAGTCTTGGAGGGCTTCAATCCCTTCTGTTATTTGGGCCGTCGCCTGCGTCGTCACCCTTATCAGCACCACCGCCTGCAGCAGCGCCAACAGCACCGCCAGGCGAGCACCGCCACGCCCAATACTTCTACATGTTGCTGCTGCTACTGCTGCTGGTGCTGGTGCTGCTGCTGGTGCTGCTGTTGGTGCTGCTGCTGCTGCTGTTTGCGGCGCTTTCCTCTCTTGGGCTCCTCCAAGGGCTCCCATTATTTAGTTGCTGAAATAAAATTATTGGAGTAAGTCAAGGATATCCTCTTATGGTGTAGGAGTAAGTAAGGATAGCCTCTTATGGTATAGGAGTAAGTCAAGGATAGCCTCTTATGGTGTAGGAATAAGTAAGGATAGCCTCTTATGGTATAGGAGTAAGTCAAGGATAGCCTCTTATGGTGTAGGAATAAGTAAGGATAGCCTCTTATGGTATAGGAGTAAGTCAAGGATAGCCTCTTATGGTCTCTGAGTAAGTCAAGGATAGTCTCTTATGGTCTCGGAGTAAGTCAAGGATAGCCTCTTATGGTCTCGGAGTAAGTCAAGGATAGCCTCATACAGTGTAGGGTGTAAGGTACGTTTCCTTTCACCTGATGCTCTGTTCACCTAGCAGTAAACAGGTACCCGGAAGTTATGCATCTTTTGTAGGGGGTAGTTCGACTGAGAGGGGGGAACCTCGATAGCAAGTGTATATATACCCCAGGCTTTGTGTCCCCGACCAAGGAATTATTGCTTATAACATTGTTTCAACGTGGGCGCTATCACCCCTGCCAGGTCCTTACATAAATTCTTACTGTTTGTTGTTGTTAAAGATTCGCTACCTGGACAAAAAGTTCCAAGTAGCACGGGCTATGGTGAGCCCGTAGTGCCTTACTTGTTATTTTACTGTTAAGGAGAGCAACCGACTGACGGTGGAGGGTTGATTGCGCAGTTGCACTTACTTTGCATATGCTTTTCGAAGTGATAAATGATGGTAAATGTCTCTTTCAAAATCTTAATGTGGTAGAGAATATTATTTATATTTATTACAGATTGAAGGACCGTTATTTATTATAACTGAATTATAATTTTTTGTGTATTTTCTTGGTGATTTGCTAATAGAAATGCAATGGATTAAGTGAG
>WNGS01164437.1:25946622-25966179 GCA_020271785.1 Procambarus virginalis
GCTCTTGGTGCTTCGGAGCTCATTAACTGTTTATAATGGAAACAAAGCCGCCAAAGATTGAGAAAAGATGTACACGTTCGTAAGTGTTTGCATAAGTGCTTTCGTGAATCTGACCCCAGAAGTGAGTGTTCGATCCTATGGTATAGTTTCAATATGTTGTCATAGACGTATCTGGCTCTTACGACTTCGTTGTTGCAGTACCTGCTGCAATCGCCAATGGTACCTTTGTTGTCAAAATCAGAATACAAGGGAAGATAAAATTAGGGAAGATTATAACACATTAATGAAGATGACGAATCACAATAATGTTGGCTGAAGATATGATGAACAAATCACACTTCAGAAGATGAAGAAATGACGACGTTTCGGTCTGTCCTGGATGGACCGAAAGACTAATATAACGAAGTTGGTAACGAATAACAGTATATATATATATATATATATACTGTATATTCATTCATACATTAATATTCATTATTATTTTTTGTGATTGTAAATCATTTAATACATTATTAATATTTTACAAGAATGAGGTTTATCAATACTATTAGGGTTCTTTGTATTTATGTACTGCAAGTGCAGTACTGTATTAACACTTAGTGGGGCCAACCAGAGGCTTAGGGCCCATGCAGGAATATACCTACAAAAAAAAAAAAAACCTACTGCACTATACAGTAATGACAGTATTAAGCTGTATGAGTATTGGTGTTATATATGACTTAACAAGTATCATTTCTTGGCAGATTGATCGAGATGGCAACGGATTCATTGATATGTCAGAGCTCAAATCTGCTCTCGAGATTGTGGGCTTCAAGCTTCCTCAGTGGCAAGTACGTAAGATGATTGAGGACTGGGACAAGAGCACTAACGGACCTGGCAAAGGAAAACTCAGCTTCGACGAGTTCCAGAATGTAAGTTCATTTATGAGTCTCCGTGGTGTAGTGGTAAGACACTCGCCTGGCGTTCGCGAGCGCTATGTCATGGGTTCGTATCCTGGCCGGGGAGGATTTACTGGGCGCAATTCCTTAACTGTAGCCTCTGTTTAACGCAACAGTAAAATGTGTACTTGGTTGTAACAAGGATTCTTCGCGGCAGGGGATCGTATTCCAGGGACCTGCCCGAAACGCTACGCGTACTAGTGGCTGTACAAGAATGTAACAACTCTGTATATATCTCAAAAAAAAAAAAATAGTGAGCTGCAGAATGCAAGGTTATCAAGCAATCCTGATTTATACAGATACAGATGTTAATACAAATATAATTAAGCCCAAACAATGGGATAATACTGCACTGTATTGTATAACATGTTGTTAGAGGCCTTTCATTAGTACGGTAAAGTTGCCAACTTATAATGTATAAAGTATTAACAATGTTTTTAATTAAAAAGTGATTTTGATTAAAATAAAGATTTAAGTAAAATGTTAAAATTTAGACAATGAAAATGATCATTTGGTTATCTTTCTTATTAGATGTGTGCTGGCTTGAAGGCTCAAGACATTGCCAGCTCATTTAAAAAATGGTGAACAAACGTGAAAACCTTGAAACGCTAGGAGGCATGTCAACGGCATCCTCAGAGGGCACTACCCACTCTGTTCGTCTTGAGGAACAGTTGGCATTCTCTGACTGGATAAACTCCAACCTTGGGCATGATCCTCATCTCAAACATCTTCTACCCATTGATGGGGAGGGCCGCTACCTGTATGATAAGGTCAAGGATGGTATTCTTCTTTGGTAAGTTATATTTTGCAAGCATACCTTACCTACCTTGTTGTAGTTATGAGGATCAACATTCTCCAGGGTCCGATCTCTGACCAGGCCTCCTTGTTGATTGTTCGGTCAACCAGGCTGGTGGATGCAGCTGCTCGCAGCCTGCCAGATGAATCACACAGCCTGGTTGATCAGATATATATATATTGTGTTGCATTATGCATGTGCTTCATTTATTAGGACTCTGAGGCATTAGGATTTTGATTCAAGTTTTCTTGATCTTCATATGTCTTGCATATTCCCTGTAGCAATATAATATATTGGTTCTTCATACTGTACTCTTCTCTTGAACTTTTTTTAATTTTGTTACATGAAATAGATTTAGATTTTATAAATTTGTAATTCTAAGTGGACTAAGTGGCACAGCACTGTACAGTATTTTCTTTGTGCACATCTCTGAGGACAATAATTGATATTTCATTTCATTTAATTTCAGCAAAGTGATCAATCATTCATGCCCAGACACCATCGACGAGAGAGCAATAAACACCAGGAACCTGACACTGTACACTAAGCACGAGAACCTCACTCTGGCACTAAGCTCTGCTCAGGCCATTGGCTGCAATGTTGTCAATATTGATGCTCATGACTTGGCCAAAGGTGAGAAATGCTCGATAAGGATTTATTTTAACTATGTCCAGTGTCTGAATTTTTCTTCTTCTTCTTCTTTGAAAAGGTGAGAAATTTGAAGAATGGGAGTAGGAATATCACATGTTCTGTAGATGTTTTATGAGTTGTACCAAAACATAACACATTGTACCTGATTTACCTTGTCAGTTGGTGGGTGATGTCTAATTTACAATTAAATTAACTTGTTTTCATTCTATGAAACTTGTTTTTTTGGTTCACAGTAATCCATACTTTTATGGTATATATAATGTTTTACATTTCCTTATCTATGGCAACTATGGGGGATTGAGATCTTTATGCCCTGCTTCCTAGACATTTATACGTACAGTCGTAGCTACTTATATGTGTGTGCACAAAAGTCTTTGTCTGTTCCTTTTTTTATTTTTAGGCCTGATGATTCTGTTAAATGCTACTATTACACCTAAGCCACAGCTGTGACTCGGGTGCATGATCTAGGGACATAGGTGTTTATTGCAATGTTCAGGTTTTTTTAGGTTGTCTCCTAACTGTATGCAAGCTGGAAAAATATTGCATGGCATTTTGTCTTGATTAATGCATTTATTGAATGAAATAATGCAGAAATATTTTTTTCTGAAACAGGCAAACCTCACTTGGTGTTGGGGCTGTTGTGGCAGATTATCCGCATTGGGTTGTTCAACCAGATTACCCTGGAACATTGCCCAGGTCTTGCAAACCTGCTGGAAGATGGAGAGAAGATTGAGGAGCTGATGAAACTCTCTCCAGAAGCTATACTTCTACGATGGGTTAACCACCACCTGGAGCGTGCAGGTGTTAACAGGTATGTGACTTCTGATTTAATACTTGTTAAGCAAACTTCTATTTAGCAGAGATATTAAACAGAGATTTATTGTTACTAAAAGTCACAATAATGTGGCTAAAAATGAGTAACCCAATCCACGCTTACGAACAGAGAGGAAAATGAACAATGTTTTGGTCTGTCCAGAGTGGACCAAACCATCATCACTTTCCTTTCTTTTCATATATATGGGTTGGGTTACTTTTTACTCTAGTTATTTCCTAATTGAGCTCATTCTTCCCCAGTTATGTCTTTAAATTAACTAGTAAGTTCACAGCATTTAGTTCTGTTGTATGCTTAAAATGCACATTTATTTTCTTACGTGATTCTGAGGGTGTCTTTGCAGGATCGTTATTAGATATATAAAGACGTTTATTCATTTCCACAGACGATGCACGAACTTCATGGGTGACATCAAGGATTCCGAGATCTATTCTCATTTGCTGAAGCAGATTGGACCTAATGATGCTGGTGTTACCATGGAGGCACTTTCTGTAAGTTGGCTGCTGTTATTATTTTTCAGTTTCATGATATATTATTTACTTGATAATTTCTTCATGTCTATAATATTTTATTTATTTTTAGGTATTGATACACGAATAAAGTATTGTAGTGATATACAAGAGCACTCTATAAACATGTATAATTTAGCATTTTGATAATTGTATAAATATTAATTGAGTATCATTTAAGGCTGTCGTGATACATCCATTTGAATTTTAACTCTATTAAATTCTCCAGGAACAAGATTTAATAGCAAGAGCAGAGATCATGTTGCAACAGGCAGAGAAACTGGGCTGCCGCAGCTTCCTCACTCCACACGATGTAGTGGAGGGAGTTTATAAGCTGAACGTGGCATTTGTCGCAAACCTCTTCAACAACCACCCTGGTTGGATAAACCTGAAAATATTGACTTTGAAGGTCTTGACCACATTGAAGAGACAAGAGAAGAGAAGAGTACGTGTTGATAGAGATTGGCAAATACTGTATGCCATAAGCGCAATGTTTCATAAATATCTTATTCAATGTAGGAGTCTTGCAGATGCATTCCACTGAAATCTTGAGTCCTGTTAATTTGTTTAACATTTTTCAATCTAAATTCCTTTTTAGTATAATACTGTATTATTAAATTAGTTAAGAATTTTATATCTTGGCAAATGGTTAAGGAAATGTTACTAAAAGTATACAGTGTCGTATATACAAATTCTATTTGTTACAGCTTACCGCAACTGGATGAACAGTATGGGTGTCAATCCCCATGTTAACTGGTTGTACTCCGACCTCGCTGACGGCATCATCATTTTCCAGCTGTATGACATCATTAGACCTGGTGTTGTTGACTGGAAGCGCGTCCACAGGTAAATGTTGTTGCTCACTTGAAAAGTACTTCGGTTATTTATAGGTGTTCGTAACTATTATTTTCTTCAGCTGCTGCAATTTTTGTGTTTATTGGTTTGTAAATGCATTGTTTATCTATAACTTCATTTCATTACTTTTCTATCCTTTCCAAGTGCTGTAAATGCTTCTGTTCAAAACACTCTTCTAGATGTTTTTTTTTATATATTTTTTGTTTCTTCTGGAAAGTGTTAGTACAGTATCTTGTGAAAAATTCTTAATATTGACTTGAAATTTAAAGTAATTTAGTTTGAGAACAAAATTAAGTGCCGAGTTAAATGAAAAGCCCGTATCTTAGTAGCTCTTCTCGGCCTTATGTAATAAACATGGAACAAGATATATTACCTCCTCTCTGAGGTACTCAATCCCAGGGGTATAAGTACCCATGCAATTTGTCTTGTCGTGACTATAAATGGGGCGGTGAGTTCTGTGGAGAGCATTCTTTGATCTGCCACAAGGTAAACTCACTATTTTGTTGTTGTTGCTCACTCTTTTTTTTCATTAAAATATTTTTGCTTACAGTAAGTTCAGCAAGCTCAAGAAGTTTATGGAGAAGCTTGAAAACTGCAATTATGCAGTTGAGCTTGGCAAACAGTTGAAATTCAGTCTGGTGGGTATTGCCGGACAAGATTTGGCTGATGGAAATCCAACACTGACTTTAGGTAAGTTGCCATCTTTTCTGTTAAAAAATGGTCTTGTTAATTATCATCAAAATGCAATAAATAAATTTGCATTTATAGACACAAGCAGATGTATTCAATAATAAATAGTAGAAAATATGATACTGTAGTTATTACTGCCATCTTGTATCTATAAATACAAGTGTATTGCTTTTTTAGGTGATAACTAAGAAGAACATTTTGAATAGGTAGGAATGCACTTGATCAGTTAGGCTGTTGTTACAAAGTGACTGACATTACACACTAAACACCATGTAACGTCTTGTCACTTTTGTCCAACAGTACCCACCGGATATACTCGTCAAACCCCCAGTACACAACGGGAAATTGGCTTTACCATTGTGAGATTTCATGCACCTTCTTACAGTATTTATTTTCTTCAAACTATCTTCATTGTCAGTGGTGTCTTTTGTTTAAAAAATGTTGGTTGGTAAATTTAAATCCTGGATTTAAAGTACAGCAGAATCTAGTATATTTGCAAATAGAATTCCAGTGTTTATTCCCTTGCTATCTTCAGAAACAGTATAAGTTGCAAGGAATGCAATGACAAAAATATGAATGCCATGACTCTGAGATGGTTTTGGATAAAAATACTTAGAATCCAAATCCTATTGTGGTCATATAAGATTCAAAATATGATTGTGAGAATGCAATACTGTACAGTACTTATATGGTGACTAACAAGCTTTGTTCTTTCAGCATTGATCTGGCAGTTGATGAGGGCGTACACTTTGTCCATCCTGACGCAGTTAGCAGATTCTGGCAGTCCTATTGTGGAAGCTGAGATAATCACGTGGGTCAACACCAAGCTAAAAGAGGCTGGCAAGTCTTCAGGCATCAGAAGTTTCCAGGACTCTAGTCTCCAGAACGCCCTAGCTATTATCGACCTTGTTGATGCCATCAAGCCCGGCACCATCAATTATGATGTTATAAAGATGACAGGCGAAGCTGAGGTATGTTACTCACCTAGTTGTGTTTGCAGGGGTTGAGCTCTGGCTCTTTGGTCCCACCTCTCGCCTGTATGTTGCTGGTGTAGCTTAGTTTGTTAAGTTGGTTCTAGATGGCGTCACTTGCAGTACATAATTAGGTGACTTTGGACAATGGATGCTTTGTACTCTTGTTTGGAAAAGTTGAAAGTTCACTAAGGATAATAACAAATGAGCAATGAAGTGCAATAGGCTAGTTTTCTGTTTTTCGTTCGTTTCAGTTGATGTATCTACCTATTGGATAGATCTTGTGACGTGTCTGCTCATGTGCAGAACATTGTCAATTGGACACACACACATAGTTTTCCCTTTTCTTTTATTTGGCCTGTCATTCTTGTCTTACTTGTTCACCAGTGTGACTTATCAACCTTCGATATAGGAGATGCCGAGCATGGACCAGCCTGTAGAAGAATGGAGAGAAATAGTAATCAAAGGTCATAGTTATAACATATTTAGTAATGAGGGAAAACAAGAAATAAAACCTATAATAATAGTGAATAAGGAGCTTCTCTTGAGGTTATCTTGAGATGATTTGGGGCTTTTTAGTGTCCCCGCGGCCCGGTCCTCGATCAGGCCTCCACCCCCAGGAAGCAGCCCATGACAGCTGACTAACACCCAGGTACCTATTTTACTGCTAGGTAACAGGGGCATAGGGTGAAAGAAACTCTGCCCATTGTTTCTCGCAGGCGCCTGGGATCAAACCCGGGACCACAGGATCACAAGTCCAGCGTGCTGTCCGCTCGGCCGACCGGCTCCAGCTTAGATGAAAATTTAAATTAAAATTTGACTAAAGATTGTAGGCCATGTTGAAAAGAAGCTATCAGTTGCATCTAGGTTATTGGTGGTGATAAAGGTAACAGAGACGCCATTCACCTCACAGAGATATTAATGACGTACAGGAGGTAAGGTTAACTGGTGAGCGAATGACAAGTTGGTGGAGAGAGTTCTTTGGAAATCTGACATTTCTCTTTCTCTAATTTAATTTAAATAAGCAAGATGTACATAGATATAAAAATATATAAATATGTTACCCTGATGTTGAGCCATGGGGCACCAATGAGTATTTGACAAGGGATCCATATTTGGGATACTTTAATTTTGTCATGTTTATTATGCTCCCTTTCGGTATCTAGAATGCCTCATTGGTTTTGCTTAAAATTACTGACATTTATTGATGTTGATAATACTAAGGTTCCTTTTGTTATTTGGCAGGGTACCCCATTGATAGTACAGTAATTCCTTTTTAGCATTAATACAAATTTTTGCCACATCTGCATTGCCCAATATCAAATGGAGCCTTGGTTTTATCCTAATGGGTAAGTATATACAGCACATATTGCAAGAAATGAGAATGTTATATTTTTTATGACTACTGCATTCATAACATAATTCCCTTTGACCAACTACACTCAAAATATGTATTTGCCCGTGTCAAAATTGTAAAAAATTTAAATGATTTGCAGTTTAAAAAAGATAGTTCTCTATAAAATGCTCCCTTGTGCAGCAGGTTATGTCATCCACTGCACCAAATTCAATTTAAAACAAGAATACAGTACAACCAATAACTGCTAATGCCAGTCTCTTCACACTATTGTTACTCTGAAACGTGCATACAGTACTATCGTTCAGAAGTTTTAAGCGTGGCTTCAAGCCGGGCTTGGTGCTACATAGCCTTCCCGGCTTGGTGCCTTCTTTTGATAATTACTTACTTATTTCAAGCTCGGCTGCAAGAGTAGAAATATTCGTGAAACTGCTCACACATAGTAGTAGGCATCCATCAGTCTCAGGAGACTATGGAGTTGCGCTCTGGTTGTCGGTCTGGAGTGGTCTCACCAGGGTGCAAAGCCGGGAAGGCTATGTAGCACCAAGCCCAGCTTGAAGCCACGCTTAAAACCTCACACATACATTGTTGGTTTGTGTGTGAGCAGTTTCTCACATATGTTCGCTAGCAATGTTGGGTTGTCAGAAAGTTTATAAAAGTACTGTATATACTTTGAAGAAACCCATATTTTGCATGTTTCTTCAAGCATATCTCTGTTAAGTGTTCCTGTTCTTTTGGCTTTATAATCAAAATCAAGTTTTATTTCACATAAAAAAATTAAGCAGAAATGCTAATTAAATGAAATTTACCAATATATATATATGCAAGTAGATTATTACTAATGCTATACTCTTGTTTCAGGATAATGTTGCCAATGCTAAATATGCCATTTCAATGGCACGAAAGATTGGTGCTCGCATCTACGCTTTGCCTGAAGACATCACAGAAGTAAAACCCAAGATGATTATGACTGTGTTTGCATGTCTTATGGCACGAGACTACATACCCAATATGGATACCAAAACTAACTAAAATAAGTGAACAAGCAATAGTGCGTTTGGCAGATGTGTGTTGTGTGAATGATATGTAATGTTTCTTGATACTGTAATGTATAGACTTTTTATAAAAAAAAAAAATTCATTAAGCTTTGCTATTGCAACATTTCTTGGCTTTTAATGTGGAGAATTAGCATAGGGGCCCATATTCAGGACACATGCCTAAATGAAGCTATGTACTCGCGTGTTCCGCTGTGCCAACATATTTACTGTAATCCGTATCACCTGTGCTTTTGCGTCCACTTGGTGAATTTATACTAATGGGACTAATAAGGTGAATATTAATTTGATTTATATAAACACTTAAGAATGAAGACAATGCAGAAAATGCTTCACTTGGCTTGGAATGCATTGTATTTTGAGTATTGCTTGATATAAGCATGCTGAATATGGGGATAATTTCCACTGTTCAGCATTTTTTAGACATGAAGCTGACATTTTCTACATTGCTAGAATAATATGCCATTACACAGTGACTTAGTACTGTAGTAATAGCAAAGATAATAGCTTCATTATACAGATAATGACAAGGCTTTATCCTTGGGTAGTTTTTTTAACATGACTTGTACATCAGTATTGTAAACACATTTTGAAAGTATTAATGTATTCAAATGATAAATGTTTTTACATTAAAAGTTTTCAAAAGATTTGTTTAAATAAATTGAAACATAACAGGAGTTTTGGATTATAAAGCAAATGCTTTTTTTTTTTTTTTGCTTTGCCTGTGTTGAATTTTGTATGCAAGACCGACACTGCCAGACTGCCTGCATTACTCTCTCCCAGACCAGTTTGCTTCGTATTACTTTGATCAACAAGTAACGGCATGTGCAAGCTGTGCGTCACCCGTACTCTCGTAAGAGAAGAGAATAAAATAAGTCAATATTCTATCATCTTGAGCTTTTCTTTCTTTTGACTGTGAGTTATGGTGGTTGTAAGCTGACTAAAGTTTCATTTTACAATACTGTATACACTGTGCTGTATTTTTTCTGTATTTTGTAAATCTTTTGTTTTTATAGCTAAATCAAAGCCCAACCTCAGAGTAACAATAGAACCTTTTACATGATTCATGTAGCAACACAAGGTTATATATAATTTTTATTATATATTTGTATGTATAAATATATATTTCAGAACACACATTCTGAAATGTTCTTTGTAAATAACCCGTTCATTGCTAGTTAACAGACCTTTTGAATATTAGGGCTGAACATTGAACTTCTTTTAGAGTAGTTTTTCTCCACCTGTAGGTACCTTTTTTGAACGAGGGCACCCGTAGTCAAACCAAGTTTGCTTTGTAATTTTAGTGTGTTATGTAGTTACAGTATATAATTTGTTTTATGTCATCAAATTGACTAGTTGTGCATTACTCTACTGGCATCATGCAGGAATATTTTAGTTTATAAATAAGAAGGGATTTTTTTTTTAGAATCATTTGGGCCTTAGAATATAATAGAAATATATTTTTTCAAATGAATCTTTATTTTATTGCCAGCTTAGTGAGGTACAATATTCAGGTATTACTGCTGTGGATATTAGAGAGATAAATTTATAATTAGCAATATCCATGCAATTATTTATATTTTTTTTTATATAATTAATATTGTCTGTCATAATATGATTGTGTTTGCTTGTGGTGGTATCATGTGAGGGTGTAACTAGTTTGCTTCTCCATTTGAGCATGATTTGTTTGTTGTGTGGTGAAGATAATTACTGTTGTCAGTCTGTGTCGTGTTCATGGTATTCTTATTTTTATTGACAGTATATTTATGGGTCAGTATCATTGCAGATAAGAGTAGTCTTATTTTTGCTGGTGGTAAAACATAAATATTGTATTCTCAAACAGTATACAGTATTGATAAACAGTAGTGCAGTGAAAATATTTGATGTTTATGTTAGTTCATTGGGAATTTTAATTTTGATTTCATTAAAATTTGGACACTTTTAATAATGTGTATTAGCATTCTTTACTATGAACAAATTTAAATTTGTGATCTAACTGGCAGTCACAATTTACTGAACAGGGATGAGATCTAGTGCGAGTTTTGCAATAGCTCAAATGTTTTAAATTAGAATTTAGGAGAAAATAAGATTTATGTGGAATTGGTATTCATTGCATTTTTTGTTATTTATCGTGTTTATGGTGTTTGATGTTGTCTCTGGCATCAGTATTGGCCAGACGTCAACCTGTACTGCAACCACCTTAATGATTCTTGATGCATTTCTAGGGACCATTGTATGAGAAATGTTTTGTGTTTTCTTGATGCATTTCAAAATATTCTTTCACATTTTTATGTGTGGTACTTATACATTAGACACTTATATTATGGGATAGACATTGGTATGCTAAAAATGTAACTTATTAATGCTAAACGTTCATATGCTAACTCAGAAAACAAGAAATTAATGATTTTGCTTCTGGACTTGAGTAATATTTTAACTTTTCCTTATCATATAATTTTTTGCATATGTACATGTATGTTTGTGTCTATATTTATATTAGTTTTAGTGGATGTGTTCTACAAACGTGCATAATTTGTCTTCCACAAAGAGTCGTGATTTAAGTGTTGGAGTAACTTATAGCCTTGTGTGACTATCCACCATACAAATAATGCCATGTGCCAGTCTTTATATTGTTCTGAAGCATTACAGATCATTTTTTGCATTTACTTTGCCTGCCCCCACACATTACGAGGGCAGTTATTTATATTGGGGTATATGCCAGGCTTTTTGAAGACTACAGGCAAAATGTGCCATTTCATAGCAGGATTGAATTCTGTAATGTTTTGTCAAGTAGGCAACACTTATTTTGTCTTGACTTGTCTTCTGCCCTCCTGGATTTGCTCTATTGGGTCCAAATGGATAAAGGTTACATTCCAAAGACTTAAGCCAACCTGCTGGTCCTTAAGGCATTACATTTAACCAGCTTTTATGAATGTCATAATTTATGCACCTATATTTGCTAAGTCACCAACTGGCCTTTTTTTAAGTGCATTTACATTTACATTTTATCAAGCTTTTACTGATATCTTGATAAAATCAATGAAAATATCAAGATATCATTTTATCAAGATAATATCTCACAAGATATCAGTCTTATCAAATGACTTGAGTAGTCTTGCATGACTTCTTAATAAACCATGATGTTAAATGTCAGGAAATGTAAATTAAATATAATTATACAAAAACAGTTAAGATTTTACTAATCTAGTGTTTTTTTTTATACATAAAATCTTAAAAACTGACATTCCTAATGATTGCTAGAATTTTTAATATTCTGGATAATTAAATGGAGATTAATTGGGTCAAATCTGATCAAATCGATGGCACTTTATACTGTCTTCTTGTTATTGAAGGTGCTTTACGTTTAATATTTTAGACCTTAAGTATTGTTTAATATTTTTTCTTATAAGTAGACAGAAGCAAAGTTCCCAATCATTTGAACTCATATAAATTTATATGCATTGTCAATATTGTCAATTTATAGCTTTTCTTGATTTTCACACGTGTTGTGAACTCTGGTGGTGAAGGATACCGAAGGATGACCGAGGCTGGTTCTGTACGCGTCCCGGCGTGCCCCTGTATTATCTAGTGTCTCGAGCACAACTGTATGCTAAATAGCAGTAAGGACTCTTCCACATTTGATAAAACAAAAAAATAAACAAAATCAGTATTTATGATGCAACATTGCCAGTGGAGGATTTAATTTTGTATTATGAATCCAATTTATTCAAGTGAAAAAGAAATCACGTCATTGTAGTTGTGTAGCCAACAATTGGTTTTGCCAAAGATTATTTATTCAGTTTTATATAATGTTTTGGGCTGCTTGTCTGAATAATTTTTTTTTAATAACACCATTAAAGACGTACCGTAATTTATTGTTTTGAAAAAAAAAAATATGGCATTTTTACAAGCATAAATAATTTGTGACTTGGTGTATGAGACATTTGTTGGACTGACTTGAAAGTTATTGGTTAAAGAGTTTATTATTATTATTATTATTATTATTATTATTATTATTATTATTATTATTATTATTATTCCTTTAAATATTTGTGTTGCAGTAATCTGGCCGATTCATTAGTATGGCGATGATTCAATAATTTAATAACTGATTTATATAAACCAATTATTTTACACGATTTACATAAATTTAAATTGTAAATTTGTGTAAAATATTGAGTTAGCTTTATTAGGGTTGTCACTTGCCACACATTTCTAACACATGCTTTCTGTATTATGATTGCTAGCCTTGCTCTACTGTACAAAGATTTTATTTTAATTTGAACCAAATAATTTCATAAATGATAAGATTATTAGTAAAATGTTTTTTTTATTTACCTAACTGAACAAAATAGCAATATTTTGGATATGCAGGACTGTACTGTAATTGAAATTACAATACCATGTATTCTGTTGACTTTATGTGTACAGTACTGTAACCTACTACATACCTGGGTAAGTATCTGAGTGAGTACTGCACTGTATTCTGTCAGCAAATGGAATGTATTGAAATGCTGTACAGTAAGCAGAAGTCATTTCTATATACAAAGACAGTGGAAAATGACAATAGCTAGGTTGTGTCTCGGCTACACATACTTAAATAATGGGCTCTTTATGGAACACCACCCTGCTCCTTATTGTCCAAACTCTGCATTGTCCCACTTACAGTTGTGCACTTCCTTGTTTAATGTCCCAATTTTCAGAACGTATGTCTTGCTTTTCTAAATATTCCTTAGGTTCACTTGTCCCACAATAGAATTCTTGCTGAATCCTATATCTTTGATATACAGTACTGTATTGTAACAAAATATCATCTTAACCAAATACAATATTAAGTTCAGCAAGGTACCGGAAATGTCTTTAGCTGGAGGCCACTTAACGAAACAGACATTCATCTTGCTGTCAGAATGCATTATAGTCACTTACCCAGTTGAATGTTATAATTTTCAGGATGACTGAATATTTTGGTTACCTTCAATTCCTTTTGACTTTCACATCAACAATCTTGTCTCTCAACTCGTATATTGGCATCGTGAATGACAATTAGGAACATCTGAGTATTCTGTACCATAGAGAGCGCTATACAGGTACAGTGTAGCCATACTGGTTTAGTGCTGGCTTATTGGCTTGCTGATATTTGTGGTCAGGGTTCTCTTGTTAAGTATTAAAGTCAGGGGTTCATAATTGTGTGTTTATCATTCTACTGGTAAATAGTGTGGTTAGGGTTTTAGTACAAATTCGTGTGGTTAGAGTTCTATTATTAATTAGTGTGATCAGTTTGTATTAATTAGTATGATGTTCAGGCTTGTATTGATAATTAGTATGATGTTCAGGCTTGTATTGATAATTAGTGTGATGCTCAGGGTTGTATTGATAATTAGTGTTTTGTTCAGGGTTGTATTGATAATTAGTGTGATGATCAGGGTTGTATTGATATTAGTGTGATGGTCAGGGTTGTATTGATAATTAGTGTGATGGTCAGGGTTGTATGATAATTAGTATGATGTTCAGGGTTGTATTGATAATTAGTGTGATGTTCAGGGTTGTATTGATAATTAGTATGATGTTCAGGGTTGTATTGATAATTAGTGTGATGATGAGGGTTGTATTGATAATTAGTATGATGTTCAGGGTTGTATTGATAATTAGTGTGATGATCAGGGTTGTATTGATAATTAGTGTGATGATCAGGGTTGTATTGATAATTAGTGTGATGGTCAGGGTTGTATTGATAATTAGTGTGATGGCCAGGGTTGTATTGATAATTAGTGTGATGGTCAGGGTTGTATTGATAATTAGTGTGATCTTGAGGTTATCTTGAGATGATTTCGGGGCTTTAGTGTCCCCGCGGCCCGGTCCTCGACCAGGCCTCCACCCCCAGGAAGCAGCCCGTGACAGCTGACTAACACCCAGGTACCTATTTTACTGCTAGGTAACAGGGGCATAGGGTGAAAGAAACGCTGCCCATTGTTTCTCGCCGGCGCCCGGGATCGAACACAGGATCACAAGTCCAGTGTGCTGTCCGCTCGGCCGCCCGGCTCCAAATACAATATTGATGGTCAGGGTTGTGAAATGACCTGGCTACCTAACTTGTGACGTCATCAGTGGAGCTGCCTCTCACAAATATCATCAATGACACAATGTTCCGCCCTCTCATTGCACTAAATTATTAAGTTAGACGGAAATTTCTCTCAGGTAGAAAACAGAAATGTTGTTCTTTGGAACAACAAAAAGGTTGTGTAAAAGGACGTATTTCTTAGTTTAAATTCTATTCATAAAAGTGTTGGCATTCCCCGCACAAAAGAACAAAATTTCTGTTTTGTACACGAGAGAAATTTCCATCTAAGTGAATAATTTAGTACAATAAGAATGCGGAACATTGTACCGTTGATGATATTTGTGCCAGGCAACCCCCACTGATGACGTCACAAGTTAGGTAGCCAGGCCATTTTTATACAAACTTATATCCTGCAATATTTAATTATCACTTTATTAACACTTTTACATCATTAATACTTCACTTTTTAGATAGATTAAAGTTAAAACAGAATGTCATAAGCTCTAAACAAAAATTATTTATTAAGTGGATGGCACCTTTAGCTGATCCCTTCGTGTGATTGGCTGTTGAGATGAATGTCAACAAAGAGTTTCCACCAATGACATGGAAGCTCAGGAATTCTTACTTGAGCACAATCAGTGATTGGCTGTTGTGGTGAATGTCAACAAAGAGTTTCCACCAATGACATGGAAGCTCAGGAATTCTTACTTGAACACAATCAGTGATTGGCTGTTGTGGTGAATGTCAACAAAGAGTTTCTACCAATGACATGGAAGCTCAGGAATTCTTACTTGAGCACAACAACCCGCCTTATGGGCTGCTGTTTGGCTATTGATAGTTCAACGTTGAGGCAGCAGATGCCGCAGCTGTATGTACCATTGGACTAGCTGCACCATTACAGTTGTGACCATTATCACACTCGACTTGATAATGGTCCAAGACGGACTGAAACGTCGTCGTCTCCTCATCTTGAGTTTAGTTCTCAGACATATGATTCTGTCACTTACTTCTTCTTAGACAGATTCGATGTTCGAAAAAGACTTTCTTTCTTGGCTGCAACATTAAGGTAAGAAAGATAATCAAATTATTCCCACTAGCAACAAATGTAAGGAAGTATTTGATCGTAAAAGAAACACTTAATAAGCTAATCAACATGACAAGGAGCAACACTTAATTCCACAAATCATTCAAGGAGGCGACACGTCTTAAATATTTTGCTAGTTTTTTCCTCTCAAACCACTATGGTCAGTTATCGGTAATTATTCCGGAATTAGGTAAGATAGACGAGAGAAATTTTCTATTTCTATTGTTATTGCTGCTATTTATTATCAAATACGAAATGAAGAAGGCTTAACCCAGTCTTAATTAACATTACCTTACTTAAATAACCTAGCCTGGTCTTACCTTATCTAGTCTAACCTAACCTGGTCTAAAACAGCATTAACTAAACTAGCCTAAGTTAACCTTATCTACTTGGTGCCTTTGATAATTACTTACTTAACCATATCTAAGCTAACCTTACCCAATTTAGCCTTTCCTAACTTAGCCTTACCAATCCGAGCCTTCCATAATTAAACCAAGACTAACTTTGGCTTCCCTAACCTAGCCTTACTTAACCTAACCAAATTTTACGTAACCTATCTTTGGCCTAACCTAGATTAACCAAACCAAATTTAAACACAATACAGTACCTCATAAAGGGCACTGAGTACTCTTTTTTTTGGTTCGGTACAGATTGTAGAGTAGTTTATTCCGAAAGGAAAGGAAAGGTGTTTAATTGTTGTACAAAGTAGGTACGTCTAGCTTAGACCTATGATTTAGCCTAGTTAGGTAGGGCAATGTGGTGTATACCGTCTAGCGACATACCAATGCAGCTGATCATACCAGTAATATACCAATTCATGTTGCGGTGAAGCTATACTTTATAGGCCTAGTTACTAACAAGTCTCTCTCACATTTTTTATTAATGTTAGAAATAACATATGACTCGAGCCTCCTTGGTTGACTGGGTACTCTTTGGGTGATTGGAACCTATTTTGGTAACTAGAATCTCCTTGGGTAGCTGGAGCCTCCTTGGGTGGGCAGGAAGGGCCGAAAGTTCCATTTGGACACCAGATTGGTGTCTCTGGAATCCTTCCTTATTGTAAGGCACTACGGGCTCACCATAGCCCGTGCTACTTGGAACTTTGTTCCAAGTAGCGAATCTTTAACAACATTTCTTATTGTGGGTGCTGGTGTCTCAGAGGGTAGAACTGCAGACTGCAGCAGCTTGTGGTAGCCTATGAGGTTGTGTCTATATTGGCTTTGGGTTTTTGTCATTGTATGTTATTTTAAGGTGTCTATTTAATAGAAATATTAATTCTTATTATCCCTAATGTATTAGACCTACTGTTTCCAAAGTTGAAAAACTATTTGTAATGAAAATCTAAAAACAAAAGTTGAATGTTGCAATCTCTTGATGCCAACAAGCGGGTTACAAGTGCAACGTTTTATAAATAAATTAACAAATTGTAATCTGTAATTTCCAGATTAGCCTATCATCCTCAGACATTCCTTCCCCCCCCCCCCCGGCCCCACCCTATACTATAATTTTTTTAGCACAAGTTACCGGACTAACCTTGACTTTAAGGAGTAGTAATTAGTGTTTTAACAGTATTTTTTCAGGCTAAGAGATCTTCATAGGTGACAGCACATTTTAATGCCTTAGGGCTATAGGCCTTCCCTAAATGTTGAATCCAATGTTTGTACCTCTATAACAATTCTATATAGAAATGTATAATATAGTAGGGCGGATGCCTAGTACTTTGTGTTCATCATTATCATAGCCTAGGGTGTCATACTAGGGTGTCAGGTATGGCATCACTACATTAGAATGTAAAGTTAGAGTGTATGTTATGATGTCACTCTAATAGGTTGTAGCAACAATGTTATTTTAAGGAATGACGTCGCTGTCAAGTTCCTTGAGGTGCAGTTCTGAGCTGTAGGGTGACTTAGTCAGTTGTAGAACGGACTCAGCAGTTGTGTAGCATTTTTTTTTTTCGATAGGTTTATAAACGAAATATTGCTTGGAATTTTTATTAACAAAAATTTGCATTGGAAAATGTCTTTTGTACATTCAATATTATGCTATGTTATTATAGCATCCACAGAATTTAATATTGTTTAGATTATTAGATTTAATATTGTTTAGATTTTTAGATTTAATATTGTTTAGATTATTAGATTTAATATTGCTTAGTGTATACAATATTATTACAAATATTTCCGTTTGGCGTTACCTAACATTAAATATATTTGTAAGATTACAATAATGATAATGTATTATATGCAGTTAAAGAGTTTTCCATTAACGATATTAACTAATTAAATTAGCGATAATATGATGTATATATATATATATATATATATATATATATATATATATATGTTATTAAATATGACCGAAAAAGTAAGATTAATAATTCTAACACGAATTTTCTCAATTTTCCTTATGTTTGTTTTTACTGATGACGGTAAATGAAAAATCAATTCTCCAAAATTCATTCTTTATTTCTTAGTCTGACGCGACACTTGAACGCGTTTCGTAATAACTAATTACATTTTCAAAGACTTTTAGTTTTCTCACACAACTATAACCTTAAAGCACTAAACAGTTCTTTACTATGCTATGATTTAAACAGCTTTCATCTTTCATTTTATACCCGCGTTTTGGGTGAGGTGATATGTTACAACAGTTTTAATGAGGTGAACAAAACTTTCAACAAAGGACAGAACACGAAAACAATGGATATTAACTGGATATTAACGGGGTAAATTGAAGGTATGAATGGAAGTAACTGCGGAAGGGCCTATTGGCCCATATTTCTTGATGCTTCTATATTGGAGCGGGGTCTTGAAGTGGGTAGAATATAGTTGTGCATTAATTGACTGTTGATTGCTGGTGTTGACTTCTTGATGTGTAGTGCCTCGCAGACGTCAAGCCGCCTGCTATCGCTGTACCTATCGATGATTTCTGTGTTATTTGTTAAGATTTCTCTGGTGATGGTTTGGTTGTGGGAAGAGAGTATATGTTCCTTAATGGAGCCCTGTTGCTTATGCATCGTTAAACGCCTGGAAAGAGATGTTGTTGTCTTGCCTATATACTGAGTTTTTTGGGGCTTACAGTCCCCAAGTGGACATTTAAAGGCATAGACGACGTTTGTCTCTTTTAGGGCGTTCTGCTCCGTGTCTGGAGAGTTTTTCATTAGTAGGCTGGCTGTTTTTTTGGTTTTATAGTAAATCGTTAGTTGTATCTTCTGATTTTGTCTGTAGGGATAACATTTCTATTAACAATATCTTTCAGGACCCTTTCCTCCGTTTTATGAGCGGTGGAGAAGAAGTTCCTGTAAAATAGTCTAATAGGGGGTATAGGTGTTGTATTAGTTGTTTCTTCAGAGGTTGCATGGCGTTCTACTTTCCTTCTTTCCTTCCTAAAGAAGGAAAGTAGAACGCCATGCAACCTCTGAAGAAACAACTAATACAACACCTATACCCCCTATTAGACTATTTTACAGGAACTTCTTCTCCACCGCTCATAAAACGGAGGAAAGGGTCCTGAAAGATATTGTTAATAGAAATGTTATCCCTACAGACAAAATCAGAAGATACAACTAACGATTTACTATAAAACCAAAAAAACAGCCAGCCTACTAATGAAAAACTCTCCAGACACGGAGCAGAACGCCCTAAAAGAGACAAACGTCGTCTATGCCTTTAAATGTCCACTTGGGGACTGTAAGCCCCAAAAAACTCAGTATATAGGCAAGACAACAACATCTCTTTCCAGGCGTTTAACGATGCATAAGCAAC
>WNGS01164437.1:25981119-26003032 GCA_020271785.1 Procambarus virginalis
ACAAATGTGCCCACCATGTCATGGTACACTTGACTAAGGCACACCTGGGAACATCCCGTGATTAGGTTCGAACCCTCATCAATGCCATTGTGGATTTGTTCACAGAGTACAGGTATGGTACTTGAGATTATTAGGGGTGTTATGCCCATCACATTTAGCATGTTTTTAAATAAACGTGCCACATGCTATCTGGGGTTCAAGACAATTATTGTTATAATTGCTAATTAGTGTTGAATAATATAAACCTAAAGTAGTTTAGTCACAGAGCTGGTTCTGGCAAATCAGCTAGGAATTAGTGCCCCAGCAAACCATTCTTTGATCATATCTGGTTGAGCACTTTATCAACCAAATTGTTGGTTGCTACTATGCACACTCCAACATGGTAATCACAGCCCAGTCGATCAAGAGCACTTTAGAGGCCTTTATCCACTTCTCTTTTCAACACAGGTCTGTTAGTAATGTTCCCTATATTAAAACACATTATCAGACCTTGCCCTTTAATGTTACGGATTTGTCTAAGGGCACTTATTGCACCTTTTTTTAACAGTTATTTTGCATAGTCTGCTACTTCTCTTGGTTTTATAGAAATTGTACTATTTTCCAAATTTGGTACTAGTCCCTCAAATACATTGTTGTCGGTTGCCCAGCCAAGCCACCATATTTAACCTCCACCGGCTGGCAGTCCCAGGTAATCACAGGCTTCCCTTAATTAAACTAGTGAGCAATTCAAAAGAGCCCCCAAGCAAACCATTCAAGCACAGGGTTGATGCCCAAGGCAACTCTTGATCAAAATACAAGAGAAAAACATAGGTCCATAAAACAAAATATAACTCACTTCCCTCCTGTAGCTACGAAGAGTTTATCATATGGCACCTTCTCCCCACTATTGAGATAAACCTCCTTCTCCTCTGTGTTTACATTCTCTGCTGATACTCCCTGCAGTATCTCAATATCAGCATTCTGAAATTTATTAAACATCTGAAGGCAACAAAATTTATCAAGCTTCAATCTACTTAATGACAACAATATTCTGAATTAAACAAGTATTTGCAAAAGCAATGAGTATTATGTGCTTGTACAGTACTATAAACCTATAACAGAACAACTAGGGTAAACTGAAACAAACTTGAACCATTTTCTACTTTTGTCAGCCACACTTCTGGACAAACTTGGAGTACATGCAAGAAACAAGGCAGTGTATTTTGGCCAGCAGGCCCCAAACAACCAGATATTTTCTGCCTGGTCAAGATGGAACCTTGACATAGTCCTCTACATAATACCAAGCTTATAACACTGTTATGGACATTTGAAGAACAATTTATCTATTTCCATGTTAACAATTAGTACCATCCCTTCTACATCCTGTAGTCCTTAATATAAATATATTAACAAAGCCTCAATACAGCTGTACTGCATTTAATGGATGCACTGCTCATCGAAAGGAAAGTTAGTTATCTAATTTATAAACGTGAAATGTAAAGCTGTTCTGAAACTATTGCCGAGTATCTGCATTTTCTTTCTCATATGAAGCCTGAAAAAAATACAATAAATTTCAAATCACTGGAAAATTTTTAAGAATAATGTAGACCCTTATTCATCTTGAGCACCAATCACTAAGCTGATATGTTAGGCAAGACCTCAAACCTCCATACATGCATGCATACTTCCTCAGAACATTTTTTCAAAGCACAACAACAATAGATTTTAACATTCCCCAAGTCAACACCTATACCCCATCCATTTTTAGCACAACAACAAACCATCAAAATCCTACCTCATAAAAATGAGGCGATCTTAGTGTGATTTTGTCAGGGGTGAGGTCCATGGCTTTTGAGAGTTTGGGTCGGTCATACGGTAGGTGGTATTCCTGCGTGATCATTATCACGCGACCGGTGAAACCCTCCTGCCTTAGTCTCTCCACACAGGTGGCACCCGCACCTCCTAAAATATGAATTTCGACGTTTAAATCAGTGCAATAGTAGCAAGACGAGAATTAATGAATTACCAAATCAATATGGATGAACACATTTTCACTACAAATAACAAAATTCAATGTGGTCAAACAATTTTGTTTATTTTTTATTTACAGCTGCAAGCCCACCACAAAACATCAGAATTTACGTAAACATGATCATCTCCTCCCCGAGCTATTCTACTCGGATTTCCTTCCTAAGGCCTAAAGTAGGGACAGGAAACTATCAGGAGAAAATGCCAAGCCATTACGACTATATAGCACTTGTAAGGGATAAGAAAAAGGATTTAGGATGGGACAAGAAGAAGGAATGGTGCCCAACCACTTGGACAGTCGGGGATTGAACGCACACCTAAATGAGGCAAGACCGTCACTCTACCATCCAACCCAAGTGGTTGACCAGGGCCCAAAGGAATCATTAATTCCAGTCAGACTGAAGTGACATTTGGCACCTACACTAAAGAAATCTTATTAAGCTTCTCTGTGTGGTAATGCTGGTGCTAAGAAGAGACAAGAGAAGATACACTTGTGACTGTTACACCTTTAACACTACAAATCAGCCATAAGATATGGGTCATAATACAAGGTATAACAGTACGAGGATCAAATAAGAGAGATGCAGCTCGAGTGTGCCGAGAAGCCTGGAGATACAGTACTGATATAAGGAAGCAACAGGGCACGAACTATGATGCATAGGGTTCCTCTCTTAATGGTGCAAAGCTTCATTTTTTGCCAAAGAAGCAAAGGTTAGGATGGAGACTTGCAAAAGCTTGAGAACCTGAGAGATTCAGTTTGAAGCCAATTCCGTTAAGCCATTCTCAACAAAATGATGATGTATACACTACAGTACTGTTTATAATGATGTACTGTATTAAACAAGAGCGAAATTCTTCTTTGCGAGGATCAGTTTGAAAACATACACATGCACATTTCTTGTATGGCCTTATATGGGTACTAAGTCTCATTGAAGCAAATACATACCATATGAATGATTCTTTTCTCATTTGTGTATCATTAATGTATAAAAAGTATACAAAACACTAACATCTATCAAAACCATTATAAGACAATACACATGTTCCATCCAAAATAATAGAAATGGAAGTAAGGTAATTTGTTTACTGTAAAAGGCCCCAGCTAAGGCAAAGTTGCCCACTAAATAGCACATACAACCAGAAAAAACATTGCGATGATAGGTTCCATCAACGTGTAAAATGGTGCCAAAAACTGTATAGTACTGTCATTGCAAAAATAAAGAAATGGGAGTACAGTAGTTAAGTGATTAAAAAGGACTAACCTTCTTATAACCAAGTAATCCAACACCAACGGCCTGCTCGGCTGTGAGGATAACATCCTGCTCTGAATCACCACCTTCCCCTCCAAGCCATTTGTTCTACATGTATTTATGTTCTACATTATTTGTATGTAACTATGTTCATTTGTATTTTATTTGTATGTAACTGTATATACTACAGTTATATGTATTTGTATCTACATAACATTTGTATCTACATAAAGTCCATCTTTGGCTAACTGCCAACAAACTCACCCTTAACATTGACAAAACTTTCTATATTCTGTTTGGCAATAAATCCTCTAACCAAATAAATCTCAAGATTAACAATACCCAAATTTGTAACAAATTAGATGGCAAATTCCTTGGCGTTCTCATTGATCACAAGCTTAATTTCCAGGGACACATTCTAAATATATCAAAAAAAGTTTCAAAAACTGTTGGCATTCTTTCCAAGATCAGATATTATGTACCCCGCCCTGCCCTGGTGACTCTCTATTACTCCCTCATCTATCCATATCTCAACTATGGTATTTGTGCTTGGGGTTCTACTACCCAAAATCATTTACGTCCTCTAATTACTCAACACAAAGCTGCTATTAGGACAATATCCAACTCTGGCCCCAGACATCACTCGGTACCCCTACTCAAATCTCTCAATATGTTAGATATTAAGTCACTGCACATTCTCTCATGTGTATCATACATATATAAAACGCTGAACTGTAATGCCAATCCTGACCTCAAAAGCTTCATTGAAAGCTGTAACAGAACCCATGAGCACCACACCAGAAATAAATACAGTTTTGATATTCCAAGAGTACGACTTAACCAAACTAGAAATGCTCTACAAATCAAGGGACCCAGAATGTGGAATGACCTTCCCAACCATGTTAAAGACTGTACCTCTCTCAACCAGTTTAAGATTAAAACTAAACACTACCTGTTAAACTCCCTGTAACCTACCTTACCCCTCTATTGTCAACCCATGTCTTATTTTTTTTTTTTTTTTTTCTTATTCAACGCTGTTTGTCTACATATTGTATTTGTGCTGCTTTTCAGTCATGTTCCCCCCTTTTTTTTTGTACCTTTATTTGTATCTGTTCTCAAAACATTTTATTCTTTTTGTTCAATTAGCATTAAGTTTTAGATATTAATGTTTTCTTGCCCGAAACGCATTGCGTAATAGTGGCTTTAGGCATTGTATGTACTAGCTCTATCTATAAATCGATCAACTTATGTAAAATCTCTCTATGTATGTACCTTTCCTGAATAAACATATTATTATTATTATATATTAACAGCACTGTATCTACTAATTTCTTACTAGAACAAAATACTTTTTGGTAAATTACATGGCAATTTTAATTATATAAAATCATTAAATTTACATCATAATAAAATCGGTCAATGCAATTCTCATATATATACTGTATTACCCAAAATGTGTCTGTGGCCAAAGTTTTAGTTCTATCCCGAGACATGTGTGTCACTGTGGTGCTGGGTCCTGCCCAGGTAAATTATAACACCCATTTTGAAAGAACAAAATTGTATTCATATCAACATGTAGAGTATGTTGTATCTATTATACAGTACTCAACGTTCTTCTAACACTACCTTATTATGCAACACTACTACTACAGTAACATCCAGTGGAAACCATTAACAGATTGGGTATTCACCGCACTAGAATGCAATGCAAAATTTTTTTATAGCCACTCAACAACTTGTCACAAATGTTCTTAAAGATACAGTGCATTATGCAATTGTGATTTCATTGTACAGTAGTTAATCAATGTAGCTTTTTTTGCGTTTTACTTAGATTTCTTTTGTACGTGTTGCACAGGTAAACAATGATTTTGAAGAGTTTGACATTACTGTACTAGTTTTGTTTTATGCTACACATTAGGGCACTAGTTCAGACCCCAGAATAACTCCTTGTTATTTTGCAGCTTTTAGTATCACATTATCATGAATTTAGTATCATTACTTAGTATCATGAAACTTGCATCTAATCCATATGACAAAATCTAATTACAGGATTTTGGAGAAATACTGAAATATGACTATCATATTTGATAAATCTTGAAATTAAATCCTGACATCAAAAGTTATGAATTAAGGATAAGTAGCATGTCAAAAATCCTACTTGGATTAATATGTCCATTACTTTACTGAAGACTAAATGATGGAAAGAAAACACAATATTTATGGTATACTCAAGTAAAACATATTACGCTTCTAAATAATGCAAAATAAGATTGCTGGGGTAAACCTATTAGCTTACAACTTAGAGCCGAAACACAAATGTGAGAATCAAAAGGGTTGAACTAACCTCCACCAACAATGACGAAGTTAGTGGCATTATCTGGGTCTCGTCGTGTCATTGGCTTCATCCGTTCTCAGCGGCTAAGCGCCTTGTTGCTCTCACTTTTACCTCATTGTTCACAACCTCAATGTCATATTGGTATGCTGTCCAAGCCAGGGAAATCTTCAATATCACCTGAAAATAACAAATTTGTAACTCATCATTTAAATACATTTGAAATACATTCATACATTCCTCCGAGGCTAAGGTCCCCTTCTTCCAGCCAGAGGTGGTACTCTTTTTATATTAAAAAAATGAATATTTACTCAATTCTAAATGGGGGTTTTGTCACTACTGTACAATGTTTCAGCTATTAAGAACATAACGTCTGAATGTAAGACCCAACAGACGACAAGGAGATGGCTATCATAAAACACACTATTAAGTTACATAATGATTCTTTACTCACAAAACTGGATATGCAAACAATTTTGCAAATAGAAAACATATGCATATGGCACAATGTGTGGCCTGGGTGGCCCTTGAACCTACTCAAACAAAAATAAAGCTATAATGAATCTTTATGGGGGTTACCCAATTATTAAAATTAATAATTATAGCCCAAAATCTTCACCAATGACCCTTCTTAAATGAAAATGCAACACACTTGTATTATACATTGACAGATTCATCATTAGAAATGAAAACAAACAGCTTCTCACCTGTGACCAAGCTGAAGCAGGCACCGTGCCACGGGCATCGAACTTTATCACCACATAATGCTCCATTTTCGGTGGCGCTCCAACATGTGAACACTTCGTACCTATGGCTGATAAAGGTCCCTTATGATGGACTACCAGTACCTTCCCACCTTCTATATCAAATGATTTCATTCTGCAAGAAAAATATCTCTTTAAAAATTATAGGTACAACATTCTGCGTACAGTACATCAATTCACCTACAATTCCTTTCCTGCAAGCTAAAGTATTGCAATGCCAATACATATTTCAAGAATAATGAATAGTTTAAAGTTTGATTATAATTTATGCATATAACACTGCCCATTAATTAACATGAATAAAACCTTGAAACAAAAATGGTGAACTAATTTAACAATATTTAATATTTTGACTGTAAAGAAAATGCCAAATGAAGAGTTGGAATCGAAATTAGTACGATGATGATTTTTGTCTTGCGACTGATTCTTTTTTTACAATTACTCTATATAATGAAAGGAGATTCTATATACTACAGTATAACATACAGGTTAAATATACAATACCACACTGTACTTTCATTACAGTCAAGTAAAAACCAAAATCACAGCTGTGATTGTAAATTTTATTGCAAATGCAAATGCAAATTTATATAAGTGATTATACTTATACAGTATCTGATACTTTTCATGAATGCAACAGAAAACTTCATTTACATGGATTTTGTTGCAATGACTGCAGGTAATCCTGCTGCTGCAATGTATCTCTTCCTTATTCTCCCCGAGTTCCTTTATTCTTTACTAAACTACAGAGTATACATGCACAAATATAAGTGTTCCACACCTTGCCAGAAACGCTATGCATTTGTGGCTTTAGGTATGTATGTACTAGCTCTGCCTATAATTAATCAGAATATTGTAACTCGCCATCTATGTATGTACTTTTCCTAAATAAATATTTACTATTTTATTAGCATTATATTAAGTCTGTTGTGTTGTTGTTTTTTTTAGGGTCTGGATATTATTATGATATAGAACTTTTAATAAACAAAGCACTTGTCAAGAACACATCCAATATGGGTTAACCATGATATATAATTAAACTATATTATCAAGCCTGAAATAAGTATTATAATGTAGGTTTGTATAGAATCTACTTTCATTATAGTTTGTAACTCTGGATTCACCAGTGATGTAGTTAACAACTGGAGGCATTTATGAAGGGACATTTTGTCCATTAGGCACTGTATTTGGCTCTTGAAACTTTTAATGGCTTACAAAAATGTTTAGGAGCAGAACAAAAATGTACAGGCTCAAAAATAACAAAAAAATACTAAATCAATATACAGTACATAAATGTTTAATTTGTATTACAAAATGAGGCATAATGGCTAGGGACATGAAGCCTGGTAGAATTATTGAGGTTTTCCCAAGACAACAACTGGCTTCCTTCAGGATGCCACCACCAACACCGAGATAAAACAGTAAAACAAATTACATTAGTAATATTCAGTCTCAGCAAAATGATTTCAAATGTTCCTTTAACCATAACTCAAATTAACATGGGTGAAGGGGAATCGTCATAAACTTTAATGACATTCTGGATCTTACCCTTCATTGGGCAATTCATCCGTCTTACAGATGACTGCCTCCACCACGTCCTCAGCCATGTTAGTACTCTCTTGCCTGTTCATCCTGCGTTCTGACGAGAGAAAAACATGCACGAGATTAAATACAGCCAACATACAGTGACCTGTACCACCAGCCCACATACAGTGACCTCCACCACCAGCCCACACATACAGTAACCTGTACCACCAGCCCACACATACAGTGACCTGCACCACCAGCCCACACATACAGTGACCTGCCCCACATACAGTGACCTGCACCACCAGCCCCCACATACAGTGACCTGTACCACCAGCCCACACATACAGTGACCTGTACCACCAGCCGCACATACAGTGACCTGCACCACCAGCCCCACATACAGTGACCAGCCCCACATACAGTGACCTGCACCACCAGCCCCATACATACAGTGACCTGTACCACCAGCCCACATATACAGTGACCTGTACCACCAGCCCGCACATACAGTGACCTGTACCACCAGCCCACATACAGTGACCTCCACCACCAGCCCACACATACAGTAACCTGTACCACCAGCCCACACATACAGTGACCTGTACCACCAGCCCACACATACAGTGACCTGCACCACCAGCCCACACATACAGTGACCTGCCCCACATACAGTGACCTGCACCACCAGCCCCCACATACAGTGACCTGTACCACCAGCCCACACATACAGTGACCTGTACCACCAGCCGCACATACAGTGACCTTCACCACCAGCCCCACATACAGTGACCAGCCCCACATACAGTGACCTGCACCACCAGCCCCATACATACAGTGACCTGTACCACCAGCCCACATATACAGTGACCTGTACCACCAGCCCACATATACAGTGACCTGTACCACCAGCCCACATATACAGTGACCTGTACCACCAGCCCGCACATACAGTGACCTGCACCACCAGCCCACATACAGTGACCTACACCACCAGCTCCCACATACAGTGACCTGTACCACCAGCCCACACATACAGTGACCTGCACCACCAGCCCGCACATACAGTGACCTGCACCACCAGCCCCACATACAGTGACCTGCACCACCAACCCGCACATACAGTGACCTGCACCACCAGCCCCACATACAGTGACCTGCACCATACATACAGTGACCTGCACCACCAGCCCCCACATACAGTGACCTGTACCACCAGCCCACACATACAGTGACCTGCACCACCAGCCCACACATACAGTGACCTGCACCACCAGCCCCACATACAGTGACCTGCACCATACATACAGTGACCTGTACCACCAGCCCCCACATACAGTGACCTGCACCACCAGCCCACACATACAGTGACCTGCACCACCAGCCCACACATACAGTGACCTGCACCACCAGCCCACACATACAGTGACCTGTACCACCAGCCCACACATACAGTGACCTGTACCACCAGCACCACACATACAGTGACCTATACCACCAGCACCACACATACAGTGACCTGCACCACCAGCCCCACACATACAGTAACCTGCACCACCAGCCCCACACATACAGTGACCTGCCCCACATACAGTGACCTGCACTACCAGCACCACACATACAGTGACCTGCACCACCAGCCCACACATACAGTGACCTGCACCACATAGAGTGACCTGCACCCCCAGCACCACACATACAGTGACCTGCACCACATACAGTGACCTGCACCATACACTAACCTTCACTATCGGAGTCACGATCACCGCCGCTCCTACAAGAAGCCGTCACGCCCATGTTGTCCTGCTCCTGCTCACACTCCACCCTCTAGGTCCGCCTTCCTGCTGCTGTTACACAGTTCTCCACAGCTGCCAGGTCCTGCTGCCCCGCCCAACGCCCTCACTGCCTGGGTAAAGAATGCCAACTCCATAATTAACGACGGAAAAAGGTGAAAGTTCGATTTCTTTTGGCAGTTCCAGTCCATTGCGTCATTAAGAGGCATCCGGCACATTTTCCGCGAGTTTGTTAACTATTAAATTGCCAATTTAATGGTCTTGATACAGATTGAGAAACAAAATTGTTTTATATATTATCTTTATTAAACAAATGTTTCGTTTATACTATTTTATATGTCTTTGTTCGATATAGTATTTATTATTTTGCCGTTTTTTTTAACTGCGTTTTAGGGTTTTTGTAATAGTCACAGGATACTTTGCCATTAAATATAAAGTTGTACAATGATTGTGTTGGGATATTTATACTATAATACAATAATAATATATTTATTTACGCTTCAGAGACATGCATCATGGTGATTTGCGTCATTTGAAACTACTGCACAAACACAGAACTGTGTCAGATGAGACATGTTCCAGAGCCGTCACGGCACAGAATCAACTGGTGGAAAACTATTACAGAAAACGTCGTAATTTAATGACTGACTATATAGATAAATAAATTTTGGGACAGCTCGATCACAAATAATTCATTGTGTCGGGGGGGCAGATAGCCAGAGTGTATACATACACTCTTATTCATAAAAATATTTACAAGTTTATTCATTGACTTTTATTGAGGTTCCTGCTCCTCCAGGTCGAATTATTGCCCGGAAATGCTATGCGTATTAGTGCCTTTAGGTGTTATGTACTAACTCTATCTATAAATCCAAGTACCTACTTACTGTTAGGTGAACAGTAGATTAGGTGAAAGGAGATGTACCCAACTATTTATCTCCCTCATGGGATTCGAACTTGGAATTCTCGAAAGTGCGTCGAGAACGCACCCGACTGTGCTACCGAGATCCTCAAAAATGTTCTAAACAATTGTAACTATTTTATTCAAATTATCTACTACTAGGATTTTTAGCCAAATATACCCAGTTTGTTAACTGTAGGTAGTAAGTGTGGCTGTAAGCTATTCAAAACTGTCGGACGTATTTTATGTGGTCACAGTATATAAAGTGTAATGTATTGAGTATGATGACATAGTTTATTTTTTTTTCTTCAATTCATCTAAGTGATGTATTGATTATTTGCCTGAGGGCTGTTATCTTTCTAGTAACCTCAAAGGGGAAAACAAAGCTGGCGTGATTATGAAAGCTTCCCTCTATTGTTTCTGAAGACGTTTTTGCAACAAAAGATTAAGCTACAGTATGCGGGTTCCAAACTCGACGAGCGATGAAAAATTTCGCTTTCATATAACTACACATATCTTAATATTTACTTAAAATACTTTTCTGGTAGAGGTTACATATAGATTATATTTCCGTCTTTCTTCTAACATATAAATAATTCACGTTTGTGAACTTATCAAGATGTTTTCAACAATTATCTTTGGCCGTCCGTTAGTTCCATTGTGGTTGCACATTTCTGGAACATTATACAGGGTTTGACCCCCAAGATGGGATCGGAATTAATATCTTCAAACTTGTTGAGTATGTTGAAAGTTTAGATGAGATCAGCCCTGTCATGTGTGGCTGCTCTTAGTCAGTCCTGTGGCCCTCAACCGTTCCTGGTATGAGAGTTGACATTTAGTGTGATGTATTATAAATATGAGTATGGAGACGGTGTTTATGTACTCACACTACACATAGTGTGATGTATTGCGTGTGAGGAAGGAGTTTATGTTGCATCACCGCAGACACTGACCATCACAGCTTATCAACTGTGAAATATAATCTAACCTTGGAGAGCAAATCCTGGATAACGGATATCATTGACACGCACACAAATACAGTACATTATTATAAGTTAAAGATCATCATTATAACATATCTTGCCATCATCTAGGCCACACACACACGAGGCATACGCACTGGTATATTGACGTGAAAGTCTGGGAATAATGAACATTTGTGGACACGAGAGTGCAATCCTTATCGGGACGAGGCTATCGCTTATCATTGATTGCCACGGATTGGTCCCATCAGAGCTTAGTCTTCTGCCTTGAGCGAAGCCTCTCTCTCTCTCAACTCACTCTCGTAAGTACACCCACATACCATTATTTATTTATTTATTTATATATATACATGAAGGTACATTGGGATTGTGAGGATACATAGTAATTACATTCTTGTAAAGCCACTAGTACGCGCAGCGTTTCGGGCAAATGCTATTATTATTAAGTTCTTCCAGTATTATTAATATTAATTATTATACTTAGCATTAGCCTCATAACATTATATAAAATACGAGAATCAAAGAGTGAGGAGTAAGAACCTCAGATCTCCAACATAACTTCAATTGTGCTGCAAATATTTATACAAATATATATTGTTGCACAAAATCAAAATACTCTATTTAAATATTTGTATTAGGTTGTTTGAGAAAGCATTTTCGTTTTTCCTATCTACTACATATATCTCACACATACATATCCCCGGGATGTGGTCAGCTGTCTAACACTCCCAGGTACGTACTCACTGCTAGGTGGACAGAGACATCAGGTGAAGGAAACTGTCTATTTGTTTCTGTATTGATCAGGAATCGAACCCGGGTCCCTAGAACTACGACCTCCCGAGCATTTTCATTTTTGCCATGAATATTTTTTACTTGGTAGACAATCTTTGTCGACTTTTGTTTTTCTCTACTTCTTTGAAATAGTAAACAATTTTGCATTTTGTAATGGTACTTTTCTTAAATTTTGCCACTGTTTATTTTGTAGAACTCTAAAAACGCCTTGTAGCTATATGGCGCTTACAATTATTAATTATTAAGCTAAATATCACGTTTTGATTTGTTTAAGTCACGGTTTAATAAACCTTGTATTTGTGTTATGTATTCCTGCAGTCTGCAACATTTGTCGTGCAGCCTGCACCATCAACACAGCCTGGGAGATGAGCATGCAGAGGGGGTGTTGCATGAGGGTGGTGATGTGTGCATGCATCTGGATGTTGACAGTTGCTGCTGACCAATCCACCCCAGGCATAGATCTCCTTCAGGAATATATGCAGACGGACCCCACCAAGGTGAGAAAAAAGACATAGCACCGATCCTGTGCCAGGTAAGTCCACTACGAGCTCACCATAGCCTGTGCTACTTGCCCCGCTCCTGTGCCAGGTAACCTACGGGCTCACCATAGCCCGTGCTACTTGGAACTTGTTCCGCGTAGCTGAATCAAGAACAACAACAAGAACCAAGGTGAATGGGAAGCCTCTCTCAGCATCCAACGTAAACCTCATTACAATAATAGCCTCTGAACGTATGTCATAAACTGGACCCCGGTTCGAGTCAGGAACTGATGTTAATAGGAGATAAATTATATCAAATACCTCTTCTTATGTAAAATATATATATATATATATATATATATAGATTTAACTTCTTAAGAAAATAGTACATCACCAATTGCTTAATTAAGAAACGATTTGATTAGGTTATGTGAAAATACAGAAGGAAGCAGTGCTAAGGAAACTTACACAGCGTCAATACTTCCCTGCAGGTGTGTTGTAATGACCATTACTTCCCTGCAGGTGTGCTGTAATGACCATTACTTCCCTGCAGGTGTGTTGTAATGACCATTACTTCCCTGCAGGTGTGTTGTAATGACCATTACTTCCCTGCAGGTGTGTTGTAATGACCATTACTTCGTCGCAGGTGATGTAATGACCATTACTTCATTGCATGTGTGTTATGATGACCAATACCTGCCCTATAGATGTGTTACGATGACCAATACCTCCCTACAGGTGTGTTACGATGACCAATACCTCTCTACAGGTGTGTTATGATGACCATTACTCGCTTGCAGGTGTGTCACTACATACAGTGCCAGGAACCACTGAGGGTCGCGGACTGCCCCGTTGGTACTCTCTACCAGCAGGGTGTCACGCAGTTAGGCTGCTGCGGCGCCTGCGTCAGATACAAGCGTTAGTATTGAAACACCTGTGGGATGTGTGTGTGTGTGTGTGTGTGTGTGTGTGTGTGTGTGTGTGTGTGTGTGTGTGTGTGTGTGTGTGTGTGTGTGTGTGTGTGTGTACTCACCTAATTGTGCTTGCGGGGGTTGAGCTTTGGCTCTTTGGTCCCGCCTCTCAACTGTCAATCAACTAGTGTACAGATTCCTGATGTGTGTGTGTGTGTGTGTGTGTGTGTGTGTGTGTGTGTGTGTGTGTGTGTGTGTGTGTGTGTGTGTGTGTGTGTGTGTGTGTGTGTTTGATGTTCCTACTTTGTTTCTTTTCGCACTTGTCGCATTCTTTTTTCTATGGGAGACATCTCCCGTCCACGAGGCTAACCATAGCCCATGCTTCTTGCCCCGCTCCTGTGCCAGGTAAATTACGGGCTCACCATAGCCCGTGCTACTTGCCCTGCTCCTGTGCCAGGTAAGTTACGGGCTTACCATAGCCCGTGCTACTTGCCCCGCTCCTGTGCCAGGTAAGTTACGGGCTCACCATAGCCCGTGCTACTTGGAACTTGTTCCGAGTAGCTGAATCTATAACAACAACAACATTTTTTCTCTCGTGAATGGTTTGCGGTGTTTTTGGGAGTGGTTGTGTATATTGTTTGTTATTTTTATTCTTGTTCTCATGTGCTTGTCTGCATTCTTCGCAACAGAGGCCGGGAAGGCGACTGCACAGGCAATCTCGATCCTAAATTTATAGTGGGACGTCGACCTCGCAGCGAGAACACTTAAATCTCTTTAGTGAATCGTTCGACAATACTGTTACGTCTTCCTGGTGCGACTACGCCCTGAACTGCAGCCAAGATGGCGTGTGTAGAGTTGGTAAGTGCTGTTTCCAAAGTGCTGCTGACCGGGTGTTCTTGCTGTGAATATTATTATTATCATCAGTAGAGTGCTGTATATATATATACCTCTAGCATAGTGGTCTACCTCGCCTTCTCCCTCTCGCCAAGATGACGAAGCCCGAGGCTGTAAGTACGTTCAGAGACGCTACGACGAAGACCGGGAGAGCGGCAGCATCCTGCCCTACCGCGACGACTACCGCTGGAGGCCCACATGCACTCTCGATGGCCAGTATGCCGAGAAGCAGTGCAAGGGACCCTACAGCGAACGCAGGTCAGGTCATAGGTCACGCATGGTAAGGCCAAATTGTTGATGGAATCGGGTAAAAATGATATTCAAGTCAGTTCAAGTTGAAGTACGTTTATTGAGACAATAAATTACATCTCAAAGGGATTGAGTAGCTTAGGCTATTTCTACCTCCCCCCCCCTCCCATCTCTGCAAGTTAGTTCAGGTAATAGGTGAAGTTCCTTCGATTTATAAACATAAGTGATATAATGTATTCATAACACTAAGTAGCACAGGAAATCTACTGGTTTTTGAACAATTCTATCCCCTAATATTGAAGGAAGTCACAAATTAAATTGTGACTATTGAACATAATTTACTTCCTAATGTCGCATTGATCTTGATTTCTTTTTTGGATATTATTAATATAACTCTTCTCTCTCTCTCTCTCTCTCTCTCTCTCTCTCTCTCTCTCTCTCTCTCTCTCTCTCTCTCTCTCTCTCTCTCTCTCTCTCTCTCGTGTGTGTGGATCCAGAAGGTCTTACCATTTATGGGAAAGCCTTCACATGGCAAAGGGATCTGTATCAAGATATGAACTGCAGTACGTACTTTTCTTTGCAATATTCTTCTTATACTCATCGCCAATGCATATATTTGTACAACATCCCTTTCTAAATAAGTTTATTCACGAATATGTGATCGTTCATTCTAGACTTTGGTCTATCCACAGTCACAAGTTAGCTAAATTGTTATGTAGTCAAGTCTGTTATCATTAACTATCTATATACTAGCCACGAATATGCTAATAATCTTGATGAGGAAATATGTTCCATCCTTCAGTCGGCACAGTCTTCTATCTGATGGATGCTTTCGTCTATCCTATCCATTCATATCTATAATATGTTGGCCTTACATTATCTGTCAATTTAATCTATGGTCATTCAGATTGGATAGCTTAATTTAGTCTATCCACAAGTACTAGCCAACAATCGCAGCCTAACTAACCCCCTTCTCATCACAAAATGGACAGTCCATTCCACAATTTTAACTAATAACAAAACTAAATCATGCACATAACCTAATACACAAAGTACATAATGTGCATATGTCAACATACGCTCGTTGTTGATCAGAGTGTTCCCGGCGACTGTGGGAGCTGCAGCAGGCAGGGAAGACTACCATGACTCTTCACTGTCTGGAGAATGGTAACTACGAGCCCCTACAGTGTGAGGACGGCTGGTGTTACTGCATTGACCCGGCCACCGCCATACCCCACGGCCCTGCTCTCCCAGAAGACGTGATGAACATACTTCCTTGCTGTGAGTGCTCACTTGTCTTCTCTTAGACACTAAATAAATAATATTTACCATAGGAAATATGGTTACCTAGTAATTTGGATAAATATATAAATTAAAACTCAAATGGGTTCCCCATGTTGTATGAAAGTATCCTCCGTGACACTAAAGGAATGTAAGGCGGAACTTAGTCAATCCATGTCAAGTAGATTCATTAAATTATCAGAGTCTAGCACTCCGCCAGGATGTAAATGTTGTTAGTGGCGCTGTAAGTTTTAACAAGTTATTCTAGCTCACGGTATCTATCGTCCAGTTTAACATTAGTTATGGTGAAATTACCCAAAGCAAAAATCGAAGATGATGTGTATTTAATGAAAAAGTTACATAGGAAACTAAAAGAAATGGATTTACAAAAAGACGATCATATTTATAAATTGTTCTCTTGCGTTTTCAAACAAATTTGAACGAGTAGATAGTAGCGAGATTAATATATTGTTATTCATAGACTTTTCGTAATTCTTTTGCCACTATTTCACAAGAGAAGCAAGTGGCGTGCCCCAAGACTCAGTCTGGGGACCAACACTGTTCACCAGGAGACATGGAACAGCTTATTTATTTCTTTATTTATTTATATACAAGAAGGTACATTGGGTTCATGAGATTACAGACACTTGAAGTTTTACATTCTTGTAAAGCCACTAGCACTCATAGTGTTTCGGGCAAGTCCTTAATCTAACAGATAGTTTTAAGTAGACAATTTCCAGTAAATTTGACAAAAAAATGTTTACAGGTATATTGTAAGCAATTTTGGCACAATAAACAAAGATTAGATTAATACACAATAATGACAAAGATTACTAGGTACATTAGGGTAAACTTTCAGGGCTTGTTTTTGTAGGTAGGAAAAATATCGCCTTCTTTCAGTAAATGTGTATACGAATGTTCTTCTATCTAACTCAGCGACATAAGACCAGACGAGGGCGAACAGCAGGTCAGAAATAGCAGGAGAGCATTGGCTAGCGACCTTCGCTGAAGGCAAGTAACCCAGGTATTTTAGTGATGCTCTCCGTTTCTTACAACCCCCGCTCCTGTGCCAGGTATGTCCACTACGGGCTCACCATAGCCCGTGCTACTTGGAACTTTTTGTTCCTAGAAACTGAATCTTAAACAACAACAATCTCCGTTTCGCACTCAGACAACGCCACGACGACTGGCCAGCAGTACCTGAGACGGTGTGTGATAGTGTGTACCACGCCCACTATGTCCTGCTGGATTATATGAAGGCCAAGAACATGCAGGGACCCTCCATAACCCTCAATTGCGACCCCGACGGCTCCTACGGCGGGCTACAGTACAGCTTCGACGGGACGTAAGTTGCCCAAGCTTGGTGTTGAAAGAATCATGTTGACGAAGTACTCGGAGGAGTCGAGGTACTCGAAGGCGTTTTAGAGCCTTGGTAGTGTACTGTAATATTTGTACACCCAGTTGCTTCCTGGAGATTTAAGATTAAAATTTCAGCTTGGTATTAAGAGTTTGAAAGAGACACGAGCAATAAACTGTTGCTTGTATGTCGTGTCTCTCTCTCTCCTTACCTTCCTGTTTCCTCATTCGGCTACTTCTCTTAATTTCTTCTTTCCCATCTTCCCTACTCTACTTTTTTGTGAATACTGTTGCGATGAGAGATGTTTTGACACGTATCATTACCCTTCATGCCTCTAGTAAACAGATACCCGGGAGTTAGGCAACTGTTGTGGGTGACATTTCACCAAATAGTCAGCTATTTCCCTAATATAAACACAATAATTTCGACAATGAAAAACGGGGCAAAATTTTAATTATATTTATATATATAATGTACAATGGGTTGTGTTGAGTATAGACTTTGGATGATTAAATAGTAAAGCCTCATGGTCAGTAATGCGCACAGACCTTAAAGCCAAGACAAGATTTGCTGTAAATTTAAGTTTTTAACTGCTGAAGTAAAGCTTTAAAGAAATAAAAGTGGTGACTTAGTAATGTCAGAGTTGACATACTCCCTGTGTTAGCATTATTAAGTTAGGGTGGAGATAATGGCAAGTTATACTGGAGTTATAAGCTAGTCAAGTGCTTGGCGAGTTAGTAGCCTAATATAGAATACTAGGGCGAGGAAATTATATACTTTTGGGTTTGACTTTTGAATACAGTATAGGTTGAAGATTTTTTTAATTAATATGGAACGTAGTTTCATATATTGGGTACGTCCCCTTTATCTGCATGACGTGTTTTGCATATATTTAGTCTGACTTTGGCAATATCAAAGATATATTTATTTATGGGGTGATTTTATAAGTTTTTATTACATCGTAGGATCGTCAGAAATTCGAACTCTGGGCCTGCAAAATACGAGAACGCCATTTTCTGGGTAACGAAACTAGGCTGCTCACTATTAGTGTATCAGACATCAATAAAGATCAGGATTTGTACCAGACATTAATGTGATGCACCGGAGAACAGTGTAAAATCTCAGTTGGGTACCAGTTAGGTACTTCAGAGAGCCTTCCCCTGTTGTGGGTATCCATGGTGTGGTTGGTAGCGTGTCTAAGGCGCGTCTGGGAGAACTCAAGGCATGGGTTCGAGCCCTCATCAGGCTTCTTGTGGATTTGTTCTCCTGTGACATGTGCTACATTATCGTGTGTTACGATATGTATGAAGTTATTATTATTATTGGTAAAGTAATACTTTATTACCTTTATCTGGCAGGTATCGCTGCTATGACAAGTATGACAACAAGTATGACAGCCTCATCGCACAGCCAGCAGGAGGGGGTTGTAGTAAGTGTTATTTATGTTGTAGTTCCTGCTAGTACCACTTGTGTTGTACACACACACACACACACGCTTTAGGGGAGAAGGTGGTGGAGGCCAAGACCGTCAGTAGTTTCAAAGCGTTATATGACAAAGAGTGCTGGGAAGACGGGACACCACGAGTGTAGCTCTCATCCTGTAACTACACTTAGGTAATTACACACACACACACACACACACACACACACACACACACACACACACACACACACACACACACACACACACAGAGGGAAGAGAGCTGAGAGTGGCGAGGTGTAAACGGTCTTTAAAATTAATACAATTCCCTCCTGATGTTTGTTGAAGCAAAAATAATGAGGCGGAATTACAGCAGAGGAAGATAGCAAGGGGCTACACAATGACCTGGGTAAACTACTCGAGTTTACCTCAAATGCACAATAATGAAACAAGGTGTAGGATACAGCAAGTTGGACACACAAGTATTAAATAGGAGATGGAAGCTTATAAGTTAGTGAGAGAGATCTGCGTGTTTACATCACAATGAACCTGTCTCCTGAAGTTTCGTTGTAGGCGAAGATGGACTCGTGTATAGTAACACAACACGTAAAACACATACGAAACTATCTTCATCTTCTTCGGAAAGCCAACCACTTGAACTTGGCGGCACAACGACGGCCTCGCTGCTTTGCAGGTCGGCGTTCGAGCCCCGATAGTGATCAGGCATCCTTCGGTCACTCCTCCCTGCCATCCCTGCTCCTATCCTGTTCTTGTATCCCTTCCATGTGTTACACAGTCATGCTGGCCTAGCGGTATCCATCCATAACTACTTCTTCTGTGCCTCTTCGGCAGACTGCGCCAGAGACCGGTTGCTCTACCAGGAGAACCATATGATCGTGGCCCTCATCTGCACTACCTCAGACTATGCCGCCGCTGGCGTCTACAACCAGTTCCAGGTTGCAGGAAATGTCATCTACTGTGTGGACCAAGATGGTATTAGGGCCAGCTCCATTGTGAGTCCCGCTTCCTCGAACAGTTGCTGTTTTAGATTTAGCTACTCAGAACGAAATGTCCATGTAGCACGGTCTATGGTGAGCCCGTAGTGGATTTACCTGGCACAGCAGCTGGGGAGACAGTTAATAGGTCAGGGAGGGGAAGGTGGGATGAAAAGTGGAATGAATTGTAAGAGAGGTTAGACGAGCTAACTCCATCAGATCTTTAAAAGCATATATATGACATAAAAAGGGGCCCAAGAACCATTGCATTATCGACTAACAGACAGGCGGGTCACAGGAGCTTAAGTTTAACTCCGAAAACTGCAGGTAAAGTACACAACTAACACACTTTCCATCCCGCAGATCAACGACAAATACAAAGACAAACTGAACTGTGTGAAGGCAGTCGAGTGCCAAAATGGTAACCTCAAATCCTGCGGGGAAGTGTGTGATGGCTGTCCCAACGATGCCTATCCGGCCTACAGTGCTCATAGCTCCTACAACAACTCAACATTCAAACGGCGATAGATCAGACATGTTGGTATATGGCCATACAAGTGCATGGAAAAGTTCCAGAAACAATCTATCGTTACCGAAGGAGCCTATACAAAGTCACACATGTTGGATGTAAAATACTTCTGCTATGTCCACTCTCATAACAAACACTCGTCTCGTCCAATTATTAACAGTCATCGTAGGAAAAGATGCTTTGACTCAGAGGAGAAAAAGTACTTAAAACTGTTCTGTGATATTCTATATATATATATATATATATATATATATATATATATATATATATATATATATATATATATATATATTATATATATATATATATATATTCCCTCTTAGACTCCAGTCATTTAAGGGTAGAGATAGAACAATCTATCGGTAAATTATATGAAATCAGTCAAAAGTACTGACTGTTCTATTAGTTTTATTACACCTTCCCCCCCCCCCCACCCTCTCTCTGGATTGACTTGGCACGTCCTGGTTCCCATCGTACAAATTACAACTATAACAATTAGAGGTTTACATAAATATATATCCACGCTTTCTATGGCTCGTTAGGCTAGAAGAGCTACTGCTTGGGTTCGGGCGTTTCTGGCTAGTTTAGCACTGTGTATTTTGTACGTTGTGGCCGATCAAGAGAACGCGCTCCCAGAGAGAGAAGCCTATCCTGTTTATACCCAATATATGGCATGACAAAATAATGCAAATGTTCTTCCTTGTATCAAAAATTAATGTTGTTCCCATGTATTTATGTTGCTTGTGTATTATCAACTGTACCACGATTCTCAGTATTGATGTATGTATTTATATACAGATATGTATACATGTCTGTATGTAAATTATGCTGTAATATAACAAAATGAATGATGGCATCTCTGTAATTAGATCCAACAAACATTTTAAGACTCCCCACTAAGACCCACAACATCTTTAAGACTCCCAACCCAGACATCTTTAAGACTCACCACCTAGACCAATCCAAACATCTTTAAGACTTCCACACATCTAAGACTCCCAACCAAACATCTTTAAGACTTCCAACCCACACATCTTTAAGACTCCCAACCCAGACATCTTTAAGACTCCCAACCCAAACATCTTTAAGACTTCCAACCCACACATCTTTAAGACTCCCAACCCACACATCTTTAAGACTCCAACCCACACATCTTATAAGACTTCCAACCCACACATCTTTAAGACTCCCAACCCACACATCTTAAAGACTTCCCAACCCACACATCTTTAAGACTCCCAACCCACACATCTTAAAGACTTCCAACCCACACATCTGAGGGAAACGTCGATGCTTCGACACCCTTGGATTTCCTGTCAAGATATCATGACTTACTAACTGTCTGTGTTACTTAATTATTATCGCTATATAAGAATTTTTGAACTTCTGTACAATATATGAACTTCTGTCTACAATAAAGATAATTATTATATTATTATTATTTGGTTA
>WNGS01164437.1:26025568-26049302 GCA_020271785.1 Procambarus virginalis
AAAAAAATGGCTGCCCTCCCTCCCTTCTTCCCTCACACACTCCTTCCTAACCCATGTTCTCATGAGCCTCGAACAAGGGCCGGTATTTCCACCCGTTTTTTTTTGGTCAGGTGGAAGTCACCTCCCGCGGGGGCTAATTTCCTGGGATTGCTTCCACCATGTAGGTTTCTCTCCCGTCAAGGGTGGAGACCAGCACTCGCGGTGATTAGAGACACCCCGGCTAGAGAATCCTGCTTTGTTATTGGTGGGAGATAATAGTCGAGAAATAATTCCTGCGCTCCATTGGTGAGAGGTAATAAGGAAGGAGGAATTTCAGCTGTCTCACTGATGGGAGGAAAAGGAGATGAAATAATTCGTGTTTTCTCATTGGTGGGAGGCCAATTATAATTATTCATTTCTACAAATGAAAATGTGTTTATTTAAACAAAGATTCGCGGGTGTTGAACCGAGGCGTCACTGTATTTGCCAAGCGAGACTTCGAGTTAATTATTGACATCTTCATTCAAAATGAATGCGCAATTTTGCCTGCTGTAACAAATTTAATTAGGTCTTATTACAGTGACGATATTGTTATATTCACTGCCACACAGGTCAGAGAATCATACATAAGACAATAGGTCTAATTGTAGCCAAAACTCTTATATTTCACGAGGTTACAATCGACCCCAAATACTGGAACAAGACCCCCAGAGACTGGAATTGGGTCCTTGAAAACCGATTAGATCATTACAGTTGCACACTCTACAAGCACATCTAAGACGGTACTGTGAAAGACAGACAGACAAAGAATACCGGAAGGACGGGACACCAAGAGCTCAGCCCTCATCTTGTAATTACAATTACGTAATTACACTTGGGTAATTACACTGAAGTAATCACACCTCAATCAACTGTTAACAGTTTCCGTCCTGATCACGCTTCTCCCCCCCCCCCCCCCCCTCCCATGACAGCACTCTCCCTGACTGAGATGAACTGGGAGATGCTGAGGGATGCTGAACCCTGAGATGGACTACGAGGGCATCCTGGAAAGCTGAGAGGAGATGACTACATCTACACTGAGTACTCACTGGAGGAGGTCATCTACCAGCTCGCTAAGATCCTCTCAAACAGGCAATGCACAGAGGTAAAATGTCGCCCCGAGCTGGGTTCGAATCCTTCGTTAACACATATCAGTAGTCATATTCAACCTTTATCAGGTTTTTAATCCAATAATATCTACGTTGTATGTTGGCTTGGAAGGCCTCCCCAGACCTGACTGGGAAGGGTTCACCAGACCTGATGGAATTGGGGACTGAAAAAAGGCCAGCCTGAGGACCTTGAAGCCCTAATGGCTTGATGACCCCGTACCTTGAGGCCCTAAGGACTTGAGGACCCTGAGAACCTTGAAGCCCTAAGGGACTTGAGGACCCTGAGGACCCTGAAGGCCCTAAGGGACTTGAGACCCTGAGGACCTTGAAGGCCCTAAGGGACTTGAGGACCCTGAGGACCTTGAAGGCCCTAAGGGACTTGAGGACCCTGAGGACCTTGAAGGCCCTAAGGGACTTGAGGACCCTGAGGACCTGAAGGCCCTAAGGGACTTGAGGACCCTGAGGACTTGAAGGCCCTAAGGGACTTGAGGACCCTGCGGACCTTGAAGGCCCTAAGGGACTTGAGGGCCCTGAGGACATTGAAGGCCCTAAGGACTTGAGACCCTGAGGCCTTGAAGGCCCTAAGGGCCGTAGGACCCTGAGGCGGCGTGACTAACGATGGTTTACTGTTGCAGAGGAGACATGGGGTCGGAGAAGGCCCTGCAGGAGGTGGCAGCGCTGCTGGAGAAGGAGGCGGCCAGAGGAGCTATCACACCCGAAGTAGAGAGAAGGTTCTCGAATACCAGTAACAGGAGGAGAAGGTAGTAGAAAGAAAGGAGAGAGAGAGAGAGAAGAGAGAGAGAGAGAGAGAGAGAGAGAAGATAGAGAGAGAGAGAAGGCACAAGACAAGACGATGGAATGAGAAAGAGATAAAGAGAATAAAAGACAGAAAGGACAGAGAAACTAATCCAAATAAAAGAAAAGATACTCGCTGAGCAGCACAAAATTACGCGAACCTTCAAACACTTTGTTAACAAAGAAATCAAAATAATAAAAACATTTACAGATATTGCAAATTTATGTTATTAATACTGATCTTAGCCCCTTTCCCTCCCCCCCAGACGTTATGGTGTATTCATTGGTGGACAGCCTCAGCGAAAAGGAACTTCAAACGGCTCCTGGTTCTCTGATTGGTGGATCCAACTTCAAACTACCCAATAATAGCCCATTTCCCTTAGGAAGCTCGCCCATGATTGGCAGATCAAGTTTCAAACCCACAAGTGAGTTGTTTCAACTCTCAAAGGCAACGGCGAAGAGAGAAGCTCCCGAGGAGGAGAAGAAGGATGAGGAGAAGAAAGACTAGATAAATTGGGAATAGGAGGACGGAAGGAGGAGGAGAGTTTGATGGAATATAAGCAGCGATACACAAGAAGGAGGGGGTTGGTCTCCTTCAGACTCGTCCCTCCTTCCATCCATCCCTCCCTCCTTCCATAGATAACTTGATATCCTAGACCTGTATTACGGTACAGGAATGATCAAATCTGTTCATGTTGTGATAGAGAACACAACATCGTCATGTTCTTCCTTGGTCACATCTCTACATATCCTTCATGTGTCACTACACTACATATTGTTCCATGTGTCACAACTCTACATATTCTTCATGTGTCACTACACTACATATCCTCCTTGTGTCCTATTATCAATGACTCCTATCTCCCCTTGGACCATTAAATCCTATGTAATTGCTGTATCACTATTATGTGTCCTCCAAGTATTACTAAAACTGTGTTGTGTTCATGCCACCAGCTCCTGTGTCATGTATTACGGTTAACTCCCTGGCTCTCATTATTGCCCTTGTATCATGTGTCTTCTCCACTTGTTTAAGAACTTGTCACTTGTATCATAAATACTTATACTTATTGTCCTCTACAATGTATTCATGTACAGCAAGAAACCATGTGTATGTATACATATATATACAATATAAATATACAGTATATAGTTATATCAAGAAGGTTATCAGAACGACAAATATAATGTATTCATCTAGGATGTTGTAATATACTTCCTTATAACCAATGTTTGGCTAAGTTTTGGGGCTATGTTGAACACTCCCCAAGTATGGTGCGAACCTTTGAACCTCGGCACCAAAGATCAACATTCTTAGAAACACTTGAAAGTTACATCTTAAAGAGATTTGAAATATTATTTTCTGAGGGAAGCAGGTGATATTTTTTTGTTGTTGATGATTTCCAGCACTAGCATGGAGGTAATTCTGGTGCTGGCTCGTTGGTCTCAGTTTTGCAAATATTTTATTTTGATTGTTAATGTTTATTTTTAATAATCCGGACTATATGGAAAATCTCACAACCGGATTAGCCGACATTTGACCGGGGAAGTACAAAAAATAACATTCACAATCTTTCTGTACCACAACCAATGTAATTTGAATTGTCACACACACTAGAATTAGTTTGTGTGTAGGTGGGTGGGTGGTGAGGTGGTAGGTTAGGGGAGGGCAAGCGGGCAGTTGTATGGATGGATGGCAGGCAGATGGGCTTGATGGTTGACAGGTGGGTGGGTGAACAGGCAAGTTTGGTGGGTTTGGACAGGCAGTAAGGCATGTGGGCACAGAGGCAGGCGGGCGGGGGTGACACTATCCCTACCCATACTCCCTACCCAACATCCCACACCCTATATTTGTCCTTCCACCCATCACCCTTCAAACCCTTGTCATCACCCAATTCTCCCTTTCCCTCCCTATTCCATACCCCCATCTCTCCGCCCTCCCAGCTCTGTTGGGACAGACAGGCTGCACAAAGTTTGTACCACAGACTCCCAGACAAGACAACACTGGATATACAGACAGATAATTACAGGTCTCCTCCCTGTGTAGTCGAATTAACAACCAATCAAAATTGGCTCAAATATTATGTTAGGTTATTTAATAATCGTAACTATCCCTCTACGGCAAAAAAGGAAAAAATATATATGAATAAACAACTCCTGCGGCACGTCCCCCAGTCTCCATGATAGCCACCAACCCCCTTGCTTGCTTGTTAACGCGACAGTCACCTCTGGTTCAGCTCCTCAGTGACACCGGCCACTCCCAGCGGCAGCACTCTCTATCTACACCGATAAATGTAGACACCCACATGCCGATACCCACACGACATTCAAAGACCCTCACCACCGCCATTCGTGACACCCTCAGAAACCCAACCTCCCTCCCTGCTTGACTCCCTCCTTCCCTCCCTCACCATCCCTCACTCATGACCATCCCTGGGGAACATTGTATCAGAGACGAAACAGCTGCATCCATAGTGACTGATTCCTATATAAACTCCAGAGTCCCTGAGTTCCAAGTCTTGAAGGCTACAACGATTTGTATCTCATAAATTTCAAAACAGCATTCAATTACTGTAATCTGAGAATCAATTTAACACCATAGACTGGTAACTTGGGTAAGTACATGCTTACGGTAACTAGGTGGAGTCCAGCATGTAAGGACCCAGACCCCAGAATGGTAATCATAAAAGGTGTAATGGTTTACACAACGTTAAGAAAGATGAATAGTCATAATAATCATCCCTTTTGAACTAACAAGAAACAGGAAGTAATGATAACAGCTGCACCAAACTCCTAGGTCAATGTATATTGGATATTTGATTTCATTATTTGCATAAAACGATAATGAAGAAATCTCTCAGACGATGCAGGAAAGATATCAAGCTTATTACACAACATACAGAAAAGGAATTCAAATCTGGGTTATATATTTTCTTGTGGGAGAGAGGCTGTGTCCGGAGACATATCCACCACCGCTGCATAATAGTCACTTTGACCTCTCACAACACTGTGAGTGATATCACACACGGATCTTGTGTTCAAAAATAACATGTTTATTAGTACGAAAGAGTTTGCACAGGCAATATCCTCTTCATAGTTGAATGATAGTTATATTCCTCCTTTATAATCAGACAAGGCATAAATATATTATATAATATGTACTATATTTATATATAATATATACTTTATATATACATAACGAAAATGTGTAAGATTGCACTTTGTGCTACTCAAATTGAAATGTTTTATTAATCCATACTAGTCAATATAAATACATTTTATAAATGTTTGCAGACAATATTGTATTGTACAAGTGACCTCAAGACAACACTGTATCAATAACATTGTTTTAAGGCACTACGGGCTCACCATAGCCCGTGGTACTTGGAATTTCTTGTTTCAGGTAGCGAATCTTTAACAACAACAACAACATGTTTTTACTCATGATGAACGTGGCAATCTCCATGCCCATAGAAAATATAGATCTACAGCAGTCTAGATATAGTAAAGAAGTACACAGTCGGCAAATTATCTCGCGCATTATCTACATCATCAGGGTAGCAACTAGTCAGTCTGTCATTGTAATAGGCAGTTCAAAAATTGTGTTATGTGTTCCTTTGGTCATTCGATGAATCCAGACCTCTATTTTCTCATAATAAATAATTGACAACCAATTGCTTTTGAATGACCTTTATGCTATACATGTTGACCAGACCACACGCTAGAAAGTGATGGGACGACGACATTTCGGTCCGTCCTGGACCATTCTCAAGTCGATTGTGAGAATGACAATCGACTTGAGAATGGTCCAGGACGGAGCGAAACGTCGTCTTCCTTTCACTTTCTAGTGTGTGGTTTGGTCAACATACTTGAGCCACGTTATTGTGACTCGTCGCCTGTTTATGCCATACAGTATACACCCTGTGTGTGAGTATATATTTATATACACACACATTGCGCCAGTGACGGCAGTTGTGTGTGTGACGGAGTTTTGTGTAGAGATCCGGGAACTATCTCACCGAGCCTGAGGTAAGTACCTGGTATTACTTGTTTGGCCGCACTGACGGGACATTTGGATATCCTTATTTTGTTACGTATTTATTGATTTACACTGAAGGGTACAGGAGCGTAAGACGTTTAGCTCGTTTGAAAGGTATGAGATAGTTTTCTCTATTACACAACCCGTTGTTATGGCTTATTCTGCTTGCTTTCGCAGAAAACGAGGTATTTGAACTATTCAATGTGGAAAAGTAAGATATAAAAAGTGCGCAAAGGTAAGAGCCAAAGGATTGTATAGGATAACCTGAATTACCGTGCAAACTTTTGGTAACACTAGTCCCCAAGTCTCTGGCTTCCAACTTTGGGCAGTCACTCTTTCTCCACCATTGCCCAGTCTTCTCTACCCCCTCCTCCCCCCCCCCCCAGATTTCCTTGTTCCATCCCTGCTTTCTAACTTTTCTTGCTCCGTGCCCCCTCATCCCCTCCCCCCATCCCTCCCAATCTCCTTTGCAAAGTTGGGTGAGGATATTCCACAGTGTCTGTTAGTGTGTGTCTGGTGTTATGGGTGCGGTGCTCCCCATGGGTGTTGACCAGACCACACACTAGAAGGTGAAGGGACGACGACGTTTCGGTCCGTCCTGGACCATTCTCAAGTCGATTGTCCTCGCACCTCCCCATGGGTGCTGTGGTGCCGAGTCCGGTGTCTGTGGGCCCCCCTACCCCTGGTGTGGGCGGTTGTTGAGTGATCAGGCATGTAGAGGTGCATCCTCCTCCGGTTGGTGTCGCCGTGGATATTGAAGCTTCGGTGGGACGTGACCGTGTTTTGTCACCGGTGGGTGATGTTGCATGGGGTTGTGGTGCACCCGAAGTGGTGTGTACTTGTGCCATAGGTGTGGAGCCTTTGGAGGCGGAGTGTAGTTGGATGGGGGTCGGTCGTTTAGTGGTCCTTCAGCCTCTGCGGTTGCAGTTCAACCTGGTTCTCAGCTGCAGCTCCGGAAGACGGGCAGGAGTGGTCGCTCGGGGGACTGGAGGCCTTTGGTGCGGAGGTTGGAGTCTGCTGCGGGTGTATGTGATAGTGAGGGTATGGTGGTGTAAGTAGTGGCCCCCATCGGTGGTGGGGGATGGAGGGTGTGTTGTGGACCCCCCTTGGTGCTCTCTCAAGTGGCTCGCCTGGAGTGCGGAGCTCGTAGTGGGAGGTGGTGGATCAGGTATAGCGTGGCGGTGATGATCGCGGCCTTGTGGTGATGTTGCAAAAGGAATGTTGCCCTCCGTACCCTCCCCTGTGGAGAGTTTGTCTTAGTTGCCTGGGGTCCCAGTGGCAGCAGCTGCTGCTGCTGTTCCCTGGGCGGGGTGTCGGCCGAGCCGGTGTGACGGTATTGTGGTTAGGTAGGGTTTTAGTCTTTTTTCCCAAATGGATCCTAAAATGACGTGTGCTTCAGTGAATGGGAATGGTTTGGGTTGTGTGGCTATGCAATTGGGACTGGTGTCAATGCTGCGTGAGTGGAGGTTGGATGTGGCTTTTGTGCAGGAGCACAATATGTGGGAGTTGGAGTTGTCGCAAGTGTTGGTTGAGGGTTTTACGGTGGTGTTGAATCCTTCGCGGGGGGGGGGGGGATGGTACGCTGATCCTGCTATCGAAGCGGGTCCCAATCTCCGTGCTTGACAGGGAAATGGATGAGAATGGTTAGTTGGTGTTGGTTTAGGTCTCATTTTGTGGTGTGAGGTGATCCTTGAACGTGTATGCGCCGTCTGGGGCGGCGTGGAGGCGGGAACGGGAGGTGGTGCATTTTTTGCGCCACAATACGCGGGAGATGATTTCTGGGGGGAGGGGGCACCTGAATTGTATTACGTCGGCGCGGGATAGCAACAGTCTTGATCCCGGCGGGTTTGGCTTGTACATTAGAGTTGCGGGTTTCGGGAGTGTTACAAGGGGGTCGTTTGGAGTATGCGTTTGTCTCGCCTGGGGCTTGCTCTCGCCTTGATGGTTTTTATGTGGCTACTGGGGGTTGGTCTGTTTTGTCGTTGCGGACGGTTGCGGTGTGTTTCTCGGAGCATTGCATTGTGTTGCAGGTGGGGAATTGGAGCCAGGTGCGGGTTGGTCGTGGCTGGTGGAAGGTGAATTGTGGGTTGGTGAAGTGGCCGGATGTGTGTGCCCAGTTGGAGGGCCGGTGGGCCATTGTGGCCGCTGGGAAGGGTGCGTTTCGGGCGACACAATAAATTATATGTATCCTGTATCACCACACATAGTCCGTACCAGCACATATACCACGTAGCAATACACGTATCGTCACATGTATTCTGCACCAGACCCTCAAACAGCGGATGGGTATTATATGTGGAAAAATCAGATTACCAAAGCAATAAAAAAAATATAGAAGTGGTATATTTTGGGAATGGTCAGTAAATAGGCCTTGTGGAATATAGAGGATGGGACAGAGAGGTTGTGGAAGTGAGCCCATTGCTCCAAATTTAGGTAAATCATTTGCTCGTAAGGCGGGAAGTGACTATCATGTGTGATTTCCTGTGAGGAGCCTGAGCGCAGCAATATTCCGAGAGAAAGTCAAGAAAATGTAGTTGACTTGAGGCAACGTTAAATAATAATCATTATTATTTATTAAATAATAAATATAGTTCACCTATGGCATACATAGCTACCACGTATGGCTCTTTATTATAGCATTTTGGATGATTTTGAGGTTTAATAACTAAGATTGTAGTGAAGTGGTGAGCGATGATGATATCTGTTGACGGATAAATGCTCTCTTGAGTAAAATAGTTTACTCTTGATTGGAAAGAAAGTGTGGCAAAAAAGTTATAATAAGTCTGCATTGTGCGTCAACCAATGTTTTAACCCATGAATAAAACTAGTATGCTATAGTGGAATTGGTAAAGGTTTGCACTTAAGAGAAATCGTGGTGCTTCTCATGAAATTAAAATAACGAGTCATAAATCATGACATATAATATTGAATTTTTGTTTTAGATATATGCAAGAGTTGATACATTGTTGTACAGCCACTAGTACGCGTAGCGTTTCAGGCAGGTCCCTGGAATACGATCCCCGCCGCGAAGAATCGTTGTTACAACCAAGTACACATTTTACTGTTGAGTTAAACCGAGGCTACAGTTAATGATTTATGGCCAGTAAGTCCTCCCCGGCCAGCATACGAACCCATGACAAAGCGCTCGCGGAACGCGTGGCGAGTGTCTTACCACTACACCACGGAGACTGGTAGATAATAATGATGCGTTCGGTAAACAACATGATATACAATAGTGTATCATGTGAAAATGTTAGAGAATGGGTTGTAGGAACGGCAACAGAAAGAATGTGACGTTGGAATATCTGTGAGTGCAGTACTGGAAACATGATAGAAAAAGGGTGTATAAGAAGTCACACGATGTTTATGTGGTTCACTAGCACCCAAAAGGAAAGGTATGTGGTTCACTACTAGTGTTGGATGGTTATGGGTTTCACTATTGCCCACAGGATGGGTAGACGGATCACTATCACTCATAGGATGGGTATGGGGTCCACAATTGTAGAGATGTGGGCGGTAGTGGACTGGAGAGTGGTACTGAGGGTAGTAGTGGAACCCATACCGAACGTGTGGGTCCCCTAGTCATGGAAGAGTTGGTAGTGGACTCGCATTTATATCCTAGAGGTGATAGTGGACCCGATATACATGGAGTGACTAGTTGTGAACCCTATATCCATCGTAAGGATACACTGGCAGTGTTGAAGGTAGGAATGTTGATTGTACAGGTGGCCAAGTAGGAAGACTTGAGAGGCATCAACATGAGAGGGTGGTGTCACGTGAGAGACTTGAGGTTGTGAGAGGCAATGTCGTGTTATGTTATGCCGTCGTTGTAGATGTTGCCTAATACACCGAGACGGTGTTAGTTGCGTTCGTTATTGTCTGGATGTTGAGTTTAGGATAAGACAGTTACAAGGTTATAAATATGATGGTAAACATACAGGTGTATTAGGCAGAAGTGAACAGGTTGGTGTAGGAAGGAGGTGGGAAGTAGTTGAGGTTGTATAATACTCGTCTTGAGACTTATACTCCAGCAGGCGCTCGAGGAGTACCTTGGTGAGATGAGGTTTGTTAGTTGAGTTTATTTATTATGGAGCCCATACCGATGTTGTGGGTGGTAGTGGAAAGGGTTACAGAGGCACATGATGGGGTCAGGGAATGAACGGCACCAATTATTTAGGCAAGCAAGTGAGCATCTTGAAGAGCTAGTTACCAAAATGAATACATATCGTGACATAATGAATTGGTTGAAGATGGGCCACAAGTACAGTTTGTCAATGAAGCAAGTGACATGTGGAGTGGTAGCGTTACAAATGATGTTTGTCGTGCACACCGTCCCCCGTATGCAGTGGGCAGCGGTGGATAGATTACAATGAGTAGATTACTAGGTACAGTTATCAAAGTAGGGATATTTGAATAAGAAATGTAGAATCATATCATTGTGAATGAAATATTGACACATGTCTTGAATGGTTGTTATAGAATTGTGCGTAAAATCACGTATCTTTTTACACTGCATGACATGTGCTAGTATTTACCTAGTGAAATTTGTTTTAGAATAAGGATCTGGCCGAAACGCTGCGCGTACTAGTGGCTTTACAAGATTGTAATTAGCATATTCTCACATTCCCAATGTACCTTGTTGTATATGAATAAATAAATAAACATAGTGATGTGTATAAGAAAGTACATAGAAACATAGTTGGTGTTTGTTATGTGAAGGTGATGGAGGCTTGAATGTTTGAAGCGTGGGTTGGACACGTATAAGAGTGGATATAAATAGGAGGTGCCTCGTATGGGGCAATTTGCGTGGTTTTGATGCTGATGCCAATGTTTGAGTGGCTTAATATTTATGAATTAATGTATGGGGCAATAGATGTTATGTAGTGACGTTCTTTGTTATTAATTAATGTTTGTAATGAATATAATGAAAATAGTATGTTGAGAACTGAAAATCATAAAAGAGCATGATTTGAAACGTGTTGCATAGTGAATAATAACATAGGCAGTCGTGATATATATAAAGTTAGGTGATGAAGTTGTGTTGGTAATAATATGTAGTTGCATGGCGTCATGAGAGGGGTTGAAATACATGAGGCTAAGGGTATTTCATCGAGCGATCGTTTAGAAAGATGTATTCATGGAAATGAACATGTCGTTCATTGAAAATGGGTGTGTTTTATAATGTTATATATTAGTATAGTGTGGCATTGGTTAGGTTGGGTAATAATGGTGTGCTTAGATGCATTTCATTGTAACCAGCGGTGGAGCCCTTCATGAGTTTGAACATGGTGTTTATTAAATAGTTAAAATTAATATTGTTATATGTTAGTATAGTGTGGAAATTTAGACAGAAGTGTGTTGTGTTGACGTGCGTGAAACATTTATAGCGTTGGGAAAAGAAAGCCGTGTGGAATGAGTTGTTGGGTAAGTGTGTGAAAGTCGTCATTTTGGAGTTGAATGTAAAACATTTATTGTCATAGAAGTGTGGGTTTGTCGGCTATATTAATGAACATTAGTGTTGGTTTATAAAGACGGGCAGCGTAATATAGTGATAAGTTGCGTAAAGGGTGTTTGTTGTTGTTAATGTACGGGATGGGTAGTAACGTGACTAGAATAGTTTACCCAGCAGGAGGGATAATTTTAGTTGTAAACATAGTGCATGAGGAAAGTAAAGTGAGTTTATCAAGGCCGATAAGCGTTATACCTTTCCTTGTATTTATTAGAGTTTTAATAAATAAATGTCCTGAATTAGTGTAGTATGCAATTAGGTGTAGCGGACCAATGAGAGTAGAGGTAGAGAATGTGACGTAAGTTGAAAGAGGGAAAGGTGATTGGCTGTTGAGTCGACTTGGTGGTTGAGGCGCAGCGGAGCGTTATTTTGCCCTAGAAACCTGGTAGTACGGTAGTATAGGGAGGCGGTGTTAGTGGTGTGTTGCTCTATGTCCGTGATGTTGGTGGGCCGCTGGGGCCAACACACCCTAGCTTACTGTCTCCTTATACTCCGTCGAAACTCTAGTATATAGGGCAAAAAAAAGATACAGGTGTATACCCCGTGTTTGGGCTATATACGCTGAGACTATTTTAGTGCTGAATAACATTGAGTACTAAAATAGGAGAAAAAAAAAAAAAAAAAAAAAAGTTTGGTAGTATATTGTGAATAACGAATAATATTTTTGTTTGCAGCACTGGAGAGTCGATGATGTAGGAGTGAAGTCCAGATACTGCCGGAGACGTGATCGGTATGAGAATTTGTGGTCTGGACGTCCACACTGGAATTGTCGGCGAGGCTGGTGGGTGAGTTGTACCGGTTAAGTGAAAGAATAGTTTTTCATACTACAGTCCAAATGTTGTGAAGTGATGCCTTGTGACTAATAGCGGGCTGAACGTGATATTAAGTACGTGAAATAGAAGAATTTGGCAGGGAGTTTTGGATTTAAAATATTTGTTCAGTATTGTTGTGGTTATAAATATAAGAATAAAGGTAAATAGGTTTAGTATGTAATTATATGAAGTGAGGACAAGTGGTTTAGTAATGGTACGTGATAGGCAGACGTACGTAAAGATTGGTTAGATGTGGACACGTATATAAGATGCAAAGAAATAAGTTTAGATGTAGTTTGACGAGTATTGAAGGAAAAGAAAAATTTGTGACGATGATGTAAGTTGTCCGTTGTTGCAGGACCTTGGAGAGTGTGGGAGAGAGGCGCGTGAGGTTGATAAATGATTGAATATTAAGAATTTCTGCAGTAGGTTGAATGATTGGTAGCGAAGACGCGCAAAAGTCTGTAGGTTAGGTGTTTAAATGGTAATAGAGAAGGTGACGTTGAGTTTGGCGAGAGTAATAATTGAATGGCGTAGTGTGGACGGACAGTGTTCGGGGTGTTCCATACGAATTTATTTTCGATGAAAGGTTTGACGTGTAGTACGTAGAGTTAGGGTATGGCAAATATCACTAGTGTTTTAGGCGAGGTGTAATTAGATATATTGTATAGGTGAAATAAGTAGGAGGTAGTGTTAGGTAATAAAATTAGCGTGGAATAAGTATTTTTTCCTGAATGAAGATTGAGCGTAGTTGAATGATGGAAATGGTAAGTAACGTTTGGGACTGAATATACTATTGAAAGTAGTAAATAAGGTGAAATACAGGACCTAAAGTGAGTTAAGTAGCGTGCATGTGGTATTAGTAAAATACTTGTAATAGTTGAGGGGGGGGGTTAAAAGGTAACCGCCCCCGGAATTGTGTGAAGGATATATTTGAGACGGAATTTGTTGTTCCACCAAGGTATACAGTCTTGGAGACTTATGATTTGATAGGCATCATCATACACTGAAGTGTATAGTTGAGATCACATGTGAGTTGCTCATAGGATAGTGCATAGATGGTTTTGTAAATGTACTGTTGTCGAAACGGGTAAGCGTCATATAAATGTTTGTACAGGAGGTGGTGTGTTGATAAGTCGTACATGTATATTACACATGGTGTGGAGAATAATAAAAAAGAAATAGTATTTTAATCAGTTATTACCCTAAAAACGTTTGTGCATGTGATTTAAGGGTACAACGACACTGAACTATTACGTGCAGATAATACTGTTGTCTCTGTACACAGGTTAACGCATAGAAAATGTAGTTTTGTTTTTAGTAGTTTTGCGTGTATAGAAACATCCGTGGCTTACTATGTGTAGGTTATTAGGCTCACGCGGCTGCTGAACTGAAGATGCTTTAGTATGGTGGGCGAATGACGAAATGCGTACGCTGCCTTTAAGAATCGTACTTATTTTCTCGGGTGAGGGCGTATGCGTGAAAGATATTTTAGTGTTTAACCTCTATGCAAAGTCTGTAAAGACAATGCCGACAATCGTCACACTATACGTGTTGATATTAGTACGTGGAACAAATGAAGGTCAATGATGTTTATAGAGCTATATATTTCTTGTTTGGGGGGGGGGGCTCCTCCCACAAAAAAAATAGAATTAACCTGCAGTGTTTATATAGTATGCCACGTGTTGTAAATTATGTTCACGCTTTCACCTCAACTTTTCAATAACTGGAGGTGCAGATGATAACATTATCATTATTGACAAGTTTGAAGGTTCAAACAGTGGTGGAGAATTTCATTCGTATATAACTCCGATGATGTTTGAAAACGTGATTTCATAGGAATATGCAGTTTCATGTAACAACGCGACATTTGAGGGATTCCATCACCTTGTACATCTCAATATTGTTTCATAATGAAAAAGCACGTTTGCCGGTGCATCCTGGCGTCTGAGAGTAATCACTGCAACTTTGTCTGGCCAGACGGTACCATGAACATTCACTATTACAAACGTAAGATGGCACCCTTTGCATTGTATGGACCTACATGGTTGTCACATTAATGGTACTTTTGCATATAAATGTAGTTTACCTGACTACTCCGAACTCAAGTATTGCAAGGTGTAAGATCAGATGAGTGTATGCTATCTAAATGTTGTAATAGGAGTTTAAAGGTGGTGTCTGCACTATGTCAATATAATGAAAAACAACATCTTTAAATCTCCTCCAAGAGCCAACGATGATTGTGTAACCATTTTACCACAGGAGTCGCACTTCATGTATCATGGCAACTAATGAACACCCTCTATCCGTAAGTGTCAAGTTCCTGCCTTCGACACCTGAGCATAACTAAAGAAAATATACCGGTGCTGCACCTCAAGCCGAAAGTGTGGAGGCGTAGTAGTACTTGCACACAGGTTCCGGTCGATGGCACAATGCTGTGAGGGGACCAAAGGTCCTAAATTTACAGAATGTAAAGTAATATATACAACATTCAGTGAGGAAGCCACCAACATTTCATATACAGTTTATTAATCTACACGTAGTTAAATGTTACATTGTGAGAATCACATCACATACGACCTCTAATATGCAATTATTTGTTTTCCCAGTCTTTCAACTTTCACTATGGTTATGCTTGAAGTAACGTACGACGACGTTTCGTCGTATTCTATGGTCAACATGACTATACAGGCCTTGTCAATAAGTATAGTGTGTTTAATTAACCCGAATTCTGGAAAATCATCTCTACAATTGCATGCGATGAAGATGTAAGGAAAAAATAATACTAGTCAACGAATTTTTTTTCCCGCCTCCCAAAAGCCAATACTATACTTGCCCTGGACAAGTGGTCATTGCCTCTCAATGGTGCAGAAAGGTTGGTCAACGTTTTGTAATAGTATAGGAAAAGTGACCGGGGATCGTAAGTTTGATGGGGAGATTTCCAAGTGCCCGTCAATAGACGTCTTGAACAAAACGATTGCATTACACCACAAGTTAAACAATACATTGCTTTACACTGTGTGTAATAATCATACAATTTTGTCGGTAAACCGACACTGGTATCCTTAAATTACATGTCTAAACCACTGTTCATAGATGTATCTAATTAAGGCACCCAGCAAACCTCTACCGATTTAACTTATGACCAGCCATTGCTAATCTCGACGAAGAGCCACTACGACAGTCAATGAGAAAGCAAGACACGGAGAGAATAGCATACAGCTAGCCGGGGAGGCTACACATAAGTACGGTCAGGAAAAACAGTATCCCATCCCCAGACTATTTCTTCCATCTTTACCGTGGGTCTAAGATCAGGAGTGCGAAGAGGGGTCAAGGAGGACCAATACGAGGAGAATCATGCAAGCGAGATAATGAGGAGGAAAACACAGACTGCCACGTTTGTCTCTCTCAGCCAGTGTCAAAATACAAACTGAGGGCGGGAGTCGAACGAAAGGCACCAGCTCAGACACGAGTAAGCAGGGCCATAATCGATTTGAGAGAGGAGAGTGCCTCTATCACTCCCAGTATGGGACAAAACCTTAAGTAGGTTAAGGGCCTTACAGCACTCAACTCGGAGCCAACAGATATGGGCTGACCAAAGACCTTTGCGGAATCCCTGTACACAATGGGATGACCAAAGAGGGACGGACGAAGAACAACAACATGCTTCCTAGTAAAGGTCATAGCACAAGTCTTAGATGCAGAGAACTTCAAGCCACGACGACTCGCAAGTTGAAGGAGAGGTGAATCATCACCCTGACAGCAAAGGTNTTGTCGAGCCTGGCAACACTTGTAGGGTTCCAGTGGTGCTCCAGAGTGTTCCACAGTGTGCAGTGGTGCTCCAGAGTGTTCCACAGTGTGCAGTGGTGCTTCAGAGTGTTCCAAAGGTCCCAACTCTCACGCCCTGGGAACCTATGGAGCAGTTTGCATCTGTTCCTCCAAGTCTCCTGCTCGATGTGTACATCGTCTTCCGCCTGATCATTTCCTTCCCAGCAGCCCCCTTTCCCTTCTTTTCCTCCTATTGACGTTATTCCCTTTCCAACCTGCGCTCGCTCTCTCTCTCCCTCTGAGCGGAGTCCCCAAGGACCGATATATCATGATATCATAGAGGTGGAGGAAGACTCTGCTATCTCGGGGGAGGGGTGAGAAGGTGTCATAGCTTCGTCAAGAACCTTTGAAGAATATGTTGATATCGTACACACACACACACACACACACACACACACACACACACACACACACACACACACACACACACACACACACACATGGCCCCCAGGTCCCGCCTTTGTGTGCTTCCTACATAAGGAAGGTTATCATAGTCATGTCTTCCTCAAACTCTTCTCTTTTCCAACGACGTGAGATTTAATTCTTGTAGCGTTTCCTCGTATCTTATACCTCTCACTGCTGGGACCAGTCCTGAGGCACGCCCCTGGGCCCGCTCTACAAGGGGATGAAAGGAGCAGTGGTGTAGAGAGAGATAGAGCTGTTGAGGAAGAAAAGTTGTGTGTTTGTGTAGCTGTATTGTTGAGTTCATGGTAATTACTGTATGCAAATTTATAATTAGATTTTTAACGAGCAGGCGAAGGTCAATAGACTCATTGCATCTGTCATGTGTTATGTATAGATCATATATACACACACACACACACACATACACACACACACACACGCACACACACACCTAAGAGGCATGAGTTATGAGGACAGGCTGCGTGAACTGCACCTCACGTCGCTGGAAGACAGAAGAGCTCGGGGGAGACATGATCACCACATACAAAATTCTCAGGGGAATTGACAGGGGTAGACAAGGATGGATTATTTAACAAGGGCGGTACACGCACAAGGGGACACAGGTGGTAGTTGAGAACCCAAATGAGCCACAGAGACATTAGCGACATTGTCACGTTGGCGCCAGATTTCCACTTCCAGAACTTTCTCCTTCCTTTGTTTTTGGTCCTCTCTCCTCCTTCTCCTCCTCCTGCCCACTTCTCTTCCTCATTCCCCGCTATCCTCTCCCTCTCTCTCTCTCTAAATCCCGTTGACGTTAGCATGGAATTGGGGATTACGACGAAAGAGCTATGTCAGAAGGGAAGGGAAAGAGACACAGACAGACAAACAGACAGACAGACAGATCAAGTCAGTTTCAAAGTCTCTCTGGATGTCTGTCTTCAAAGGGCCGAGGTTATCACTGTATCTCCTCTTGTATATTATGATTTTTCTACACCAAGATATGTTTGAAGTCGGAGGAGAGGGAAGGGAATTGTCAGGGGGGGGGGGGAAAGCTCCAAGCCATTACGACTATATAGCACTGGGAAGGGAACAGGATAAGGATTGGGGATGGGACGGAGGGAACGGAATGGTGGCCCGACCACTTGTGTGGACGGTCGGGGATTGAACGCCGACCTGCATGAAGTGAGACCGTCGTTCTACCGTCCAGCCCAAGTAGTTGGACACAGAGAGAGAGAGAGAAGTTGAAGGAGAGATCTTGTTTATCTTTAAGTGTTGTTTTGTGTGGGAAAAGATATTTTGTCAAATGTTAAATACGAGGATTCTCTCTCTCTCTCTCTCTCTCTCTCTCTTTCTCTCTCTCTCTAACATACTACTATACCACTGGGAAGGGAATTATAAGGAAAGGGATCTTGGGAAAGGAAAGGAATGGCGCCTATAAGCTCCACCCCCATATATCCATCTGGTTTTTGTGGTAATTTAACCCTTTCTTTATTCCCCCTCTTTTCCAGTAAATAAAAATCTCGTCCGCTCTTTCTATGTCACATTTCATTGCTTGTATAGCAGGATTGACAGCTTAGTAATACCAACTTTTCTAATGTTGTTAAAGACTCGCTACCTGGAACAAAACGTTCCAAGTAGCATCACGGGCTATGGTGAGCCCGCAGAGTAACTTTTTCTAAGCTGCAAGCACCATAAGCCCAGCTTGGGCTTCTAACGTCCAAGTAAATGAGATTATGTGGAAGGCTTATATCCGAGGCTTAAATGAGTTTTGGTGAGGTAGTTGGCCCCTGGCCTCCGCAGGAGAGAGGGAATGACCCGGACCAATTTTTACGGCTTACTAGCCATTATTTCTATACCCAGTTTCGTGGTGTATTCATCCGTTACATGGTGAATAACTTCACGTGTCACATGGTGAATAAGGTGCCTTGACTGGCGTATAGTGACGCAGTAGAGAAGCCTTAGTCGCTGAGCGGGGTCCTCTGATGTAAAGATAATTCTTGTCTGTCGATACGACGCAGTGCCAGTAGCGGCTTAGTCGCGTGGGCGGCGAGCATCAGTGAATATTTTGAGTTTGGCGAGCAAGTCAAGCTGGTGTTGGTTGTGTTTCTGATCGCCAGAGGTCTCTGAAGGGCCGAGTCAGCTGGTGTTTGGTTGTGCTTCTGATCGCCAGAGGTCTCTGAGGGCCGAGTCAGACTGGTGTTGGTTGTGTTTCTGATCGCCAGAGGTCTCTGAGGGCCGGAGTCAGCTGGTGTTTAGTTATGCTTCTGATCGCCAGAGGTTCTCTGAGGGGCCGCGTCAAGCTGGTGTTTAGTTATGCTTCTTGATCGCAGAGGTCTCTGAGGGCCGAGTCAGCTGGTGTTTGGTTATGCCTTTCTGATCGCCCAGAGGTCTCTGAGGGGCCGCGTCAGTTGGTGTTTAGTTTATGCTTCTGATCGCCAGAAGGTCTCGAGGGCCGCGTCAAGCTTGGTGTTTGGTTGTGTTTCTGATCGCCAGAGGTCTCTGAGGGCCGCGTCAGCTGGTGTTTAGTTATGCTTGCTGATCGCCAGAGGTCATCTGAGGGCCGAGTCAGGCTGGTGTTTAGTTCTGCTTCTGATCGCCAGAGGTCTTTAGCATGAAACACGAAATTAATATTTAATAAAAATCCAAAAGTTGAGTAAAATAAATCCAGAAACTTAGCAAAATACATTTTCAATTTCTTAAATTAACTGGAGTGTCTTGAGACGTTGCTCGCCTTAATAACTCCAGGAACATTATTGAGTTTTTTCTTCTAGCTCGTATCCGTATACTTCGGGCTCGCCATAGACCGTGCTGCTTGGAACTTTTTCTTCCAGGTAGGGAATCTTATCGTATCCGTCTAAGGTCGATGCTGATCTTGGAGAGATTCAACACTAATTCATGTACAAATCTGAGGCATCTTTGTAAGATAATACTTTCTTGTGGGAAGATAAGAGGGGGGGGGGGGTGAGGGGTAGAAAGGGGGGGGGGTAGTTGTGTGTGTGTGTGGTGTGTGTGTGGTGTGTGTGTGTGTTGTGTGGTGTGTGGTGTGTTGTGTGCTGTGTGTGTGTGTGTGTGTGTGTGGTGTTGTGTTTGGTGGTGTGTGTGGTGTGTGTGTGTGTACTTACCTAGGTGTGTTTTGCGGGGGGGTTGAGCTCTGGCTCAATTGGTCGCGGAGTGGGTGGTGTGGTGTGTGGGTGTGGTGTGGGTGTGGTGTATGTGTGTGTGTGTGTGTGTGTGTGGTGTGTTCAAGCAACCGTAATCAAGAGCGGGTGTGTGTGTACTCACCTAATTGCCCTCTCTTAATTGTGTTTGCGGAGAGGTTGAGTTTTGCTCTTTGGTCCCACCCTCAAATATCACCATCGAACTGGTGTGCAGGTTCTGGAGCCTATTGGGCTCTAGCATATCGACATTTGAAGCTGTGTATGGAGTCAGCCTCCACCACATCTACTTCCTAATATCTTAATCCTCCTCATATTTGTTGCTATCATCAGCAAACAGTGAGAGGAATGAGTCTATTCCTTCCGAATGATCGTTTAACATATATAAAAAAAATAGGATAGATCCAATAACTGTCGCTTAGATACTCCCATTTATCCACTGGAACACCTTCCCTGTCACAACTTAAATAAATAAAATAAATAAATATGTTTATTCAGGTAAGGTACATACATACAATTAGTAATGTTACATTAATGGATTGATTTATAGATAGAGCTCGTACATACAAGGCCTAAAGCCACTACTACGCAATGCGTTTCGAGCAGAAACGCATTGCGTTTTGCGAAACTTCTTCTCCAATTGACACACACACCAGTACGTGCGTCCAAAAACCTCAATATTTACATTCCTGTTATAAATATTGTGTAAGACTATCTCCTTAGCACCCACATCCCCCCTACACCCCCCCACACACAATAGTCCCCAAGCACAGGTACAACTCACAGGATTGTACTCCCTCTGCCGGCCTCACAATACAAAGAATCCCCTCCCCGCACACCACAGCACTAAGCCAGCTATATACCTTGAGGTGTGTATAGCTTATAGGTATACGGCTTATAGACCTTCACTACGGGCGCCTGTCCCGCCTCTTGGGCACAGGAAACGCGGGGTTTTGAATGCTACAATGTTCTAAAGGCTTTGTATCAGCATGTCTCATTGTCTGGAATTACTTCTGAAAGGGATATTGGTGAGAGTGTGTTTTGGGGCTTGGGTGGAGGCGGGGTGTGTGATGCATAGAGGGAGAGGATAAGAGAGAGGGAGGAGACGTAGTGATGAAAGGTAGGGGAGATAGATGGAGCAAAGGATTGGGCGAAGCGAGATAATAGACAGTAATTCAAACTTTTTTTTGGGAGGGCCTCGATATAAGGCACATATATAGTGTACACATATATACATATATGTCATATATATAATATATGTATACTGACTGCCTGTCCCCTCGGTAAAATGAATTATTATATACACACAATAAAGCTTGTAACATCAAAGGGAAATTATGTTATTTCAACAATTTATTAAATTTTTGTTGTATTTTTTTTTAGATTTATTTACTTATTTACGATTGATAAATGTTCTTCTGTAACCTCTGGCCACTAGCAGGTGATTGTTCCCTTAAGTGGTTGTTCTTCTAATGTTCTTAACTATTTAGAACAGTGTTCAATAACATTCAATAACGAACGCTTCTGTTCACCCACACCGTTTTTTTCTGGCATTCCCGAGGATATTAATTAACATTATTGAAAAAAAAACTTTAAAATTGAAGAAAAATTAATTATTTACAATCGAAGAAAAAACAATTAATATAACAATATAGCATAATTATATACTAAAAATTGCTTTCAAAACTCGTGACATTTCATATGGGTTAAACAGCCTCCACATGTCATGAATGAGGTGAACTTTTTTTTAAAAAGCACTTTTATTGCGTGTGGCGGAGGGTGGGCGGAGTCGGTGTCAGAGGCGAGTTGAGTTGACACAGAATTGCATATGTATGCAATTGGATTTGCAACGACTTCTTCACTGTATAGAGGACAGTGCCACACAGCTCTGTGTAGAGGACAGTGCCCCAGCTCTGTGTAGAGGACAGTGCCCCAGCTCTGTGTAGAGGACAGTGCCCCAGCTCTGTGTAGAGGACAGTGCCCCATCTCTGTGTAGAGGACAGTGCCCCATCTCTGTGTAGAGGACAGTGACCCATCTCTGTGTAGAGGACAGTGACCCCATCTCTGTGTAGAGGACAGTGACCCATCTCTGTGTAGAGGACAGTGCCACATCTCTGTGTAGAGGACAGTGACCCATCTCTGTGTAGAGGACAGTGACCCATCTCTGTGTAGAGGACAGTGACCCATCTCTGTGTAGAGGACAGTGACCCATCTCTGTGTAGAGGACAGTGCCCCAGCTCTGTGTAGAGGACAGTGCCCCATCTCTGTGTAGAGGACGGTTGCCACACCTCTGTGTAGAGGACAGTGCCCCACGCTCTGTGTAGAGGACAGTGCCTCATCTCTGTGTAGAGGACAGTGACACACCTCTGTGTAGAGGACAGTTGCCACACCTCTGTGTAGACGACAGTGCCAAAGAGTGTTGGAAGTCTTATTGCTGGCGCTAGTGTTGCTGTCATGAGTTTTAATGACTAAGTTAGTGATGAGAATGATGATTACATTAGTACTACCACTCATACTAATTCTACTCTAGTTGTCGCTTCTTCATGAAGACATAGCCGAAGCGCTTTATCTCAAACACTTACATCCAGTTATCAAAAGCTAGCTTGAACTTGGATACATCGTTTCATATACGAGACCAAAATGGAATTGTCAGTTTAAGCCACTAATACTGTCTGTCTCAGTTTACTAATGAGAATACAGATCACAGTCTCCTTGACAAGGTAATCACATAAGCTCTTTTCATGCCTGCAAGGAATATATATATATATATATATTATATATATAGTATATATATATATTAATATAGTATATATATAATATATATAAATTAAATAAATATTATAATATTATATTATTATATTAATATTATATATTATTAATTATAACTTGGCCTTTAACACATATATTAAAGATAAAAGCTGAAGATGAACTTGCATCCTGGCTAATGACACAAGAAGCTTGTAATTACCAACTTAATTGCCCCATTAGCATTTTAATCTCACCCAAGATCACCATTAAGATTGGTTTAAATTTTTTTTGGTTAAACCTAATTTTGATTTTCTGGTTGCCACATTTACACTCTTATGATCTTGCACAGACACGCAATGGTTAAAGAGCAAGTGATAGAGCAGAGCAGGAATGCATTCACAGAGAAGGATAATGAAGTGTGTGAGGAACGGGACGGCTGGTTACAATTTTGCACAGACACACACACTGGTTTAGTGCCTCACAGCCACGTCAGAAAGAGTGCAATGATAAAGAAGCACTTGATGAAGCAGAGTATTGGTGGAAACACAGAAAACATAGCGAAGTGTGTGAGGAACTAGAACGAAACTTCCAGATGGTTTTCTCAATAGAGCACAAGGGGGAATTAGAGGAAATATATCTCAGTTTTCACGAGGAAATGTCTCAATACAGCTTCTCGGTTCAGAGCCTGAACTGAGAAGCAGGTTTTTAAACCACAAGCGATGCTGAAGGATTTGTATTTTACCAGATACCACGTAAAGAAACTCTTGCACAATGAAATCGCAACGGCCGGATAAATATCTGTGAGAAATTCTTTTGGAGCAATGCGATGGGATCGAACTAGTGTCCCTTGTCACCTCTTGCTAAGCTAAATGCCATCTCTGGATACTAAGAGAGGCCGTTGCGTCTGTGCTGGTCACAAGTTGTAATTGAAAATATGGGAACTGCCAGACGAGTACACACACACACACACACACACACTACACATACACACACATTGCGTGGTGTGAGTGTATTCGTCTGTGGCGAACAATAACCACAACAGTCTGCTTAACCAGCTGTCACCACAAGCACATCATCAGTCTTCATTACCGGCAATACTCGCGGGCTCCGGCGCCTCCCGGAAGGAAGAGAAGACTCTCCTCTCTCTCTCTCCTCCTCTCGTCTCGCTGACTTTTTCTTCTTTGTCTAAGACGCTATTGTTCTCCTTTCGTTATCTCTCCCTCTTCTGCATCAACGACTTCGCGCTATTTTCTCCAAGATTTCAACAGTTTTCCTGTATGATTTCAAAATGTTTTCTCTTTGAATTCAACGATTTTTTA
>WNGS01164437.1:26071161-26108039 GCA_020271785.1 Procambarus virginalis
GGTGAGGTGTTTTAAGGTCATATACAGCAGCCTCATACATCTGTATACAGCAGCCTCATACATCTGCATACAGCAGCCTCATACATCTGTATACAGCAGCTCATACATCTGTATACTGCAGCCTCGTACATCTATATACAGCCTCATACATCTGTGTACAGCAGCCTGATACGTCTACACACACACACACACACACACACACACACACAACACACACACACCACACACACACACACACAAACACATTCCTGGCATCCTCCATTCACACACCCTCTTACATAACATCTAATCCAAACACACCATTTTATCCAGTCAAACATCCACACTCTCAATAATATTTTATCCAGACCAACCCTCTTCACTCTCCTCAATAATCAATGTCCTTTCACTCATTTGCTCACTATTCCTCATCTTTAATTTTTATCTTGCCCCCCCCCCTTCTCTTTCCTACTGCTCAGTTTCATATTCATTCGTTCTAATCTTCTTCACACAGTCAAAACCAATCCCCATGATCTGTGCTCTTAATATATCAGCAATAAAAACCATGCTAAATAAATTCATGCTATACAGTTGGTGATGTAATCCCCGATCAATCGCTATCCCACCGCTGCCACAGTGATATGCAATTTTAGCACGAGAGTGCCGCTAATTGATATGGGCGAGCCCATGGCTCTTATTTACCACATAAACAATTACCGCTTGCCAAGAATATTCTTGCTGTTGATCCAAAAATTTCTGTGAGAGTCATGCTCTGTGATACTTTTTTAAGTCCCTGTTGCATTTAAAATATAATATTTTTTTTTTTATGGTTTGGGGGAACAAAGTAACTAATTTATGTAATGTTGGCTGTGTGGCGTGTGCATCAACCAATCACAGACAAGATCAGAATTTTTTTATTACGCTTAATTTTTGTATTAGTCTTACTGATTAGTGTTAATTATTCTCACAGGGCATACCGAATGTTTATTAAATACTCTGTAGCATGCTGAATGTTTATTGAACTCTCTGGGGCATGCCGAGTATTTTATTGAGAACTCTGGGGCATGTTGAGAATTTATTGAACTCTTTGGGGGCATGTTGGGTATTTATTGAACTCTCTGGGGGACATGTTGGGTATTTATTGAACTCTTTGGTAATGAGGGTCTTTATTGAACTCTCCGAGGCTTACCGAGTGTTTTATTATTCTCTCTGCGGCTTATTGAGTGCTTATTGAACTCTCCGAGGCTTACCGAGTGTTTTATTATACTCTTTGCGGCTTATTGAGTGCTTATTGTACTCTCTGAGGCTTACTGAGTGACGACTAAACCACTTTTTATCTTCAAATTGGCAGATATTTGATTAATTTTCTATCGTGTTAAGAACACCCATATTTTCTTTGTTATAGTTCTACATAAAGTCTTTTGTAGAGATTCTTCCTGTAGGTATTTTGCTGCGGAAGACTGTCGCTGTAACAGAAGTTTACGTCGGACGTAGTGAAGGAAGGTAAGAGCGTTAGTGGTGAGACAAAGGAGGCTTCTTCATTTAGATCACGGGCTGAGGGAGCAGGTAACAGGATTAGTAGTGAGGGGAAAGTTACCTTTAGGAAACAGTATAAATCAGACTGTTTGTACCTTTTTGTAAAATTGTAATAACGTTTGAAAATGTTGTAACTATTTAATAACGTTTTCAAAACGTTGTAATATTATAATCACGTTTTAAAATGTTGTAAAAAAAACGTTTTAAAAACGTTTTAACTGTGTATTAGCGTTAAAAAAACATTGTAGTTGGATTGTGTGTTTGTTGGTACACCTCATGTGATGATGTAAGGACAAAATGCCAACAATGTATATGGAGACATTAGAACTCTAAAAATAGAAGATACAGCATAAGTTGTCTTGTCCCATTTGGGGCAGCTCCTATTTATATCCACATAAACTTAATCATATGTCTAAGTTGCGCTTGAAGCAATAAAGCGATATTTGATTATTATGTTACCTGGTAGTTTGTTTCATAAGTAAACTTCTTTATTGGAAGGAGCAGTTGTTATTGTCTTTTTATTTTGGTAAGTTGACGGTGTTTGGAAACATCTGTTGTAAAATGCTCATTGTAAACTTAGCATTACCTTAGTGCGCCTAGTCTATGTGTGAGTGAGATATTAAGCTCCCCACAAAAACATACTGACCAAGAAGCCAGTATATCCCTTAGTCCCAAACATAGGAGCCCAAGTGTCTTCAACCAGGTGTGTATATATATCACGTATACAAACTCACATAAGTCAAAACCTGCCAATATTTACCAAACTACAGGTTAAGGGGGAAATATTCCACTAAATTCCCTCACCTCAACATCGTCGTTGACATTTAGCGCAGCATAATTTCTTGTCAGCGACGAAGGGGGAGAGGAAATTTACTTCTCGTCCAGGGAGCACGAAGAGTCGACTCCCACTAGACGATATTTAGATTTAGATTTAGATTTTTTTATTCAGGAAAGACACGTACATTGAGGATGAGCTACAAACATAATGTTGGATTTAAAGATAGAGCTAGTACATACAAATACCTAAAGCCACTAATACGCATAGCGTTTCGGGCAAATGCATAAGCGTTTACGTATAGCGTTAAACGCTTATGTAAATGCATAGCGTAACGCATTATGTAAACGAATAGCGTTTACATATGATGTAGTGTGGGGAGGTGTTCCCTCAAGTGATATAATGTGAGATGTTCTCTGAGGTGACATGGTGTAGGGAGACAGAGCCCTTTGGGTGACGTAGTATGGAGAGATAGAGCCCCTCAGGAATTTATCTTGCTCTAGGGCTCTATTGGTGTACCAAAAACTAAGCTCACTGATAGTTGCAGGAGGGTGTTTGCTATATAGTGCTTTGGCTATATCTATTCTTCTAGTGTCATTGTATCTATCTATTGTTTTTGTCGGTGGATACAATAGACATAGTAGTATAAGATTAGACATAGTTGAAGCACATCATATTAAATGCTCTCATCCATCTATCACCAGCCAGCTAGTGGATACAGCTAATCATTCTATAGACCTAGAGAGAATTTCCTCCTTTCACCACACCTACTCTTTGTCAGACAGAAAGAGCTACAGAGAGAAACAAATAGACAGAGACAGGCACAGAGATATACAGAGAGAAGATATAGAGGCAGAGAGACACAGACATAGAGACAGAGTTACAGACATAGAGAGAGAGTTACAGACAGATACAGGGACAAAGAGACATGTAGACATAGATGCAGAGAGTCAGTTACAGACATAGAAACAGAGAGACACAGACAGCCAGAGAGACACAAAGACACAACACACACAGAGAAGAAAAGAGTGACATACGTTCGGATACTGTATATACTTCCATTTATTATTGGTATATCTTATTGGGACAGCTCTATGAGTTTCTAATGGCTTAAACGACTGCCTCACTCTTTGCAAGATCGAAGTTCGATCCCCAAAGGTGGTTGGGTACCATTTCTTCTTTCCATCCTCTTTGCAAGATGTTGTATAATCGTATTGTGTTATAGCTCTTCTGTCTCTCTCTCTCCATTCCTCTCTTTCGCTCGATAATTAACTTGTTTGGGCATGTGTTTGCTAGTATATCCGTGTGTGTGTGTGTGTGTTAACGGGTTTGTTTTGCTTGTGTTTACAGGAACGTCAGAAAGGGAGGTGTTGCATCAGCCAGTCAGCGAGGTGCAACGTCCCCAGGGCCCAGCCCAGCCAGACTTCACCCACCACCACCACCAGGTCAGTCCCTATCACCCACCAGTAAAGAAACACACACCAGTTACCAGCGCTAGTGGAAAAGATTGGGCAGCAAGGCCAAGAGTGATTGGAAAGGGATCACAAAGCCTCTGAGAATGTGAGTGTGTGTTGAAGAGCACAGTCAACTGTGAGGTCTACCAAGTCATGAAGGAACATTACCATAGCTCAGTCGATAGTGTTTCGGTTTCACACGCGAGGGGGCCAGGGTTCGAGTCTCCTAGAGCCCAGGTGAATGGAAGGTCACGCAAGAACATTAAAAATCCAGATCCTGAGAGGCGTCGGGACCCATACTGGCTGAAGGGAAGATGACAAGGGGTGTAAGGATACAGTGACAGGATATCTAAATCGCTATATATATATGACTGAAGATGAAAGGGTAGGAAAAGGAAGGTAGAGACTGCGGCTCTGATCCTCCTGGCAATTACCCCCGACATAACAGCGCAATAAAGTGGTCATGGTTCGAGGCCAATGCTCCACCACACTGTAGGTGTAGATTTACGTCATGCTCCACAAGGCCTTGGTTCCACAGTAATATTGAACTGCATACAAGTGAGCCACATATAACCGAGTATTAATATGTATATTATTGTGTGTATAGTTAGGCCTAAATTAGGTAAGGTTAGGTATTAATGTTCTGATGACAATTAATTGTGTTTTTTTTTTCAACCCGTCCTCGACTCAAGACCATTCCATCCAGCGGTCGACCCTACAGACGCATTCATAAATTTTTAACATACTGTTCATTCAAAACAGGAATTTTCTCAAATATAATTTAATATTATATTAGCATATTGTGCATATATAAGCATAGGTTAGGTTAGGTGTTTAGGTTCTGTTGGCGATTATTTTTATTTGTAGTACGTGGGTGAAGAATTTACAGCGTTGTGGTTCGAACAAAAGTCGTCAGTGAAGCACTTGTTCCGGAAGTGTTCGAACGGCAGCAGTTGTGAGTCGTGTGTAAACCGTTTTCATTCGTAATCAGGGGGATTGGCGGGTGGATGGAATCACTTTTGGGTCTTAGTTTGGAGGACGGGCTGTTAGAGTAGTGCAAATGGAAGACAGGAATAGAGCTAAGCCCATTTCTGTAAAAAAATTAATGCAAACAGGAAAGTTCGGTAATCCAGTCGTTAAACTCCCGGTTTATGAATGAAAATCACTCAGCCTGTAATTCACAAGTGACTACGTTCCAACTTGTGTAAAGTTAGAATTTAATTAAGAATTTAATTAGAATTTAAAGTTAGAATCGAGATTTATGGTTCAATAATTTCCTAACCTCAAATCTACACACCTCCCCCCCCCCCTGCCCCACCCCCATCATTACCCTGTATAACTACCCTTTACCTCCCCTCAGATGCAGCTGGACATCCCCTCTGAGGGGATCCATGAATCACTCTTTGAAGAAGGACGTAGATCTTCACTCCGCGGCGACCAGAAAGTGAGGACCTGGCAGCCCCTCTCTCTAATGTTTATGTTTTGTAGTTAGTCACTGACTCACCAGGTGGCAGGTCGGACGGGAGAGCCGCGGTACTCAGTATACGGTAAACTACTTGACTTTGGGCACCAGGGTAGTGAGGCAGGTAGGTAGACCCTCGTTTGTGGGGGTATATATATATATACAATGTCCAGGACTAAAATATGTCCAGGACAAAACTAGGATATGTCCAGGATGTTTTGTCCAGGACAAAACTTGTTTGTCAAATGAGGGATTGATGTGGGCATTTATTCTCGTTTGATTGGTCTTTTATCCTCGTTTGATTGGCTTTTATCCTCGTTTGATTGGCCTTTATCCTAGCTTGATTGGCCTTTATCCTCGCTGATTGGCCTTTATCCTCGCTTGATTGGTCTTTATCCTCGCTTGATTGGTCTTTATCCTCGTTTGATTGGCCTTTATTATCGCTGATTGGCCTTTATCCTATCTTGATTGGCCTTTATCCTAGCTTGATTGGCCTTTATCCTCGCTGATTGGTCTTTATCCTCGCTTGATTGGTCTTTATCTTCGTTTGATTGGTCTTTATCCTCGTTTGATTGGCCTTTATCCTCGTTTCATTGGCCTTAAACCCAACACCAAAAACCTCAAGGCAATCCCTTGCTTTAATAGCCTCCTGTTAAGATATTACTATTTGTAACTATGTGCACCATAGCACAAATATTGACGTACTAGGAAGCAATTATATAGCAGAACTTTGTACTTTGTACTTTATAGAATCCCAAAAAATTAAGCTAAAAAAAACAAATTTAAATATTCCTAGGCTTAGTATAGTATACATATGTACTATATTCGACCTGGGATATCGTATATTAGGCCTAGGAAGGATAGGTAAGGTTAGTTCGTCTCGGGAAACGTAAATTGAAAATCTTTCAAGGTTTGTGTACATTCGATAGTGCTAATTTTTCACCTCGGGGCTAAGTAGTATCTAAGTAGTATCTAAGTAGTATCTAAGTAGTATCTAAGTAGTATCTAAGTAGTATCGTCAGCTGAGACAGACTACACAAGGCTGTCATCACCTGGGCAGACCTTAAAGAGTGTGGCAACTCTGTGTATATGACAGTGTAAATATTGCAGGTGTTGGAAATGACAGGTATAATGAAAATAAAGTATTCGTTGCAGTTTCTGTATCCATACCGTTTGGTTTTTGTCGGTATAGCGACGGTCTCGCTTCTTGCAGGGTCGGCGTTCGATCCCCCGATGGTCCATGTGGTTGTTACCGTTTGTTCGGTTTGTTCTTATATCCCAGCTCCCTGTCCTCATATCCCAGCTCCCTGTCCTCATATCCCAGCTCCTTGTCCTCATATCCCATTGTAGTGCTATATTGTGTACGTGGAAGGTCATAACGACCTAACCATGCTGTTCGTGCACACTAACGAGGGGTGAGCACACGGCGGTCAAGTAACGCACTGTACAAACCAGCTTTCGTACATCACAAATACACCCAGTGCACTATGTACATATATGTATATATATATTGTCTAAAGAACCAAGAGACTTCAGATCTTAAGTCAGATCACATCTGTGGACAATGGCATGCAAATCCTCTTTTGAATATTTTTTTCAGAATTTGTCTGTCCCGGGTCTTAACGTCTCTGTCTTTGCGAATCCAAATTTTCCAGGACAGTCGCCAGGAACGCGAGGCTGTCAGGAACAGGCGGGAATTATGCCTTGTCTGGAAAATGCCATGAATGGAATTTTCCATCTCTCATATTCCAGTTCTCCCCTCACGGAAACCTATTTTGATAGGTTGGGTCCTTCAGGAGTTCCAGTCGAGATATCAGCTTGGCTCTCTGTACAGTGATGGGAAGTTTTTTGCTGGTTGGGAATGATAGTCTTTGTGTCATTGTGTCAACCTCAGTATAGAATTCAACTTTTTCGATTTTTCTCTGCATTTTTATCTTCCACTGCGTCTAGGTCTGCTTCTGGGTCTTCGTCTGCCTGTGCGTCTGGGTCTTCCATTGCGTCTCCATCTTCAGGAGTAAGAATAAAGGGACCTTTAGCCATAATGTGTCGACTGGAACCTAATCTCTTCATCTACACACAGCTTTCTCCCTCTCCACTTCACACTCTGAATTTACATTGATTTGCAATAGTATTGAGACAGACAATCTCTAGCCAGTGTTGTGATAATCTGTAGCCAGTGTTGAGAGACAATCTCCAGGGGTAAATGAATGAATTTTTAGGGGTAAGCGCCAAGCCATTACTACTATATAGCACTGGGAAGGGGTCAGGATATGGATTTGGGATGGGACGGGGGAGGAGAGGAAGGAATGGTGCCCAACACTTGGACAGTCGGGGACTGAACGCCGACCTGCATGAAGCGTGTGAGAGACAGTCTCAATGTCATTATGACGATGCCTAATCATTTAGGAAGAGAGAGAGAGAGAGAGAGAGAAGAGAGAAAAGCTCTATGCCATAAATAATCTTCCACTTAGAAACATTCACAATTATATAAAAAAATCTTTAATTACATCAAATCAAATTTAACATGCAAACTAATCCTGGGCTTCTTGTAGTTAGGTAAGCACAAGAATATATGTTTTTTTCCCCCAGCGTGAAAAACAAAGGCATTATAATTAAATCCCTTACTTTGTCTGCAGTAGCAGGCTCCCACGAGAGGCTGAGAGGCACCAGGACCTCCATGCATATCAACAAGAGGATTAGATCACCCGCCTCTCTGAATATGAACGGTTCTTGGGGCCAGGTTTTGGTGAAAGGCGTTGTGGGGGTGAGAGGATGCGTGAACCAGTGATGAATATGGCTGCTTACGAACCATTGGAGGGTTCGTGCGCGGTAGCTATATCTAAAGCAACAACACTGAGGGAGGGAGAGATGAGGGAGGAGGTGAGGGAGATGAGGGAGGAGGTGAGGGAGAGATGAGGGAGGAAGTGAGGGAGATGAGGGTGGAGGTGAGGGAAGTACTGGGCGGCGGTGACAAATCAATAGAGCCAGCTTCGTCAGTCACTCTTCCTTTCGTCTTGCTAGGACAAGGCTTGCTAGGACAAGGCTTGCTAGGACAAGGCTTGCTAGGCACCAGGCTGCCCACCCACCCACCAGTGGGTGGGTGGGCGGCCTGGCGAGTGGGTGGGCGAGCTGGCGAGTGGGTGGTCGAGCTGGCAGGTGGGTAGGAACCACAGAATATTGAAACTTGCATGGAAGTAAGATTAATAACTGTAGGTGAATTGATCGTAACTACCCGATAAAAAAGGTCGAATTAGAACCCTTGAAGAGAAGAGGTCATTTAATCCCTGGATGAGGTCAATTTTATTCAATTCGATCATCGAGGATTCGAACCTGGGCCTCAAAAGTGCAAAGTCGAATGCGAATCCTCATTAATCGAAGTGATTGAACGGTTGTTACCTACGGTATGATTGTGTGTGGTGTACTCACCTAGTTGTGCTTGCGGGGGTTGAGGTTCGGCTCTTTGGTCCCGCCTCTCGACCGTCAATCAACTGGTATACAGGTTCCTGAGCCTACTGGGCTCTGTCATATCTACACTTGAAACTGTGTATGGAGTCAGACTCCACCTTCACTTCTTGTGTGTGTGTGTGTGTTTTGTGNCAGGGATTGATTGGGCTTGTAAATGACATAGGTTGGATTAATATTATTTATATTTATCAGTAAATGAGAGCTGCCTCGTACGAGCCAATAAGCCATCTATTGTTTCCATAATTCTTATGTTCTTGCTAAATATTTCTAACAAAACGCCTCTAATATTAATATATATTTAGCCAAAATTATTAGACTGAATTCTTGATATTAAAAAGTTGTATTTGGCTCGTCAAAAGTTGCAATGAATGTGCAACATTTTTAATCAAATTATTGCATGATTAATGGCAAAATAACTACACACGAGATATTAGTGTCGATGAACAGGTAGGGGGGGGGCCGCCGGGTCTTTGAAACAGTTTTATCATTTAATAGCGGAATTAGTGTGCAAATACTAATTGGAATCACACTAATAACCTAACCTAACCTGACCTAACCTAATAACCTAACTTAACCTAACCTACCTAACCTAACCTAATAACCTAACCTAACCTAACCTACACAGTAAGAGTAAGTGTTTAGTATGTAGTGTGTGTCGGGTGTGGTTATTGTGGTATAGAGCTGTGGCTCTTGTGGTAGAGCTCTGTGGTTCTTGTGGTAGAGCTCTGTGGCTCTTGTGGTAGAGCTCTGTGGCTCTTGTGGTAGAGCTCTGTGGTTCTTGTGGTAGAGCTCTGTGGCTCTTGAGAGAGGCCCCACTCAAGCGGGGCCCTCTAACTATAGAGCTAAGCCTCTACCATTGCACAGAACACTGATATCTTTACGATAACCGACTGCGGCTTTCCTATAAGTTTACTAAAAAAAAAACTTACATTTTATCTCTAAAGCGGAAACTCTACATTTAGTTCACAATAACATATCGTATATGTTATATATTTACTCCATATACATGGAATATATTTGAAATAGTATTAATTTACATAGGTCATTGTTGATATCACAGGGAAACTATTTTAGGTTGGTAATGTTAATTAGCCTCTAATGAGCTCGTTACGTACTCGCTAACTATTGGTACTTACGTATGTAATCAAATTTAGATCTTCCAGATAGCGTAGTTAGTCTCGGGTAAGTGAAATGTGGATGGTGATTCCCGTAGACTCTCAGCGCCTTCTCGCGCGCGAATCTTGACTCGAGTCCCAGTTATTGACGGAATTGACGGCTAACTGTGGTAGTCTGGTAGTCCCGCCCACTGGGTAGTTCAGCCCACTGTAGTAATCCCCCACTGGGGTAGTTCAGCCCACTGTAGTAATCCCGCCCACTGGGGTAGTTCAGCCCACTGTAGGAGTTCGCTCGTTGACTGACAAGGAACTACAGGGCAGTTACTCACCGACACTACAGTCTCCACTCCTTGTCTCACACACCAGTTCGTTCTCACGATTGGCCACTCCGTAAAAAATGCAACAGTTTGACTTAACCATTAGCGTACGAACCCAAGCAACCTTCCTAACCTATCTGTGGCCGATCCACAGAAACCGTCAATATTACGGCGTATTAATTTGTAGTCATACGTCACATTTTTAACGGATTGGTGATCCCGTAATAAAAAAAGGTGGAACATATTAGTTGAATCCGGGATGCCCAAAAGCCTTCAGCGTCGGGTCCTACTGTTCCCAGAGCCTGCATGTACTTCAACAGAGCTTCGCTAATCACTAATTGGAACGAATGAGATGGCTGATTATTGGAACGCTCGGTTACCTCTCCGTAACGAGCGACTTCCCAAATTTGGCTACCAAAATGACATCATTAAATTCCTGCTCTCTCATTGGCTCATTATATCTTCTGGCTAATCACGTGGTTCTATTTTGAGCCGAAACGTGGCTATATTTCGATTCCTCGACCTATTCCAAAAATCAAGGAAATAATTCGCCTGACAGATTGATCTGACGTTTCCTGACATCGTAACTCAAAAACATTTCTCATAACCTTCTTTACGCCCTAATGACGCTTATATGAGCACGTCTCGTGGTTAATATAATTTGTGATATTTTCATGTGTACGCGAATCTGCAAATTGCATTTTTGTATAAAGAATTGTTGGGTATGAGAGTATGGGAGAGATAGAACGTTCGTAGTACCTAGTACAGTTATTATCTCTTTAAGTTACTCATCCGTCTCTATCTCTAAATCTCTCGTATCTCTATCTCTAAATCTCTCGTATCTCTATCTCTAAATCTCTCGTATCTCTGTCTCTAAATCTCTCTCTCTTATCTCACTCTCTAACTCACTCCCTTTTTTCTTAAAATCACTCTCATAACTATCTCTAAATCACTCGTCTATTTCTTAAAATCAATCCCATAACTATCTCTAAATCACTTGCCTATCTCTACGTCACTCAGCTATCTCTATCTTGGGTCTGGTAAAGTTATTTGAGAGTCTACAATCGTCCCTTGGAGTCTGTTAACGTTACTTCAGAGCCCACGAACGTCACCTGAACCAGGAACTGTCTCGCTTAACTTCTACGAACTCTCCGTTCGATATGAGTAGTCCGTGTATGGTCTTAGGAGATTTTCTAAGGTCTAGAAAGGTTTTCTAGGGTCTGAGAACGACTTCTGAGGTCTATAAAATTTCCTGTGGTTTGAGAAGAGTTTCTGGGGTCTGGGAAGTGTTCCTGGGGTCTAGGAAGGGACCCTGGGGGTCTTGGAATGGTTCCTGGGGGTCTGAGAATGGTTCCTGGGGTCTGGGAAGGGTTTCTGGGGGTCTGGGAAGAGTTCCTTGGGGTCTGGGAATTATTCCTGGGGTCTGGGAAGGGTTCCTGGGGTCTAGGAATGGTTCCTGGGGTCTGGAAAGGGTTCCTGGGGTCTGAGAAGGGTTCTTGGGGTCTGAGAAGGGTTCCTGGGGTCTGGGAATTGATCCTGGGGTTTGGGAATGGTTCCTGGGGTCTGGGAATGGTTCCTGGGGTCTGGAAATGATTCCTGGGGTCTGGAAAGGGTTCCTGGGGTCTGGGAATTGTTCCTGGTGGTCTAGGAATGGTTCTCGGAGTCTAGGATGGGTTTCTGGGGTCTGGGAATGGTTCCTGGGGTCTGGGAAGGATCCTGGCGGTCTGGGAAAGGTTCCTGGGGTCTGGGAATGGTTCCTGGGGTCTGGGAATGGTTCGTGGGTCTGGGAATGGTTTCTAGGGCCTGGGGAGGTTACGTTTGACCTGGGTTTTAGAAGTAACATTTGGGACTTAGCAAAGGAACGTGGGATCATTGAATGTCTCTTAGCGATATGAGAAGATAATTTTAAGTTTGGATGGTTCTCTTAGGTCATGGGGACAGGTATGTTGAGGTATAGATTACATTACCATGCCTTACCTTTCTCGTGATTACCTTACCTTCTGAGAATTGCGTTACCTTTCTCCTGAACCTTACCTTTCTGCTGATAATTACAAGTGCAGTGTAATACTGAAAAAGTGTACATGTTACTTTCAGTAAAGGTAGTTACTTTAAGGTAATGGCTGCGTGAGTTGAAGTAGTGTAGTGAGGTAGTAACTTGCGGCCAGATGAAATTTTGGGTATATGTATGTCTATGTAGGCGAGCTTTGGTTGTTCGTGTGCGTCACTGCGTCGCTTGTCTGCGTCACTGCGTCCCTTGTCTGCGTCACTGCGTCGCTTGTCTGCGTCACTGCGTCCCTTGTAGTTATATGTGTCTGCGTCACTGCGTCCCTTGTAGCTATATGTGTCTGCGTCACTGCGTCCCTTGTAGCTATATGTGTCTGCGTCACTGCGTCCCTTGTAGTTATATGTGTCTGAGTCACTGCGTCCCTTGTCTGCGTCACTGCGTCGCTTGTCTGCGTCAGCGTCCTGCCTGCAGGGCAGAAATCAACGCACGCACAAAGCCAGATTATCGACCGAACCACACGCATACACCATTAACAACTGACAATCAGTCCAATAGCCCGGTTGACCCATCCAGCAACGAGGAGGCCTGGTCGACGACCGGGCCGCGGGGGACGATAAGCCCCGGAATCACTTCAAGATAACTTCAAGGTGAGGGCAAGGATGCTGTCTCGAAGCTCCAGTCACGTATAACCCGAGGCAGTACTCTTGCATGAGGTAGTTTGTTGAACAGTTCAGCAATTATCAAAGTTGGCGAGGTTTATAAACTCGTTTGCGGTCATTAACCTAAATTGGCTGTGATGGCTTCATTTGCTCTCACACGCAGGTCTTGTGGAAAACACCGTGAAGATTATACAATGTATTTGAATTGGTGTATTTATGCTAATGTATACATAAATTAATAAGGTAGAGAGAGCGAGAGAAAGAGAGAGAGAGAGAGAGAGAGAGAGAGAGAGAGAGAGAGAGAGAGAGAGAGAGAAAGAAGCAGGAAAACGTGTGATATATATAGTTATATATATATATATATATATATATATATATATATATATATATATATATTATATATATATATATATATATATATATATATATATATATATATAATTAGAACACAAATACCTTGACCACACCACCAACACCAGCCCACACTGAGTAAAAGTTTTACATTCTATTGAACGTCAAACCACTATCGTGTTCATGGATTTGTTTAATAAATTTGAGGCATGTAAAGGCAGTGTTTTCCAACATTAACTGTAATAGGAGACCTAATTGAAAAATGGGTAAATGTTTAGTTAAAATCTTTATTACAAGTCCATTCATAAGCCTTCGAATTCCCACAATTTTGCCATTAATATTTCAGTTGTTTAAAAATTATTTCAGAATTTAGGAATTCTCATATATTATAGACTAAAAGAAACTCATACATTGAAAAATATTATATATTAAAACAACTTGAAAGTCTTGCCTTCCAGGCTTAAGCCTTCTTGAGGAAGCTAATGGGAAGTTTTAGAGAAAGATTTTCCTTTCAGACAATCTCATTATGGGTTCCTAGAAAGATCTTTTGCCTGGAAAATGGTTTCCAGTGGTAGGTGAGCATTTCCAGAAATGGTGGTACACCTGGCCGTCTCCTCCCACGGTACAGTTCACCTCCTGTAGTGATGGTACGCCTGGTTCTCTTGTCTCATGAACCATCGTGTGTTGAAAACTGTAAAAGGGGAATTTGGGCGAAACAAAATTTGTCCAAAATTTTGGGCAAAATTTGACCAATCTCCATTTTCACTAATTTGCATATTTAAGTATAAAAAGTCGTCGTTTAAAACTCCTAAGCATGTGTAATCATTATGAATTCCACTCAAAAATAATATCCAAGAGTCATATTGGTGATATTTCCAATATTTTGAAAACTGTAACTCAACCACTGATACCATGTATCAGTGGTTGAGGGACAATATCAGTGGTTGAGGGACAATATCAGTGGTTGAGGGACTATATCAGTGGTTGAGGGGCTATATCAGTGGTTTAGGGGTGAGTATCAGTATCAGTGGGAGTGGATATAGTGACATGGACGAACATAGTCACTCACAGAGCTCGTTCACATAAATTATGTGAATTACGTAAATACCCTTGGACCCAATAGCTTATCGATCCTTTCTTCTCTCTCTCACTGTTATCTTTCGTTTCTAGTCCGCTAGGTACTCCCATCCTGCCCTGTTTTAGTGTCTCAGGTTGCTCGAGCTCTAAGCCTCTCCAGCTTACTAGTTTCTTGTTAGGTTAGGTTAGGTTAGGTTAGGTTAGGTTAGGTTAGGTTAGGTTAGGTTAGGTTAGGCAGCAAATGTTTTTGGATAGTATTGAAGAAGTTCACCTAGAGCTGTTCAAGATTAGGTTAGGTTAGGTTAGGTTAGGTTAGGTTAGGCTAGGTCAGGTTAGGTTAGGTTAGGTTAGGTTAGGTTAGGTTAGGTTAGGCAGCAAATGTTTTTGGATAGTATTGAAGAAGTTCACCTAGAGCTGTTCAAGATTAGGTTAGGTTAGGTTAGGTTAGGTTAGGTTAGGCTAGGTCAGGTTAGGTTAGGTTAGGTTAGGTTAGGTTAGGTTAGTTAGGTTAGGCAGCAAATGTTTTTGGATAGTATTGAAGAAGTTCACCTCCAGCTGTTCAAGATTTGCGTATTACTCGTATAGCTGTCCAACCACTTGGACTGGACGGTAGAACGACGGTCTCGCTTCATGCAGGTCGGCGTTCAATCCCCGACCGTCCGCAAGTGGCTGGGTACCATTCCTTCCCTCGTCCCATCCCAAATCCTGACCCATTCCAAGTGCTATATAGTTGTAATGGCTTGGCGCTTTCCCCCTGATAGTGCCATTCCATGCTCGTATAGTTGCCTAACAGCTCAACTATTCACACCTTTATTCTTGAGTTGTTTGTTGTTGTTTATCAACTATATACACCTTTATTCTTGAGTTGTTTGTTGTTGTTTAAGATTCGCTACTTGGAACAAAATATTCCAAGTAGCACGGGCTATGGTGAGTCCGAGTATTCTTGAGGATGTCTCGTAAGAACATAAAGCAGACGCACAAGGCTTATTACCCCACACGTGGCAGCTCCTTAATAATATCCATCCAAGTTTTTTTTATATAAATATATGTCTAGGCTGCGCTTGAAACACTCCAGAGATCCAACGTTTATCATGTTACACGGTACCTGGCAGCGCATAATTCATTTAAGCCGCTCTCTGGAGTATTATTTATCGTGTTGTAACAAATGCCAGCACAGAGAGAATAGTGCAAACTTACCAGTACATAAACTTGAAATAAATGATAATCCCTCAATTGATTGTTTCATGCGTAGGTTAGACATATATATGACTGAGTTATATGGATATAAATAGGAGTTGGACCTCGTATGGCCCAATAGGTCTCTGCTGTCTTAGTTATTCTTACGGTCTTGTAAGCGTAAAGACTAGGAGAGAGTTTGTAGTTTCAACAAAAATTTTCATTTTGTAGTTTCAACAAAAATTTTCATTTTGTGGTTTCAAGAAAATCTCAAATCTCCCGCCCGTCAGGAGATATCTTGCTTCCCTCTCAGTAAACTATAAATGGTCAATTTCCCCTTCTAAGGTCCTAGAGCATGAAGGAGGAAATCCTAACGAACGTGAGGCAAAATCCCCGATAAAGATTGTTGAAAAGGAGCAGTGGATGCTGCTGTAGGGAATGACAGAAGATCTCGGATACTGCTAAATCCTCTGAAATGACATGGATCCTATTACATGATATGTAAGCCTATTAAATGCGCTTATACTATTGATCAGATTTGATTTGAATAAAGAAGAGGAGGATTAGACTACGGTAAACTTGAACCATACTGTAGGATTGAGCGGAATATTGTCACGGGGAGGATGAATACTAATTACAAGGGTCAGATCGCGTTTTTGTCCATGTGAATATTAATTAGTATCCGAGTCTTCAATTTAAACAATTTAATTAAAAAGGTGGGAAATGTTATTTAATGTGAGAATGGCCCTTTTTTTAGGGGCGGAGTTGTCTCAGTGATGATATATTATGGGATGAAATATCCCGATTTGACCTCTGACCTCTGACCTTAGACTCATATTTGGCACCGAAATGTAGGGAGAGGTTCACGGTAGGGTTCCTGACTTGTTTGTGTTTGTTTGTTCATGTCGGGGTTCCCAGGCGATGCGTGACGCTATTCGTGGCTGGACAACTCGTCCACTTCGATAATACACCGTATTTTGACGCTATTATCCCCGTCGGATAAAATATGATGTTCTATAAATCACAGCGGCTCACAAACGATGGCATTTTCTACGCTGAATGTGTTAGGTCGGTGGCATGGGCTGGTGTGTTTTAGTACGTTGTTTTTTGACCGTTGTAGCGACTCTAGAGGACGAGCTATGTTAGACGGCATCCTAGAACCCGTCTTGTACAGGTCCGACGGTAATGTTGGACTTGGACTCTTAAGTCCGACGCCTTAACAGTTGTGAATGATAGGTTGGACTTGTCACACTCACTACATTCTTTTAGCGGATTCGTCGTTATGGTGAAATTTGTTGCAGAATTGTCATTACCAAAGTGTAATTACAGGATGAAAATTATGCTCGTGGTGTCCCGTCTTCCCAATACTCTTTTTCGTATAACGCTTTGTGAGGAAGAATGATTGCTTCTCATGAATGGTTATGAGATTAACAATGAGTGTACTCATAACTTCTCTCCAGCGGATAGTAACATGTAGTTTCAATATGTAGTTTCACCAACAATATGTAGTTTCAATATGTAGTTTCACCAACAATATGTAGTTTCAATATGTAGTTTCACAAGTTTCACACTAGTTTCACACTAGAAGGTGAAAGTCCGTCAGCTGCTTGACCTGAAGGGCTTGGCCGCCCAGCGCGACCTGGGACTTCTTAAGAGTCAGGTCAAGGCCGTTAGTTTCACCAACAATATGTAGTTTCAATATGTAGTTTCACCAACAATATGTAGTTTCAATATGTTGTTTCACCAACAATATGTAGTTTCAATATGTTGTTTCACCAACAATATGTAGTTTCACCAACAATATGTAGTTTCACCAACAATATGTAGTTTCACCAACAATATGTAGTTTCAATATGTTGTTTCACCAACAATATGTAGTTTCACCAACAATATGTAGTTTCACCAACAATATGTAGTTTCACCAACAATATGTAGTTTCAATATGTTGTTTCACCAACAATATGTAGTTTCAATATGTTGTTTCACCAACAATATGTAGTTTCACCAACAATATGTAGTTTCACCAACAATATGTAGTTTCAATATGTAGTTTCACCAACAATATGTAGTTTCAATATGTTGTTTCACCAACAATATGTAGTTTCAATATGTAGTTTCACCATCAATATGTAGTTTCACCAACAATATGTAGTTTCAATATGTAGTTTGACCAACTTCTCCTCTACAGGTTGGTGTTGATGAAGAGGTCCGTCAGCTGCTTGACCTGAAGGGCTTGGCCGCCCAGCGCGACCTGGGACTTCTTAAGAGTCAGGTCAAGGCCGTCAAAGGTCAGGTCAAGGCGGCGGAAGACGCTGCCAACACAGCGCCTGCTGGCAAGACCGCTGCTGTCAAAATGGCTGCTGCTTCTGGCAACACACCTGCTGTCAATCAACGCCCAGGTAACATTTACAATGACCACCAGTGTGTATAATGAGCCTTGCATTCCACATATAACATTTCCAAGATGTTTTGCTACATACAATTTAGGAAACATTTTTGAGGAAGACCAAATTTTAGAAATTTGTCCTAATGATTTAGATATTCTGAGACATTCTATTTCTCGCGTTCTAATTTTGATTTGTATATAAGTGAGTTTATCAAATTCAAAAATGGCCTTCGTGGAAAATTGCAATCTCCCATAACTTCTAAACTGATGAGTGATGAAGCGATGATTATTGTCTAACATGTTTTTGGTGCTTCGAGACACAATCAACTCATCAGAATACAGCTTTGTTTAATATGTCTGTTGACCAGACCACACACACTAGAAGGTGAAGGGACGACGACGTTTCGGTCCGTCCTGGACCATTCTCACAATCGACTTGAGAATGGTCCAGGACGGGACCGAAACGTCGTCGTCCCTTCACCGTCTAGTGTGTGGTCTGGTCAACATACTTCAGCCACGTTATTGTGACTCATCGCCTTCAATATGTCTGGTTTGTTCAATTTATATGTTACGATCATGTCTCTTTATACTTTCCAATCATGTCTTTCCATACTTTACAATGTAAGGCTATTTAAAAGGCTCCCGGTAGCACAGTCGGGTTCGTTATCGACGCGTAAACGAGAATTCCAGGTTGGAATCCCGGGCGGGACAGAAATGGTTGTGCACGTTTACTTTCACCTAATGCCTCTGTTCACCTAGCAGTGAGTAGGCACTCGGGAGTTGGTCAGCTTGTTATGGTTTTGTATCCTGGGCAGGGCCAGTAATTCGGCCTTGGGGGGGGGGGGGGACGTCGATAAAAGCCAAAACGTGTCTACATACACTCTGGCTTCTTGTCCCCATACACTCTGACTTCCTCTCCCCATACACTCTGGCTTCCTGTCCCCATACACTCTGGCTTCCTCTCCCCATACACTCTGGCTTCCTGTCCCCATACACTCTGGCTTCCTGTCCCCATACACTCTGGCTTCCTGTCCCCCGACACAGTGAATTACAATTAGGATTATTTAACCAATTTGATATTTCGGTAATGTCCACATTTATTTACGATTATAAACCCGTACTTCCATTTCTAGACTTGACTCATGTAGTCACTATCCTCGTCTGTGTTCACGTGGAAGGTTCCAGGCGCCCAAAAAGACATCAGTCACATTTGAAGCCATACAGTGGGCTCGAACTCTCATTCCTGGTCTCCCCCCCGGGCACATGCACGATAGAGTGTAGTCTGGCGATGAGAGTTCGATCCGGTGATCCAATGTTGACCAGACCACACACTAGAAGGTGAAGGGACGACGACGTGATCCAATGTTTTCTCATTGAAGCATCAGTTGTGATTGTTAAAATTGTATTCAATTGTATTCATATACACCTTGAGTATACTGTATACTGTATACATAGCATCTTATGGCTCGAGTCTCACAAGGGATAATTTAATTTCCAAACTCTTTTAAGATTATCAATAAATCTCAATTACTTCCCTGGATAATCACTTTTTTAATGTGATTAGACAAAACTTCTCAATTAGTTTCCGAGAAGGGAAGGGAACTCTCAGGGAGAAAGCGCCAAGCCATTACAACTATATAGCACTGGGAAGGGGTCAGGATAAGGACTTGGGATGGGACGGGGGAGGCAAGGAATGGTGCCCAACCACTTGGACGGTCGGGGATTGAACGGCGACCTGCATGAAGCGAGACCGTCGCTCTACCGTCCACCTCAAGTGGTTGGTAGAGTCCAAGGCCAGGACTCAACAAGTATTTACACAACCACTCACCAAACATATATACACCTTTCGACAATCATACTTTGTTTACACTTGCTAAACAGTTTATGAGCTCTCCAACACTACGAGGTTATAATCTACAACCATAATAACCTTGAGTTGTGAAGTTTCCAAGTTTGTTAACCTTCAAAATCCCTAAAACTTGTACAAGAATATCACAAGAACGTGGCTGAAGTATGTTGATCAGACCACACACTAGAAAGTGAAGGGACGACGACGTTTCGGTCCGTCCTGGACCATTCTCAAGTCGATCACAATCGACTTGAAAATGGTCCAGGACGGACCGAAACGTCGTCGTCCCTTCACTTTCTAGTGTGTGGTCTGGTCAATCGACTTGAAAATGGCCCAGGACGGAACGAAACGTCGTCGTCCCTTCACTTTCTAGTGTGTGGTCTGGTCCACAAGAACGACGTCTTTGAATTTCTTGAACGACAGTTTCGAATTTCCACAAATGCATAAAGAAGTCAAAGATGGTCAGAGACCGAGTTCCAAAACGGACCGAATCCCAAGAACTCGGTCTGTTATGAGGAGTGTGACCGGAAAAGTCACTTTTTACTCTTTCAGACGCCATCGAAATGGAGATCTCCACTCCCGTGGTTTCCTCAGGACTCCAAGAGGGCTAATTGTTATGTAAGAGACTCACCTCGCGTTCAAGAATGACCTTCTCAAGCCAAGGAAATCAGGGCTCAAGTGTCATTTCGAAATGCGATTCTTTTTGAAAGGAAAACTGAAGAATTCACCTTAAATTAAGTCTTAGTCGTTATGTTCATTTTGCATTGTATTATTTCGAATTTAATTGGCTCAAATTAAATATTAACGATTTACTGTACCTTCAATTGCATATTTGATTTATATTTAATAGTTTACTTACATATAATGCAAGGACCGAGTCGGCCATGACATTTTCCTCCGAAAGCGCCATTTTGAAGCAAAGACGATAATTCTTTTTTGAATTTCGTGCGCCCACCTTCTGAAGAAACAGAATTTACGTAATATGATATTGGCAATGAGTGTAGAACATAAACAAACATAATTTTGCTTTGAAGTAAGTAAATATTAGAACGGAATAAAGTCGAAATATGTGTATAGTGGCGGCAAAGGAAGTTGACGATCCAACCGTCTCATCTACTGGCTTTGGCATCCCTCCTCAGTCAACTTAATTTTTTTGGGTATAAAATGAGATTATTTCATATTAAAATGATCTTTATTCACGTTCTACATCCATTACCAATATTACAGGACGAAAATTTATTTCTTCTTTATTTATTCAATTCTAATACGTTTTGAGTGATTATACGGGCTGTTATAGGCCTACTGCAATGTTTCTACTGTTCTTAAGTTCTTATGCTGTTTTGAATTTAAATTTGAATTTAATCTTATGAATATATATATATATATATATATATATATATATATATATATATATATATATATATATATATATATAGTCCTATAAACAGAAGTCGGAGTCAGAGGGGGTTTATGGAAAATTTGACATAGAAAGAGGCTGTTAAAATCAAATTTAAAAAATAACCGTCAGCCATAAACAGTGAACGCTATAAACTAAACAAGCAACATAGACATCCAAAACGCGATAGAGAAAAGAAATCAAGACCAGACGACAGAAATGGGACACGCGAAGAGACGTCAGTCACCTCATAAAGAAAATGGTTGTAATTAACTGAGGAAACGCGGGCTGCTGGCATGGCGACCTGACGGTCTGGCGGGATATTTGAATTGCGCGCCAAATTCGGGTCAAGATGTGACGGCGCCTAACGGTTGACGAGGCGGGAAAATTTAATGATTTTCTGGCGGCGCTCTTGCCTTGGTTACATTCCCGGCTTGGTCTCCTGATACGTGAGACTCCTCTCCATCGTATCTACCAGGTCATGGAGGTAGATTTAGAGAACACACATTCTTGACAACGCTGTGAATAAGCAATAAGATAAAAGTAGAGTATTTTATTAATAACTTTATCTATAGGCTACACTATACATACCAGGTCAAAGTCAAAGCAAATCATAGATTTTTAAACATCATACCACAGGCTATAGTAACTAACTTTTTGGGGTCAAACTCATACCATCAACTTACATATTTCTCAAACATTATCCTGAAACTTGACCTCAACTAGCATATTTTGCAAGCATTGCCCCTGCAACTTTAGGTGTTGCAAGGAAATCTATTCTTGGCTACTTTTTCAACACCTGGAAACCATTTTGAAGAATATGACTAAACTGATTTGAGAGAAAATGAAAGTTTAAGAAAGTTAGTGTGTGAGAGTGTAATAGTAAGAGAGAGAGAGAGAGAGAGAGAAGAGAGAGAGAGAGAGAGAGAGAGAGAGAGAGAGAGAGAGAGAGAGAGAGAGAGAGAGAGAGAGAGAGAGAGAGAGCAAAAAGAGTGATAGTATAAACAAAACAGGGAATAACGAAAATCGATAAATACAGATATAAGAAAAATACAATCTATCAAAGAACAAGAGAAATACATGGGTAAAAACAAACTAAAACAGAGACAGAGGAAGAGATAATTCAATAAAGATGGGAGGACCTGAAGGTGGTTAGGGTAACAGGAAGGGAAAGGTGAAAGAAAGGGTGAGGTGTTTTAAGGTCATATACAGCAGCCTCATACATCTGTATACAGCAGCCTCATACATCTGCATACAGCAGCCTCATACATCTGTATACAGCAGCCTCATACATCTGTATACAGCAGCCTCGTACATCTATATATAACAGCCTCATTCATCTGTGTACAGCAGCCTGATACGTCTACACACACACACACACACACACACACACACACACACACACACACACACACACACACACACACACACACACACAAACACATTCCTGGCATCCTCCATTCACACACCCTCTTACATAACATCTAATCCAAAACACACCATTTTATCCAGTCAAACATCCACACTCCTCAATAATATTTTATCCAGACCAACCCTCTTCCCTCTCCTCAATAATCAATGTCCTTTCACTCATTTGCTCACTATTTCCTCATCTTTAATTTTTATTCTTGCCCCCCCCCCCTTCTCTTTCCCTACTGCTCAGTTTCATATTCATTCGTTCTAATCTTCTTCACACAGTCAAAACCAATCCCCATGATCTGTGCTCTTAATATATCAGCAATAAAACCATGCTAAATAAATTCATGCTATACAGTTGGTGATGTAATCCCGATCAATCGCTATCCCACCGCTGCCACCAGTGATATGCAATTTTAGAACGAGAGTGCCGCTAATTGATATGGGCGAGCCCCACGGCTCTTATTTACCACATAAACAATTTACCGCTTGCAAGAATATTCTTGCTGTTGATCCANACACACACACACACACACCACACACACACACTCAAATAAAGACATATAGAACAAATTGGAAGACGAATGAAGTCTTAAACTACGGAACGAACACCCGATAAAATCCTTTAGAAAGGTGTCACCTTTCTAAAGGATTGTGAATCCTTTCTAAAGGATTCTAAAGAAAGAAATCCCCATACATAGCATTGGAATTGTCTTTTCCACTTACCTCACTGCCTCTGTACTGGAAGTTCACTTCTACCCTAGCCAAGATGAGTCATTAGTCGTGCTACCTCTCCGTACCCCCCCTAGACCCTGGCACGCCCTGGTACGCCTCGCGGCAAGCAGGGGCGCCTCAGTTAACCGTTAGGTTTGCCTTCACCAGCAAGGCGTTATCCGCCTTAAACTAGCCGTCTTGCAGCCTAACACAAAGGCGCCATCAGCCACAAACTAGCAATTTGTTCTCGGCGCTTGTTCCATCTTGCGATGACACTGGTTGTAACTTCATCACAGACTATATAATGGACACCACCACGAGTCTAGGGAACATCCACTACGGGCTCACCATAGCCCGTGCTACTTTTAACTTCTTGTTCCAGGTAGCGAATCTTTAACAACAACAACAACCTTAGGGTGTCAATCTCTCTCTCTGTTAGTGCTCTTGGATCAAGTCGACGGTCCATCGACTTGAGAATGGTCCAGGACGGACCGAAACGTCGTCATCGTCCCTTCATTTCTAGTGTGTGGTCTGGTGAACACACTTCAGCCACGTTATTGTTTTCTGCTCTTGGCTCACCTCAGCCTCCCACAACATCGTCTGATCTTCAGCCTACGTCGTGTGACGGATGCTCTGGTGTGTGGTATGATCTTCAGCACACCAGTATTAGATTCAAACTTTAATTTACTTATTTCGTCTATAATAGCAGCCAAGCGTCATCAGGTGTCATTTTGTTCATTAAGATTTCAGTAAATTGTTTTAATTATTTGATTTGATTTTGTATTTACTTGCGACTTACACACTGCGAGGGCCAAAGCCGCATCTTTTTTTATCTGTGTGATGGAGAGTCATTCCACCTTGGCTCAGTACAACCCGTCCTCGCAAATCTAATAAGTCAATATTGACTTATTAGTTTAGTGCATAGGTGACATACTTAACATAATAGTTTACCTTGAAAAGCTTCATAGAAAACCCGACCTTACCTAACCTGTTAGTATTTAAAATAAGCATCTTATAGCTTCGTAATTACAATTGTTACTTAACCTATATAGGTATAGGTTAGGCAATAATTGTAATTATGAAGCAATAAGATACTTATCTTAACATACTAACAAGATTAGGTAAGGTCGGTGTTTTCTATGAAGATTTTCAAGGGAAACTATTATGTTAAGTATGTCACCTATGCACATATTTATAAGTCATATTGACTTATTAAATTTGCAAATGGGAATGGAAAATGGGGAATGATACAGAAGAAATATATATATAACCATTCAAATAACCCAACCCTCAAATGAAACAAGATCTAGTTGGTTTTCCTCTCTGTGTGCTCCTCTTCTATCTCTTCCTGTCTCTTTGTGTCTGTTTTGGTTCTCTGATTATTTTACTCCTTGTAGCGTTGCCCATTCCTTATGCACTTTTGTTTTTGTTAATTTCTTCTTCGCGTAAGAAGCGGCCTCGTATGGACCAATAGGCCGTCTGGAGAATTATTCATCCTTATGTGTTAGGTCCTCTTCGTCCCATCTGGCAGTACCCCTTTTGTCGCTTTTACCAATCCCAATCTCCCAATCCCTGCTCCTCCCTTCCCAATCCCTTTCTGCTCCGTTGCCAATCCCCTTCCCCCAAGCCAACCTCCTTCCACACCGGGATTCTGAAAGCGTTCTTGTGTAAATTTGCTCACGAGGCTTTAATGTTCCCCGCCACATTAATTCACAGAATACTGGTACCCAAGAGCTGAAGACTTATGGAGTATGTGAACCGTGTGTGTTGAGAGCTGTTGTTGTGTGTCCTGTTGTTTCACAGTCATGCAGCCGCTTCTTCACATACCTTGGAATCTGTGGAATGGTTTTGAACTGGTGATTTTTTTGCGGATTTTGACATATTTGAACCGTTGGCATATTTGAACCGTTACTATATTTGAACCCCGTTGATATATGTGAAACCGTTGATATATTTGAACCATTGATAAATATGAACCGTTGATATACGAATCGTTGAAATATTTGAACCGTTGATAAATATGAACCGTTGATATACGAATCGTTGAAATATTTGAACCGTTGATAAATATGAACCGTTGATATACGAATCGTTGAAATATTTGAACCGTTGAAATATTTGAACCGTTGAAACATATTTGAACCGTTGACATTCGTGTATCGTTACCAAATGATTATTTTCCTGTTTTATATACCCGTGTCATATATTTATATATGCATATATCATATATTTTCGTATAGCAATAATTCGTTTTTTTATTATTAATTAACGTTAGTTTTTTCTGTGTTTTTTTTTGTCTTATATAAGCGTTCACTTCTTTTAAATTTACGAACCTTTTTCATATATTTTAGTCGGGTTTCGTTATCACATTTTATCGACCTTATTATATGTTATCGTCTGTTTTCATATATTCTCAACCGTTATCATGTATTCTCGACCGTTATTTATGTATTATCGACCGTTATTTATGTATTATTGACCGTTATTTATGTATTCTCGACCGTTATTTATGCATTTTCGACCGTTATTTATATATTCTCGACCGTTATTTATGTATTCTCGACCGTTATTTATATATTCTCGACCGTTATTTATGTATTCTCAACCGTTATCATATATTCTTGACCGTTATTTATGTATTCTCAACCGTTATCATATATTCTTGACCGTTATCATGTATTCTTGACCGTTATCATATATATTCTCAACCGTTTTTATAGATTTTCCATCTGTTGCCACACGAAGCTCCGTTAAATTCAATATTTCCTAAATGTCGAAGTTGTGTGCTTATCGGAGCCTGTTATCGTCTTGTGAAATGTCTCCCCTGCTTCGTCCGGCGTTCTGCAGTTGGCCGGATATGGTGGGGAGAGAGGGAGGAAGAGGTGGGGGAATGGGGGGTGATGGAGAGGTGCTGGGGAAAGTGGGGTGGGGGTTTTGGGGGGTGAGAGTGGGGGGGGGATTTGATGCCTACCTAAAGGCCACTTTGGAAGAATGAGGTTTAGTCTTGTTTCATTTGTTTTTGTGAGGTTTGATTTGTGTGTAGTTTCTGGTTTTATTGTTGTGGGTGGAGGTGGCTTCCAGGAATTCTTCTTTTTTCAGTGTATTCTATTTGTTGACTAGTAGAGGGTGCGGGGGTTTTTCTTTCATTTTTGTTAGTTATTTATATTTTTAGCTTCTACCTAAGTCCGCTTGATCTGTTTTTGAACATTCTAAAGAGTCTGCCTTTGTCCATCTCGTGTATTCCTCTTAGTAACTTCTATATAGTGATCATGTTCTGTGTCTTATTCTCTCTAAAGTTTTGATATTGAGTTTAACATGTCCTCTTTGCGTGGTCTTGAAACGAATCTTTGTACTTTTCCAAGTTTAGTTTCGTACCACAAGAGGTACGGATTCCACGTCGGTACTGTGTATTCTATTATTACAATTATTTCTTTATTTTTGTTTAAATTATCTCATTTATATCTTTCCTAACTTGCATATGCTGCTGAATTTATTCTGTTAATATGTGGTTCTGTAGTTAGTGCAGGAATTATATTCACTCCCATGTCTTTCATGTAGTACTCTTTTCCTTAAGGTGTAGATTGGTATTCGTTTTATAGTTTCATTTCAGGTCTCCATTATCCTACATTTGTTGGGGGTTGAACTCTAGTAACCCACACGCTCTTGGAGTTTACCAATGTCTTCCTGTTATCCTCTGCAGTCGTCAAGTTGACATTCCTCACTTGTTGTGTGTCGTCTTCAAACATTGACACGAGTGTGCAAACACCTTGGAATGCATTAGGCAGTGATGTGGTGGAGGCTGACTCCATATACAGTTTCAAGTGTAGATATGATAGAGCCCAGTAGGCTCAGGAATCTGTACACCTGTTGATTGACGGTTGAGAGGCGGGACAAAATAGCCAGAGCTCAACCCCCGCAAACACCTTTGTAGGAGGTAGTTTATGCAAATTACAAACAGCAATGGTTCCAGAATCGACCCTTGTGGAGCTCCAGGTGTCATTAAAGCCTGATACTTCCCCCCCTCTGACTGTCAGCCTCTGGTTTCAGTTCGTCATGTACTCCCTTAACAAATTCAACGTCTTCCTGGTTATGCCAAACTGTTTCTCGCTGTTGTACACCAGTCTTTCACAAGGAGAAATACCAATCACTCTTTGACAGTCTAGGAAAATGCAGCACTCTTCCAAGCCTCTTTTCTCCTGTCATGCTTCGTGTTCAGTAACCTTGTCCAAGATCTTTTCATCAAGTTTGTCAAGCTGACTTTTACTCTCTCAGCTCATTTAGCTCCTCTGCTAAAAAAGGTTTACCTCTGTAGAAGCTCCATTGTTCTCTTTCTGATATCTTTCTCCAATACTCTGGAAGGCATGCATGTCCGTGGCACGGGTCTATAATTGAATGCCGCTTGTCAATCCTCTTTATTGAATATTGGAATTTCATTTGCCTTTTAAAAGTTCCATTGGGATCTCCAGTCTTAAATATTTTATTTGGGAATTTTTTTAGAGGGCAGGATTGATGTGAATAGGAACAGAGATGTTATGGATAGAGGTGGAGAGGGGTCGTAGATAAGGGGATAGCTTGTAGATAGGGGAAGGAGGGACAGGGAGGATAGATAGGGAGGACAGAGGTTGTGGATAGGCAAGAAGTGGGGGAAGAGGTTTAGATAGTAAAGGAGAGAGAAGAAGGGATCAGCTCAATCACGTCACTTGAGAGGCGATCTATCCAATAATCTCGTCCCTCACTGGGGAAAGGTACAAGGTTCATGTGGGGCCTGGAGGAAGGGGATGATGGGAGAGGAAGCAGGTGATGGGAGAGGAAGCAGGTGATGGGAGAGGGAGCAGGTGATGGGAGAGGAAGCAGGTGATGGGAGAGGAAGGAGGTGATGGGAAAGGGAGCAAGAGAGGCCCAGAATAGCATCACATTAAAGGATCAAGGAGCCTTCTCGCGCCGCCATAATAAACGCCTCACTCCCTCCTCCTCACTTTCCTTATTAAAAGCATTTAGTTGTAATTCTCTCCTAACCTTTTAATGACAAAATAGGGAGCCGGTCGGTCGAGCGGACAGCACGCTGGACTTGTGATCCTGTGGTCCTAGGTTCGATCCCAGGCGCCGGCGAGAAACAATGGGCAGAGTTTCTTTCACCCTATGCCCCCTGTTACCTAGCAGTAAAATAGGTACCTGGGTGTTAGTCAGTTGTCACGGGCTGCTTCCTGGGGGTGGAGGCCTGGTCGAGGACCGGGCCGCGGGGACACTAAAGCCCCGAAATCATCTCAAGATAACCTCAAGATAACCCTATTTACTTCATAATAATAATACATTATATTTTGTGAATTGTTTCGGATTATTGTCAGCGGGTTAAGTGACCTAAAGAGATCACGTGGGTGTAAACTGCTGGGTCAATTAGAGGTCATGGAGGGTGTAAACTGCTGGGTCAATTAGAGGTCACGGAGGGTGTAAACTGCTGGGTCAATTAGAGGTCACGTGGGTGTAAACTGCTGGGTCAATTAGAGGTCACGTGGGTGTAAACTGCTGGGTCAATTAGAGGTCACGTGGGTGTAAACTGCTGGGTCAATTAGAGGTCATGAAGGGTTTACCTTGGACTTGAAGCGAAGGGTCGCGAGGTCAGGAATAATTCGAATTTCTGAGGTAATTTTCACACACATCATCAGCTTCAAAAAGTTACTCAACAGGTTTTTCCTGGATTTCTGGATTTCCTGGATTTCTAGGTTTCTGGATTTCCTGGATTTCCTGGATTTCTGGGTTTCCTGGATTTCTGGATTTCCTGGATTTCTGGATTTCCTGGATTTGCTGGATTTCTGGGTTTCCTGGATTTCTGGATTTCCTGGATTTCTGGATTACCTGGATTTCTGGATTGTCTGGATTTCCTGGATTTCTGGATTTCCTGGATTTCCTGGATTTCCTGGATTTCTGGATTTCCTGGATTTCTGGATTTCCTGGATTTCTAGATTTCCTGGATTTCCTGGAATTCTGGATTTCCTGGATTTCCTGGATTTCCGGATTTCTGGATTTCTGGATTTCTGGATTTCTGGATTTCCTGGATTTCTGGATTTCTGGATTTTCTGGATTTCTGGATTTCTGGATTTCTGGATTTCTGGATTTCCTGGATCAGTTTTCCTTGGATGTTTTCTAAGAATCACATTAACAATAATAATATTGTTTAAACGAAAATGTAATTCTCAAATTGTTTTGACCTATTTTATATCAATTTGCGTTCAGTCATTCATCATATTTTCAAGAAAATAATATTCAGCCAAGATATTTGGATTGGACGGTAAAGCGACGGTTTCACTTCATGCAGGTCGGCGTTCAATCCCCGACATTCTACAAGTGGTTGGGGCACCATTCCTTTCCCCCGGCCCATCCCAAATCCTTATCCTGAACCCTTCCCAGTGCTATATAGTCGTAATGGCTTGGCACTTTCCCCTGATATTTCCCTCCCGCCCTCAGCCAAGATATTAATTAATTCAGGGATTGATTGGGCTTGTAAATGACTTAGGTTGGATGTAAATATTAATTTATATTTATCAGTAAATGAGAGCTGCCTCGTACGAGCCAATAAGCCATCTATTGTTTCCATAATTCTTATGTTCTTGCTAAATATTTCTAACAAAACGCCTCTAATATTAATATATATTTAGCCAAAATTATTCGACTGAATTCTTGATATTAAAAAGTTTGTATTTGGCTCGTCAAAAGTTGCAATGAATGTGCAACATTTTTAATCAAATTATTGCATGATTAATGGCAAAATAACTACATACGAGATATTAGTGTCGATGAACAGGTAGGGGGGGGAGCCGCCGGGTCTTTTGAAACAGTTTATCATTTAATAGCGGAATTAGTGTGCAAATACTAATTGGAATCGTACTAATAACCTAACCTAACCTGACCTAACCTAATAACCTAACTTAACCTAACCTAACTACCCTAATAACCTAACCTAACCTAACCTAACCTAACCAGTAAGAGTATGTGTTTAGTATGTAGTGTGTCGGGTGTGGTTATTGTGGTATAGAGCTGTGGCTCTGGTGGTAGAGCTCTGTGGCTCTTGTGGTAGAGCTCTGTGGCTCTTGTGGTAGAGCTCTGTGGCTCTTGAGAGAGGCCCCACTCAAGCGGGGCCCTCTAACTATAGAGCTAAGCCTCTACCATTGCACAGAACACTGATATCTTTACGATAACCGACTGCGGCTTTTCCTATAAGTTTACTAAAAAAAACTTACATTTTATCTCTAAAGCGGAAACTCTACATTTAGTTCACAATAACATATCGTATATGTTATATATTTTACTCCATATACATGGAATATATTTGAAATAGTATTAATTTACATAGGTCATTGTTGATATCACAGGGAAACTATTTTAGGTTGGTAATGTTAATTAGCCTCTAATGAGCTCGTTACGTACTCGCTAACTATTGGTACTTACGTATGTAATCAAATTTAGATCTTCCAGATAGCGTAGTTAGTCTCGGGTAAGTGAAACGTGGATGGTGATTCCCGTAGACTTTCCGCGCCTTCTCGCGCGCTAATCTTGACTCGAGTCCCAGTTATTGACGGAATTGACGGCCAACTGTGGTAGTCTGGTAGTCCCGCCCACTGGGGTAGTTCAGCCCACTGTAGGAGTTCGCTCGTTGACTGACAAGGAACTACAGGGCAGTTACTCACCGACACTACAGTCTCCACTCCTTGTCTCACACACCAGTTCGTTCTCACGATTGGCGACTCCGTAAAAAAATGCAACAGTTTGACTTAACCATTAGCGTACGAACCCAAGCAACCTTCCTAACCTATCTGTGGCCGATCCACAGAAACCGTCAATATTACGGCGTATTAATTTGTAATCATACGTCACATTTTTAACGGATTGGTTGATCCCGTAAAAAAAAGGTGCTACATATTAGTTGAAGCCGGGATGGCCAAAAGCCTTCAGCGTCGGGTCCTACTGTTCCCAGAGCCTGCATGTACTTCAACAGAGCTTCGCTAATCACTAATTGGAACGAATGAGATGGCTGATTATTGGAACGCTCGGTTACCTCTCCGTAACGAGCGACTTCCCAAATTTGGCTACCAAAATGACATCATTAAATTCCTGCTCTCTCATTGGCTCATTATATCTTTTGGCTAATCACGTGGTTCTATTTTGAGCCGAAACGTGGCTATATTTCGATTCCTCGACCTATTCCAAAAATCAAGGAAATAATTCGCCTGACAGATTGATCTGACGTTTCCTGACATCGTAACTCAAAAACATTTCTCATAACCTTCTTTACGCCCTAATGACGCTTATATGAGCACGTCTCGTGGTTAATATAATTTGTGATATTTTCATGTGTACGCGAATCTGCAAATTGCATTTTTGTATAAAGAATTGTTGGGTATGAGAGTATGGGAGAGATAGAACGTTCGTAGTACCTAGTACAGTTATTATCTCTTTAAGTTGCTCATCCGTCTCTATCTCTAAATCTCTCGTATCTCTATCTCTAAATCTCTCGTATCTCTATCTCTAAATCTCTCGTATCTCTGTCTCTAAATCTCTCTCTCTTATCTCACTCTCTAACTCACTCCCTTTTTTCTTAAAATCACTCTCATAACTATCTCTAAATCACTCGTCTATTTCTTAAAATCAATCCCATAACTATCTCTAAATCACTTGCCTATCTCTACGTCACTCAGCTATCTCTATCTTGGGGTCTGGTAAAGTTATTTGAGAGTCTACAATCGTCCCTTGGAGTCTGTTAACGTTACTTCAGAGCCCACGAACGTCACCTGAACCAGGAACTGTCTCGCTTAACTTCTACGAACTCTCCGTTCGATATGAGTAGTCCGTGTATGGTCTTAGGAGATTTTCTAAGGTCTAGAAAGGTTTTCTAGGGTCTGAGAACGACTTCTGAGGTCTATGAAAATTTCCTGTGGTTTGAGTAGAGTTTCTGGGGTCTGGGAAGTGTTCCTGGGTCTAGGAAGAGACCCTGGGGGTCTTGGAATGGTTCCTGGGGGTCTGGGAATGGTTCCTGGGGTCTGGGAAGGGTTTCTGGGGGTCTGGGAAGGGTTCCTTGGGGTCTGGGAATTATTCCTGGGGTCTGGGAAGGGTTCCTGGGTCTAGGAATGGTTCCTGGGGTCTGGAAAGGGTTCCTGGGGTCTGAGAAGGGTTCTTGGGTCTAAGAAGGGTTCCTGGGGTCTGGGAATTGTTCCTGGGTTTGGGAATGGTTCCTGGGGTCTGGGAATGGTTCCCGAGGTCTGGGAATGATTCCTGGGGTCTGTGAAGGGTTCCTGGGGTCTGGGAATGGTTCCTGGTGGTCTAGGAATGGTTCTCGGAGTCTAGGATGGGTTTCTGGGGTCTGGGAATGGTTCCTGGGGTCTGGGAAGGGATCCCGGCGGTCTGGGAAAGGTTCCTGGTGTCTAGGAATGGTTCCTGGGGTCTGGGAATGGTTTCTAGGGCCTGGGGAGGTTACGTTTGACCTGGGTTTTAGAAGTAACATTTGGGACTTATCAAAGGAACGTGGGATCATTGAATGTCTCTTAGCGATATGAGAAGATAATTTTAAGTTTGGATGGTTCTCTTAGGTCATGGGGACAGGTATGTTGAGGTATAGATTGCGTTACCATGCCTTACCTTTCTCGTGATTACCTTACCTTCTGAGAATTGCGTTACCTGTCTCCTGAACCTTACCTTTCTGCTGATAATTACAAGTGCAGTGTAATACTGAAAAAGTGTACATGTTACTTTCAGTGAAGGTAGTTTCTTTAAGGTAATGGCTGCGTGAGTTGAAGTAGTGTAGTGAGGTAGTAACTTGCGGCCAGATGAAATTTTGGGTATATGTATGTCTATGTAGGCGAGCTTTGGTTGTTCGTGTGCGTCACTGCGTCGCTTGTCTGCGTCACTGCGTCCCTTGTCTGCGTCACTGCGTCGCTTGTCTGCGTCACTGCGTCCCTTGTAGTTATATGTGTCTGCGTCACTGCGTCCCTTGTAGCTATATGTGTCTGCGTCACTGCGTCCCTTGTAGCTATATGTGTCTGCGTCACTGCGTCCCTTGTAGTTATATGTGTCTGCGTCACTGCGTCCCTTGTCTGCGTCACTGCGTCGCTTGTCTGCGTCAGCGTCCTGCCTGCAGGGCAGAAATCAACGCACTGCACAAAGCCAGATTATCGACCGAACCACACGCATACACCATTAACAACTGACAATCAGTCCAATAGCCCGGTTGACCCATCCAGCAACGAGGAGGCCTGGTCGACGACCGGGCCGCGGGGGACGCTAAGCCCCGGAAACACTTCAAGGTAACTCAAGGTGAGGGCAAGGATGCTGTCTCGAAGCTCCAGTCACGTATAACCCGAGGCAGTACTCTTGCGTGAGGTAGTTTGTTGAACAGTTCAGCAATTATCAAAGTTGGCGAGGTTTATAAACTCGTTTGCGGTCATTAACCTAAATTGGCTGTGATGGCTTCATTTGCTCTCACACGCAAGTCTTGTGGAAAACACCGTGAAGATTATACAATGTATTTGAATTGGTGTATTTATGCTAATGTATACATAAATTAATAAGGTAGAGAGAGCGAGAGAAAGAGAGAGAGAGAGAGAGAGAGAGAGAGAGAGAGAGAGAGAGAGAGAGAGAGAGAGAGAGAAAGAAGCAGGAAAACGTGTGATATATATAGTTATATATATATATATATATATATATATATATATATATATATATATATATATATATATATATATGCAAACAAGCCTGAATGGTCCCCAGGACTAGATACAACTGAAAACTCACACCCCAGAAGTGACTCGAACCCATACTCCCAGGAGCAACGCAACTGGTATGTACAGGGATGCCTTAAACCACTTGACCATCACGACCGGACATAAGGAAGTGATAGCCGAGGCTATATGAACCACTTCCCCGCCGGCACCTGGATGGTTATCTTGGGCATAGCATTTTATCAAATCACCTCATTTTTTGGGGCAACACGTGAGGAACACAAATGCAAACAAGCCTGAATGGTCCCCAGGACTAGATACAACTGAAAACTCACACCCCAGAAGTGACTCGAACCCATACTCCCAGGAGCAACGCAACTGGTATGTACAGGGATGCCTTAAACCACTTGACCATCACGACCGGACATAAGGAAGTGATAGCCGAGGCTATATGAACCACTTCCCCGCCGGCACCTGGATGGTTATCTTGGGCATAGCATTTTATCAAATCACCTCATTTTTTGGGGCAACACGTGAGGAACACAAATGCAAACAAGCCTGAATGGTCCCCAGGACTAGATACAACTGAAAACTCACACCCCAGAAGTGACTCGAACCCATACTCCCAGGAGCAACGCAACTGGTATGTACAGGGATGCCTTAAACCACTTGACCATCACGACCGGACATAAGGAAGTGATAGCCGAGGCTATATGAACCACTTCCCCGCCGGCACCTGGATGGTTATCTTGGGCATAGCATTTTATCAAATCACCTCATTTTTTGGGGCAACACGTGTTCGAGTCACTTCTGGGGTGTGAGTTTTCAGTTGTATCTAGTCCTGGGGACCATTCAGGCTTGTTTGCATTTGTGTTCCTCACGTGTTGCCCCAAAAAATGAGGTGATTTGATAAAATGCTATGCCCAAGATAACCATCCAGGTGCCGGCGGGGAAGTGGTTCATATAGCCTCGGCTATCACTTCCTTATGTCCGGTCGTGATGGTCAAGTGGTTTAAGGCATCCCTGTACATACCAGTTGCGTTGCTCCTGGGAGTATGGGTTCGAGTCACTTCTGGGGTGTGAGTTTTCAGTTATATATATATATATATATATATATATATATATATATATATATATATATATATAATTAGAACACAAATACCTTGACCACACCACCAACACCAGCCCACACTGAGTAAAAGTTTTACATTCTATTGAACGTCAAACCACTATCGTGTTCATGGAATTTGTTTAATAAATTTGAGGCATGTAAAGGCAGTGTTTTCCAACATTAACTGTAATAGGCGACCTAATTGAAAAATGGGTAAATGTTTAGTTAAAATCTTTATTACAAGTCCATTCATAAGCCTTCGAATTCCCACAATTTTGCCATTAATATTTCAGTTGTTTAAAAATTATTTCAAAATTTAGGAAATTCTCATATATTATAGACTAAAAGAAACTCATACATTGAAAAAATATTATATATTAAAACAACTTGAAAGTCTTGCCTTCCAGGCTTAAGCCTTCTTGAGGAAGCTAATGGGAAGTTTTAGAGAAAGATTTTCCTTTCAGACAATCTCATTATGGGTTCCTAGAAAGATCTGTTGCCTGGAAAATGGTTTCCAGTGGTAGGTGAGCATTTCCAGAAATGGTGGTACACCTGGCCGTCTCCTCCCACGGTACAGTTCACCTCCTGTAGTGATGGTACGCCTGGTTCTCTTGTCTCATGAACCATCGTGTGTTGAAAACTGTAAAAGGGGAATTTGGGCAAAACAAAATTTGTCCAAAATTTTGGGCAAAATTTGACCAATCTCCATTTTCACTAATTTGCATATTTAAGGTATAAAAAGTCGTCGTTTAAAACTCCTAAGCATGTGTAATCATTATGAATTCCACTCAAAAATAATATCCAAGAGTCATATTGGTGATATTTCCAATATTTTGAAAACTGTAACTCAACCACTGATACCATGTATCAGTGGTTGAGGGACAATATCAGTGGTTGAGGGACAATATCAGTGGTTGAGGGACAATATCAGTGGTTGAGGGACTATATCAGTGGTTTAGGGGTGAGTATCAGTATCAGTGGGAGTGGATATAGTGACATGGACGAACATAGTCACTCACAGAGCTCGTTCACATAAATTATGTGAATTACGTAAATACCCTTGGACCCAATAGCTTATCGATCCTTTCTTCTCTATCTCACTGTTATCTTTCGTTTCTAGTCCGCTAGGTACTCCCATCCTGCCCTGTTTTAGTGTCTCAGGTTGCTCGAGCTCTAAGCCTCTCCAGCTTACTAGTTTCTTGTTAGGTTAGGTTAGGTTAGGTTAGGTTAGTTAGGCTAGGTTAGGTTAGGTTAGGTTAGGTTAGGTTAGGTTAGGCAGCAAATGTTTTGGATAGTATTGAAGAAGTTCACCTAGAGCTGTTCAAGATTAGGTTAGGTTAGGTTAGGTTAGGTTAGGCTAGGTCAGGTTAGGTTAGGTTAGCTTAGGTTAGGTTAGGTTAGGCAGCAAATGTTTTTGGATAGTATTGAAGAAGTTCACCTCCAGCTGTTCAAGATTTGCGTATTACTCGTATAGCTGTCCAACCACTTGGACTGGACGGTAGAACGACGGTCTCGCTTCATGCAGGTCGGCGTTCAATCCCCGACCGTCCGCAAGTGGTGGGTACCATTCCTTCCCCTCGTCCCATCCCAAATCCTGACCCATTCCAAGTGCTATATAGTCGTAATGGCTTGGCGCTTTCCCCCTGATAGTGCCATTCCATGCTCGTATAGTTGCCTAACAGCTCAACTATTCACACCCTTTATCTTGAGTGGTTTGTTGTTGTTTAAGATTCGCTACTTGGAAAAAATATTCCAGTAGCAACGGCTATGGTGAGCCCGAGTATTCTGAGGATGTCTCGTAGAACATAAAGCACAACGCACAAGGCTTATTACCCCACACGTGGCAGCTCCTTAATAATATCCACCCAAGTTTTTTTGATATAAATATATGTCTAGGCTGCGCTTGAAACACTCCAGAGATCCAACGTT
>WNGS01164437.1:26109039-26119383 GCA_020271785.1 Procambarus virginalis
CGCGACCCTTCGCTTCAAGTCCAAGCTACACCCTCCGTGACCTCTAATTGACCCAGCAGTTTACACCCTCCGTGACCTCTAATTGACCCAGCAGTTTACACCCTCCGTGACCTCTAATTGACCCAGCATTTACACCCTCCGTGACCTCTAATTGACCCAGCAGTTTACACCTCCGTGACCTCTAATTGACGCAGCAGTTTACACCCTCCGTGACCTCTAATTGACCCAGCAGTTTACACCCTCCGTGACCTCTAATTGACCCAGCAGTTTACACCCTCCGTGACCTCTAATTGACCCAGCAGTTTACACCCTCCGTGACCTCTAATTGACGCAGCAGTTTACACCCTCCGTGACCTCTAATTGACCCAGCAGTTTACACCCACGTGACCTCTTTAGGTCACTTAACCCGCTGACAATAACCCGAAACAATACACAAATTATAATGTATTATTATTATTAAGTAAATAGGGTTATCTTGAGGTTATCTTGAGATGATTTCGGGGCTTTAGTGTCCCCGCGGCCCGGTCCTCGACCAGGCCTCCACCCTCAGGAAGCAGCCCGTGACAGCTGACTAACACCCAGGTACCTATTTTACTGCTAGGTAACAGGGGGCATAGGGTGAAAGAAACTCTGCCCATTGTTTCTCGCCGGCGCCTGGGATCGAACCCAGGACCACAGGATCACAAGTCCAGCGTGCTGTCCGCTCGGCTCCCTATTTTGTCATTAAAAGGTTAGGAGAGAATTACAACTAAATGCTTTTAATAAGGAAAGTGAGGAGGAGGGAGTGAGGCGTTTATTATGGCGGCGCGAGAGGGCTCCTTGATCCTTTAATGTGATGCTATTCTGGGCCTCTCTTGCTCCCTTTCCCATCACCTCCTTCCTCTCCCATCACCTGCTTCCTCTCCCATCACCTGCTTCCTCTCCCATCACCTCCTTCCTCTCCCATCACCTGCTTCCTCTCCCATCACCTCCTCCCTATCCCATCATCCCTTCCTCCAGGCCCACATGAACCTTGTACCTTTCCCCAGTGAGGGACGAGATTATTGGATAGATCGCCTCTCAAGTGACGTGATTGAGCTTATCCCTTCTTCTCTCTCCTTTACTATCTAAACCTCTTCCCCCACTTCTTTCCTATCCACAACCTCTGTCCTCCCTATCTATCCTCCCTGTCCCTCCTTCCCCTATCTACAAGCTATCCCCTTATCTACGACTCCTCTCCACCTCTATCCATAACATCTCTGTTCCTATTCACATCAATCCTGCCCTCTAAAAAAATTCCCAAATAAAATATTTAAGACTGGAGATCCCAATGGAACTTTTAAAAGGCAAATGAAATTCCAATATTCAATAAAGAGGATTGACAAGCGGCATTCAATTATAGACCCGTGCCACGGACATGCATGCCTTCCAGAGTATTGGAGAAAGATATCAGAAAGAGAACAATGGAGCTTCTACAGAGGTAAACCTTTTTTAGCAGAGAAGCAAAATGAGCTGAGAGAGTAAAAGTCAAGCTTGACAAACTTGATAAAAGATCTTGGACAAGGTTACTGAACACGAAGCATGACAGGAGAAAAGAGGCTTGGAAGAGTGCTGCATTTTCCTAGACTGTCAAAGAGTGATTGGTATTTCTCCTTGTGAAAGACTGGTGTACAACAGCGAGAAACAGTTTGGCATAACCAGGAAGACGTTGAATTTGTTAAGGGAGTACATGACGAACTGAAACCAGAGGCTGACAGTCAGAGGGGGGGAAGTATCAGGCTTTAATGACACCTGGAGCTCCACAAGGGTCGATTCTGGGACCATTGCTGTTTGTAATTTGCATAAACTACCTCCTACAAAGGTGTTTGCGGGGGTTGAGCTCTGGCTATTTTGTCCCGCCTCTCAACCGTCAATCAACAGGTGTACAGATTCCTGAGCCTACTGGGCTCTATCATATCTACACTTGAAACTGTATATGGAGTCAGCCTCCACCACATCACTGCCTAATGCATTCCAAGGTGTTTGCACACTCGTGTCAATGTTTGAAGACGACACACAACAAGTGAGGAATGTCAACTTGACGACAGCAGAGAATAACAGGAAGACATTGGTAAACTCCAAGAGCGTGTGGGTTACTAGAGTTCAACCCCCAACAAATGTAGGATAATGGAGACTTGAAATGAATCTATAAAACGAATATTAATCTACACCTTAAGGAAAAGAGTACTACATGAAAGACATGAGAGTGAATATAATTCCTGCACTAACTACAGAGCCACATATTAACAGAATAAATTCAGCAGCATATGAAAGTTAGGAAAGATATAAATCAGATAATTTAAACAAAAATAAAGAAAGAATTGTAATAATAGAATACACAGTACCGACGTGGAATCCGTACCTCTTGTGGTACGAAACTAAACTTGGAAAAGTACAAAGATTCGTTTCAAGACCACGCAAAGAGGACATGTTAAACTCAATATCAAAACTTTAGAGAGAATAAGACACAGAACATGATCACTATATAGAAGTTACTAAGAGGAATACACGAGATGGACAAAGGCAGACTCTTTAGAATGTTCAAAAACAGAACAAGCGGACTTAGGTAGAAGCTAAAAACATAAATAACTCTTAAAAAATGAAAGAAAAACCCCCCGCACCCTGTACTAATCAACAAATGGAATACACTGAAAAAAAGAAGAATTCCTGGAAGCCACCTCCACCCACAACAATAAAACCAGAAACTACACACAAATCAAACCTCACAAAAACAAATGAAACAAGACTAAACCTCATTCTTCCAAAGTGGCCTTTAGGTAGGCATCAAATCCCTCCCCCCCCCACTCTCACCCCCCACAACCCCCCACCCCACTTTCCCCAGCACCTCTCCGTCACCCCCCATTCCCCCACCTCTTCCTCCCTCTCTCCCCCACCATATCCGGCCAACTGCAGAACGCCGGACGAAGCAGGGGAGACAAGACGATAACAGGCTCCGATAAGCACACAACTTCGACATTTAGGAAATATTGAATTTAACGGAGCTACGTGTGGCAACAGATGGAAAATCTATAAAAACGGTTGAGAATATATATGATAACGGTCAAGAATACATGATAACGGTCAAGAATATATGATAACGGTTGAGAATACATAAATAACGGTCGAGAATACATAAATAGCGGTCGATAATTCATGATAACGGTTGAAAATACATAAATAACGGTCGATAATACATAAATAACGGTCGAGAATACATGATAACGGTTGAGAAAATATGAAAACAGACGATAATATATAATAAGGTCGATAAAATGTGATAACGAAACCCGACTAAAATATATGAAAAAGGTTCGTAAATTTAAAAGAAGTGAACGCTTATATAAGACAAAAAAAAACACAGAAAAAATTAACGTTAATTAATAATAAAAAAAAGTATTATTGCTATACGAAGATATATGATATATGCATATATAAATATATGACACGGGTATATAAAACAGGAAAACAATCATTTGGTAACGATACACGAATGTCAACGGTTCAAATATGTTTCAACGGTTCAAATATTTCAACGATTCGTATATCAACGGTTCATATTTATCAATGGTTCAAATATATCAACGGTTCACATATAACAACGGGGTTCAAATATAGTAACGGTTCAAATATGCCAACGGTTCAAATATGTCAAAATCCGCAAAAAAATCACCAGTTCAAAACCATTCCACAGATTCCAAGGTATGTGAAGAAGCGGCTGCATGACTGTGAAGCAACAGGACACACAACAACAGCTCTCAACACACACGGTTCACATACTCCATAAGTCTTCAGCTCTTGGGTACCAGTATTCTGTGAATTAATGTGGCGGGGAACATTAAAGCCTCGTGAGCAAATTTACACAAGAACGCTTTCAGAATCCCGGTGTGGAAGGAGGTTGGCTGGGGGAGGGTATGGGGGAATGGGGATTGGCAACGGAGCAGAAAGGGATTGGGAAGGGAGGAGCAGGGATTGGGAGATTGGGATTGATGAAAGCGACAAAATGGGGTACTGCCAGATGGGACGAAGAGGACCTAACACATAAGAATGAATAATTCTCCAGACGGCCTATTGGTCCATACGAGGCCGCTTCTTACGCGAAGAAATTAACAAAAAACAAAAGTGCATAAGGAATGGGCAACGCTACAAGGAGTAAAATAATCAGAGAACCAAAACAGACACAAAGAGACAGGAAGAGATAGAAGAGGAGCACACAGAGAGGAAAACCAAGCTAGATCTTGTTTCATTTGAGGGTTGGGTTATTTAAATGGTTATATATATTTCTTCTGTATCATTCCCCATTTTCCTTCGAGACAGGTTGTGGTATCGCAGCTATACTGAGCAACCCGTCCTTGCAAATTTAATAAGTCAATATTGACTTATTAAATATGTGCATAGGTGACATACTTAACATAATAGTTTCCCTTGAAAATCTTCATAGAAAACACCGACCTTACCTAATCTTGTTAGTATGTTAAGATAAGTATCTTATTGCTTCATAATTACAATTATTACCTAACCTATACCTATAATAGGTTAAGTAACAATTGTAATTACGAAGCTATAAGATGCTTATTTTAACATACTAACAAGGTTAGGTAAGGTCGGTGTTTTCTATGAAGCTTTTCAAGGTAAACTATTATGTTAAGTATGTCACCTATGCACTCAACTAATAAGTCAATATTGACTTATTAGATTTGCGAGGACGGGTTGTACTGAGCCAAGGTGGAATGACTCTCCATCACACAGATAAAAAAAGATGCGGCTTTGGCCCTCGCAGTGTGTAAGTCGCAAGTAAATACAAAATCAAATCAAATAATTAAAACAATTTACTGAAATCTTAATGAACAAAATGACACCAGATGACGCTTGGCTGCTATTATAGACGAAATAAGTAAATTAAAGTTTGAATCTAATACTGGTGTGCTGAAGATCATTCCACCAGAGCATCCGTCACACGACGTAGGCTGAAGATACACGACGTTGTGGGAGGCTGAGGTGAGCCAAGAGCAGACGAGGAGTCACAATAACCTGGCTGAAATGTGTTCACCAGACCACACACTAGAAAATGAAGGGACGATGACGACGTTTCGGTCCGTCCTGGACCATTCTCAAGTCGATGGACCGTCGACTTGATCCAAGAGCACTAACAGAGAGAGAGATTGACACCCTAAGGTTGTTGTTGTTGTTAAAGATTCGCTACCTGGAACAAGAAGTTAAAAGTAGCACGGGCTATGGTGAGCCCGTAGTGGATGTTCCCTAGACTCGTGGTGGTGTCCATTATATAGTCTGTGATGAAGTTACAACCAGTGTCATCGCAAGATGGTAACAAGCGCCGAGAACAAATTGCTAGTTTGTGGCTGATGGCGCCTTTGTGTTAGGCTGCAAGACGGCTAGTTTAAGGCGGATAACGCCTTGCTGGTGAAGGCAAACCTAACGGTTAACTGAGGCGCCCCTGCTTGCCGCCGAGGCGTACCAGGGCGTGCCAGGGTCTAGGGGGGTACGGAGAGGTAGCACGACTAATGACTCATCTTGGCTAGGGTAGAAGTGAACTTCCAGTACAGAGGCAGTGAGGGTAAGTGGAAAAGGCAATTCAACTGCTATGTATGGGGATTTCTTTCTTTAGAATCCTTTAGAAAGGATTCACAATCCTTTAGAAAGGTGACACCTTTATAAAGGATTTTATCGGGTGTTCGTTCCGTAGTTTAAGACTTCATTCGTCTTCCAATTTGTCTTCTATATGTCTTTATTTGTGTGTGTGTGTGTGTGTGTGTGTGTGTGTGTGTGTACTCACCTAGTTGTACTCACCTAGTTGTGCTTGCGGGGGTTGAGCTCTGGCTCTTTGGTCCCGCCTCTCAACCGTCAATCAACAGGTGTACAGTTTCCTGAGCCTAATGGGCTCTATCATATCTACATTTGAAACTGTGTATGGAGTCAGCCTCCACCACATCGCTTCCTAATGCATTCCATTTGTCAACCACTCTGACACTAAAAAAGTTCTTTCTAATATCTCTGTGGCTCATTTGGGCACTCAGTTTCCACCTGTGTCCCCTAGTGCGTGTGCCCCTTGTGTTAAACAGCCTGTCTTTATCAACCCTGTCGATTCCCCTGAGAATCTTGAATGTGGTGATCATGTCCCCCCTAACTCTTCTGTCTTCCAACGAAGTGAGGTTTAATTCCTGCAGTCGCTCCTCGTAGCTCATACCTCTCAGCTCGGGTACTAGTCTGGTGGCAAACCTTTGAACCTTTTCCAGTTTAGTCTTATGCTTGACTAGATAGGGACTCCATGCTGGAGCCGCATACTCCAGGATTGGTCTGACATATGTGGTATATAATGTTCTGAAAGATTCCTTACACAAGTTTCTAAAGGCCGTTCTTATGTTAGCCAACCTGGCATATGCTGCTGATGTTATCCTCTTGATATGAGCTTCAGGGGACAGGTCTGGCGTGATATCAACCCCCAGGTCTTTCTCTCTCTCTGACTCTTGAAGTATTTCATCTCCCAAATGATACCTTGTATCTGGTCTCCTGCTTCCTACCCCTATCTTCATTACATTACATTTGCTTGGGTTAAACTCTAACAGCCATTTGTTCGACCATTCCTGCAGCTTGTCCAGGTCTTCTTGAAGTCTCAAGCTGTCCTCCTCTGTCTTAATCCTTCTCATAATTTTGGCGTCGTCAGCAAACATTGAGAGGAATGAGTCTATACCCTCTGGGAGATCATTTACGTATATCAGAAACAGGATAGGTCCAAGTACAGAGCCCTGTGGGACTCCACTGGTGACTTCACGCCAGTCTGAGGTCTCACCCCTCACTGTAACTCTCTGCTTCCTATTGCTTAGGTACTCCCTTATCCACTGGAGCGCCCTACCTGTTACTCCTGCCTGTTTCTCCAGCTTATGCATCAACCTTTTATGGGGTACTGTGTCAAAGGCTTTCCGACAGTCCAAAAAAATGCAGTCCGCCCACCCTTCTCTTTCTTGCTTAATTCTTGTCACCTGATCGTAGAATTCTATCAAGCCTGTAAGGCAAGATTTACCCTCCCTGAACCCATGTTGATGGGTTGTCACGAAGTCTCTTCTCTCCAGATGTGTTACTAGGTTTTTTCTCACAATCTTCTCCATCACCTTGCATGGTATACAAGTTAAGGACACTGGCCTGTAGTTCAGTGCCTCTTGTCTGTCACCCTTTTTGTATATTGGTACTACATTAGCAGTCTTCCATATTTCTGGTAGGTCCCCCGTTTCCAGTGACTTACTATACACTATGGAGAGTGGTAAGCAAAGTGCTCCTGCACACTCTTTCAATACCCATGGCGAGATTCCATCCGGCCCAACAGCTTTTCTCACATCCAGCTCCAATAGGTGCTTTTTGACCTCATCTCTTGTAATTTCGAACCTATCCAAGGTCACCTGGTTTGCTGCCACCTCTCCCAGCGCCGTGATATCTCCCTGTTCTATTGTAAAGACCTCCTGGAACCTTTTGTTGAGTTCTTCACACACCTCTTTGTCATTCTCTGTGTACCTGTCCTCGCCCACCCTAAGTTTAATCACCTGTTCCTTCACTGTTGTCTTCCTCTGATGTGACGTGTAGTAGCTTTGGTTCAGTCTTGGCTTTGTAGCTATATCATTTTCATACTTTTCTCAGCTGCTTTCTCACACTGACATACTCGTTCCTGGTTCTCTGGTATCTCTCTCTACTTTCTGGTTTCTTATTACGAAAGTTCCTCCATGCCTTTTGTTCAGCTCTTTTGCTTCATACATTCCCTATTAAAACACGGATTTCTTCTTCCTTTGCTTCTCTTGTGTGTGTGTGTGTGTGGTGTTCGTGTGTGTGTGTGTGTGTGTGGTGTGTGTGTTTGTGTGTGTGTTGTGTTTGTCTATCCTTTGTCAACGATAATAGCAACTCTCTCCCAATATTTATCCACCAATATGGCAAATAGTGGTGTTTTTGTGTGTGGGGGGGTGCACCTCCATCGTTGCGAGTGCGCATGCGCGGACGTGTTGTGGGTGTGTGGGGGGTCATGGTGGGTGAGATACTCCAGACTCAACAAACTCTGAAGGTGTGAGTCCATACCAACACTGCTCTAGCCAGAAAGTAAATATCTGAGTAGCAATATCCATATTACTACTCACGTTTGAGTGCCAAAATATTTACGCGCTAGGGCACCAGCTGACAGCCGCAATTAGTCAGGTCATTCTCCAATACGACTCATTGTCCTGGCAAAAAGTTTCCAATATCACCGCGCCTCCCAAAAAAACAAAAAACAGTAACCTCTGATGGGCAAGAGTGTTTACTTATACAACACACAACAAACCTTAACGCCACAGACCGTCCATTGAAACGAGCTCTGTGGCAACTATAACGCCTTCATTTCATTACTCAGACACTGTTCATTCATACAACATGATCTGCTCTTCAAGAAAAAAAAAAAGAAGTCCCGCAGCAAAGAACGATTTCCTTTATCTTGTCAGTCAAGTTCTATGGCAAGATGTTGTGTTCTGACTTGTCATGGCGGATGTGGGGATGTATAATCACAGAGAGTTTACCTCCGCTTCTTCGGTGTATAACAGTTGAGTTTACTTTTAATTCCTCGACTATTTCGATACTTAAACCTATACTTGCTGGCTGGTCGGTATAGGCTTTTGTGGTGGTCTTAATAACCTTCGAGTTGGTATATGCCTTAATGCCCAACCCAACCATTAACATTTGATAAACTCACTTATCACCTCGTGGTTACATTTTAATAGCCAAACAGTTTTAGACTGAGGATAAAGGCAGCATTATCAGTCAAGATGACAAACAGGCTACACACACACACAGCACCACACACACACTACACACACCACACACACACACACACCACACACCACACACCACATTCACACACAACACACACACACACAAACATATACATACATACAAAACACATATACCACGTTGGAAAGAAATTTTTCAGTGTCATAGGAGTAGACAAATGGAATGCATTATGCAGTGATGTTGTGGAGGCTGACTCCCATACACGTTTCAGTGTAGATATGATAGATCCCAGTAAGGCTCAGAACCTGTACACCTGTTGATTGACGGTGATAGGCGGGACCAAAAGAGCCAGAGCTCAACCCCTGCACACATTAGGTAAATTAGGTTAATTTACAGACAATAGCGACAAACTGTCGTTAAAATCTACAAAAAAAAAAAAAAAAATAAAATACCCCCCTGTGTCTCTGACACTTTTTTCCTTTTTACAGGTCGACTGCAGGTTTTTAATTTACGGGGTGCAGCTGCTCAGGCCTACAGCTTATCAAAGCAGCTGTCCCCCCCATCAATCAGTCTATATTCGTCCAAGCTGTGAGATGACCCCCGGAGGTAATTCAAAAAATTAAACGTGCATTCACACATTTTTATAATATAAAAGTAATACTGTGTTTGGTATTAGACATATTTTCGTGAATGGTTAGGGCCAAGCTTTAGGTGGGATGCTAGTTCTGCCAGTAAGTATTGCTATCTGTGGGGTCAGCTGTCCTTTTGTCTTTAGACATCTCACCCCCCCCCCTGGTTTTAGCGCGTCCATCCAACGGTCGACCCCAAAATTCATCAATTTCAACTTACTGTCTTCCAATAATATTTTATAGCGTATAAATGAATATTAATTAATCTTATATAGTTCTTTCTCTGCGTATAGTTTGCCGTATTTTAGTTAGTTAGTGGCTAGTTATCAATTATTGTATTTGTAGTACGTGGGTGTACATTTTAGAGGAAGCGTTCCGAACACATCAAAGAGAGCAAAACGCCGGTTCGAGAAATAGTCGAACATAACTCACCTCCGAGTCACTTTACAGCTCTTTACAGCTGGTTTTAACAAACACAGTCCAATATATTTAATGAAAGTATAGCCCTGAGCCTGATTAGCCTTACCCTTCTAAGAACCAAATTGAGCAGCATGAGAAAGTCTGTCGGACTTCCATTCATAGAAAAAAGTCCGGATACACAAGAATAAACGTACTTAGACTTTTATTGTATAGATTTTCGTGTTCTTCTGTGATCCGTGGATCCTGGGTTCGATCCAGGCGCCGGCGAGAAACAATGGGCAGAGTTTCTTTCACCCTATGCCCCCTGTTACCTAGCAGTAAAATCGGTACCTGTGAGTTAAGATCAGGCTGTCACGGGCTGCTTCCTGGGGGGTGGAGGGCCTGGTCGAGGACCGGCCCCCTGCGGGAACACTAAAAAAAGCCCCGAAATCATCTCAAGATAACCTCAAGATAACCTGAAGCTGTAATTATTGTGAGCAATTTGCTATAAACAAACGACGATTCACAATAACTTGGCAGA
>WNGS01164437.1:26132357-26148189 GCA_020271785.1 Procambarus virginalis
CAGTATAAGGAGAGGTCACAGTATAAGGAGAGGTCACAGCACGAGGAGAGGTCACAGTATAAGGAGAGGTCACAGCACGAGGAGAGGTCACAGCACGAGGAGAGGTCACAGCACGAGGAGAGGTCACAGTAAGGAGAGATCACAGCACGAGGAGAGGTCACAGCACGAGGAGGTCACAGTATAAGGAGAGGTCACAGCACGAGGAGAGGTCACAGTATAAGGAGAGGTCACAGTATAAGGAGAGGTCACAGCACGAGGAGAGGTCACAGCACGAGGAGAGGTCACAGTATAAGGAGAGGTCACAGTATGAGGAGAGATCACAGCACGAGGAGAGGTCACAGCACGAGAGAGGTCACAGTATAAGGAGAGGTCACAGTATAAGGAGAGGTCACAGTATGAGGAGAGGTCACAGCACGAGGAGAGATCACAGCACGAGGAGAGGTCACACTATGAGGAGAGGTCAGTGTGTGTGCTGGCGGCTTACACACACACACCCACCACACACACACACACACACACACACACACACCACACACACACACCCACCACACACACACACACACACACCATCACACATACACACACACACACACACACACACACACACACACACACACACACACACACACACACACACACACACACCACACACACACACACACATATAACACGGGTGTGTGTGTAAAATAGAACACAAACAGGGGTTCTAAATTACACTAGGAGCGAGAGAGTCGTGGGAGAATGGTCTGTCGTGAGTCTCTAGTTCATCCATGCAACCCGCCCTCCAAAGATACTACTTATAGCAGCTGTTGGTTGAACGTACGAAAATTGACTGTTGTGTTTTTAATTTGTTGAGGTAACGAGAAAGAAGTCAACAAGTAAACCTAAACTTTCATAGGCCTTCTGTAGCACATAAGGCTGATGATACTTGTTGATGAGCAAGCCACACATCAGTAGATGAAGAGACGACAACGTTTCGGTCTGTCCTGGACGGACCGAAACAGTCACAGTCGACTTGAGAATGTTCCAAGACGGACCGAAACAGTCACAGTCGACTTCAGAATGGTCCAGGACGGACCGAAACAGTCACAGTCGACTTCAGAATGGTCCAAGACGGACCGAAACAGTCACAGTCGACTTCAGAATGGTCCAGGACGGACCGAAACGTTGGCATTTCTTCATCTTTTGGTGTGTGGTTTGGTCAACATATTTCAGCCATGTTATTGTGACTCCTCGCCTGAACATGATATTTGTTGTGGTGATGGTGCGGGAGTATTAGTGGTGTGTGTGGTTGTGTTGGGGGTGGTGATGCTGGCAGTGGCGTTGATAGTGGTTATGAAGGAAATTATGGTGGTAGGGATTTTATATGGTGTTGGGGGGGGGCAGTAATGGTAGTGAAGATGGGGTGATGGTCTGCGTCATGGTACTGGAGAGGGTGGTGGTGGTGGGCGTGGGTGATGGTATTGGGGGAGGGTGGTGGCGGTGGGCGTGGATGTGAGGAGGTCGTGTGAGGCTGGGCGTGGCATGGGCGTCGTCCACCAAGGAAAGTTATGTTCTTGAGATGACTGCTCAGGCCTTGGCCCCGGAGTGGACAAGACTCGGGCCATTGGTGGACCAGTCCTGGGCCACGTGTGGTCCAAGGCTGGGGATGGACCGGGCCAAGGGTGTGTATAGAGTTAGCATCTTCCACATCGTCTAGGCGGCTTATTGGCACTTCTAACACTGAGTTCTTTTTGGCATCTCTGTGAAACTTATTTGAGTCCAAGCCCTCAGCAGAGATATCCTGACTCGTAACGTCTAAATAATCGAGAGATATCCAGACAATATGAAACTTGACATAGCCCAAGTACTTACCATCATGCACTCTGGTCTAATTATCAAGAGCCAGCTTACATCAAGGTATTCGTCTTAGCAACGACAAGACCTGCCAGTCGACCCACAGCTACTGTCTCAGCCGCCCAATCTGAATGCACGACATCATTTCACGTTCCCTCCATAGGGCGACCGCCTGATTCTCAACACGCAAACATGGAATATAAACTACTCTCCCTCTGCCTCCGAAGATGCTCAGGTGTGTTTTAGCGAGACGGGGCCTTTTAGCAACACGTGACAGGTCCATTTAAACTTAGTTTTAAGTGTGAAATTAATTTGGGCGAGTTAATATTTCAACTTCGTTTCAAATTGAAGACGAACGTAAGATAACACACACACACCACACACACACACACACACACACACACACACACACACACACACACACACACACACACACACACACACACACACACACACACACGTGAAGGTATCTACAAGTTGATTGACAGTTGAGAGGCGGAACCAACGAGCCAGAGCTCAACCCCCGCAAGCACAACTAGGTAAGTACAAATACACACAAATATAAACACACATGACTGTTTTGAGAACACAAACAAATATCTTTTAGGGCTTCAGAATTGAACAGTATTTATGGAAAGATAGATTTTTCGAAAATTGAAAATAATATTCAGTCATTCGTTTGTTAATGTTATCTCACTTTATATGTGTTTGGTTTAGGGTGTGTGAGCTTACCTAAAGTGTTCTGCAGGGTCGAGCTCTAACTCCCGAGTCCTGCCTTACCAGTTAAGTATTGTATTAGATTCTGGTTACCTGGTTGATACCTAGTTGATGGGGTTCTGGGAGTTCTACTCCTCAAGCCCGGCCCGAGGCCAGACTTGACTTGTGAGAGTTTAGTCCACCAGGCTGTTGCTTGGAGCGGCCCGCAGGCCCACATACCCACCACAGCCCGGTTGGTCCGGCACTCCTTGAAGGAAGCAATCTAGTTTCCTCTTGAATATGTCCACGGTTGTTCCTGCAATATTTCTGATGCTCGCTGGTAGGACGTTGAACAACCGTGGACCTCTGATGTTCATACAGTGTTCTCTGATTGTGCCCATGGCACCTCTGCTCTTCACTGGTTCTATTCTGCATTTTCTTCCATATCGTTCACTCCAGTACGTTGTTATTTTACTGTGCAGATTTGGGACCTGTCCCTCCAGTATTTTCCATATGTATATTATTTGGTATCTCTTTCGTCTCCTTTCATTCTACTTTCTTTCCCTCGATTAAATACCATGTGTTCGCTTGCATTGTACTAAAAAAGTGCTTTCTAACACTTACGGGGAAGGTGTTAGGGCAGGTGGGGAGGGGCTAGGGCAGGCTAGGTGTGGGGTGAGGTAGGGGAGGGGTTAGGGCAGGCCAGGTGTGGGTGAGGTAGGGGTAGGGGTTAGGGCAGGTGTGGGGTGAGGTAGGGGGGAGGGGTTAGGGCAGGTGTGGGGTAAGGTAGGGGGGAGGTTAGGGCAGGCCAGGTGTGGGGTGAGGTAGGGGGGAGGGGCTAGGGCAGGCCAGGTGTGGGTGAGGTAGGGGGAAGGGGCTAGGGCAGGCCAGGTGTGGAGTGAGGCAGGGCTGCTCACATCAGTGGTGCGGTGCTCCGGGAGACATCCACATGTGCTCTCTGTCGGCCGCCTCTGCACCTGCCTCGCCTCGCTACCCAGGCGCTGTTCCGTGTTCCGTAGGACACTCTGACTCGCGCTACTCTTTTCCTATTTTATGGCTGAAATGTGCAAATTGTTCCGAGTTCTGTAACGTATTGCTTAGCTACTGCTCCAGTCAGCCTGATTTATGTCTGGTGTTCCGTAATTTGTGCGTTGCGACTAGTGTTTCCTGTTCCTTGATGTGTGGCTTGACTTTATCGTTCCGTAAGCAACATTAGCAGCTGGAGCTCTGTTTATACAGCGTTCCGTTCAGTATTTGAAATCGAGTTTTGGTCATAGTTCCTTGTCTATAAGTGCAGTGATCGTGTTCTTTAAGCCCTGTATATCCTGATATGTTCCGTGTTCCGTAGCGTGGTGTCACGTCATTGTATCATGGGATGAGTACTGTTCACTCCGTGGCCAGTGTTCCTTACCACCACCCGCTTCGTGACCAGTGTTACAGCAGTACAGTAACAGAACATTGTCTGCCAGTTTGAAGGAGCCGGTGGCTGAGCGGACGCGTGATCCTGTGGTCCCGGGTTCGATCCCGGGCGCCGGAGAGAAACAATGGGCAGAGTTGCTTTCATCCTGATGCTCCTGTTACCTAGCAGTAAATAGGTACCTGGGTGTTAGTCAGCTGTCACCGGCTGCTTCCTGGGGGTGGAGGCCTGGTAGAGGACCGGGCCGCGGGGACACTAAAAGCCCCGAAATCATCTCAAGATAACCTCAAGATAGCCATCAACTGTAGCGCAACAAACAACATGAGAGTGAAGCGATCGCTATAGGGTTTACATCTGAACAGATAATGACTAATAACAACAATAATAATGATAATAATGATAATAATAATAATAATCGGCAGTAATGTTTCAGTGAAAAAAAAATATTATCACGTGATCGCTATTGCCATTAAGGTAAGTCATAATTTGATCCTAGTGTATTGTTTAGATATGAATGATAATTGGGGTATGATATTATTCTCTTGTTGCATCGCTGTGTATTAAATGCGTAATTAAGAGGGCGATAACTATCATCATTGTCTAATTTCAGTTTATAGCGCGGATGATAGCTTAAATTCCCGAGTATCTGAATACATTCTCTTTTCAAATACAACTGAGCGTTATTTTTGTTTCTCTCTACATATCGTTCAGTGTTTATTGTTGTTGAACTGAGGGAAAATATATTTGAAAATGGTGTGTTGGTGATATGTACTCACCTAGTAGTACACACCAGTACTACATATGTATGCTACATATATACCACTGGAGGGCAGAAGAAATGTATATATAAGCTTTTAGCATTGTAAATGTGTGGCCACGTTTGTGGTAGAAAAGCAAATAATAATAATACTAGACCACTACATATAATATGTAATATGTGAGAATGTGTAAATGGTGCCTAGGCCAGAGACGCCCATGAGTCCTGAACGACGGGACCCGGTTATTAAGATGGTGATGTAATCACTTTAAGCCAATAAAGGACATAATGATCCACACAAGGGGACCACGTATCACAGACACACACAATAAGGGGATAACCCACACGAGGGGAAATTGAAATAAGTTTATTGAGATATAAATACACACAATGGGGGGAGGGATGAGGCAGCTCTGGCTCTTCAACCCGTTCACTATGTTCACACATATTTACCTACATCACAACAATCAAGTTTCGGGCTCACCATAGCCCGTGCTACTTGGAACTTTGTTCCAGGTAGCGAATCTTTAACAACAACAACAACAAATCACAAACTGTCGAGATTATATTGAACATTCTGACTGGTAAACCACTATATGCACATAGCATATATGTCTATTTATATATCCATAATCATTGCCAATTTGATTTCATTCACCTGGGGTCTGAGAGACTCGAACAGCGGATCCCACACGTGTGAGGCCGAAGCTTTTATTGCCATTTGATACTTACTTAACTGTTGGCAGCGTTGATTCTTCCTCTTCTTTCCCCTATATTAATATTTCTTCATTCCTTTCCCCCGTCCCATCCCAAATCCTTATCCTGACCCCTTCCAAGTGCTATATAGTCATAATGAATTGGCGCTTTCCCCTGATAGTTCAATTCAATTCATTTGCCCCAGAATACCAGCATCGTTCTAAAATGTGAATTGCGACAGCTCAGTGTATGACAGCGGAGCCTCAACAACGTGTCAGTATTTTGCAAATAACAATAGCAACAACGACAATAATTATCAAAAAATACCACTACTACTTTAAATAATAATAATAATATATAATAATAATAATAATATAATAAAATGCTGGAACTCGAAATGCGAGGCTTTTAACCGCAGAGTTTAACGGGGTTTTAATGACTGCTACACAACACATTATTGAATGTCCAGTCATTAAACTCTTCAGACCCACACTTCTGGCCCATCAGTATGAGGTACCTGGAACTTCACCATTATCTTATTCACTCTCTTGAGGATATTCCCATAATTCATGCAAAGATGGCCAGTGCAGAGTACTGATTAAGTACCCCCCTGATTCACTATAAACATGCTATGAGATGGGGCTTCTCAGCATCACAAACTATGCAACCCTCCATATAGTGTAGGGTAGCTACATAAGCATAGAGATGATTGAGGCACTACGGGCTCACCATAGCCCGTGCTACTTGGAACTTTGTTCCAGGTTGCGAATCTTTAACAACATAGAGATGTTAAATTGTTACAACAGATATAGAGTTACTGTCTTGGACGGCTAGTTCGTGCATATTAACGTCCTACAGTCGGCCTACTTATAAAAGAACAGAGTTAACATATAGAATACTTTTGATGGCGCGAAGTCTATTTCACGCCACCAACATACCCTTCATTTATATATATTTTTTGAGTTTCTAGTAACAACAAATATATTTATATTTGTATAAATATATATATTTATACAAATATAAATTGTAAAATTTATACAAATGTAAATTGTATAATTTATACAAATATAAATTTCTAGTAACAACAAATATAAAAGTCTTATGTTACACACTTTTGGTATATTCTATTTAAACTTGTTTTATCGTAATATGCTAGAAATTAGCAATATCTTAGAAACCCGCACTATGCTTGAAGCCTGGTGTATACTAGACCTCCATAATATTTAAGAAAACTGCGATATGCTAGAAACCTGCAGAACCTTCCCTTTGTCCCATCGCTTACATCGTACACACCACCGTCCCATTTTTGTAGAATGTATCTCATGAATTTCACGTATCTCATGTATTACACATTAAACTGCTGTTGGCGGACTCGTCCCTAGGAAGTTCATCCTACACTACATTACCTGAAAGCCTAAATTACATTTACAATATAATAGCAAGCTGTACAAGAAGCCTAATCTTACGCTTACCTCAACTTTGTACTGTGCATTCACAAAATATTTCGAGCATCAAATATGGCATGTTATATTGACGGGAGGTCTAATTTATTATTATTCTAGAGTGTTTATTATGTAGTATCATAAGCGTTTGACTTTAGCGATGCTCAAGAGTGGAGTCTGATACAGTCTGATAGGCTACGATGATGGGTAATTTGGGCTCGGCCTGCCTGCCTGCCATCTTAGAGTTGAGGAGCATGAATCAGAGTATCGCGCGCGTTCTGGCTTAATGCAACCATAAAACATGATATATTGCGTATATAAAACTCTGGGCATGATATAGCGACATATAAACCTGTGATGTGTGTGTGTGTGTGTGAGGCAGATCTTGCAGACTCTTGGCTTAGCAGCCCCGGTACTAAAATTCCTGGTTTATTGGTTTGTGTTGTGCGTAACCTCTGGACGGTTATTAAACCTCTGGAAGGTTGTTAATTATCTGGTGGTATTAATCCTCTGGAGGGTTATTAAACTTCTGGTTTCTTACTAATCCTCTGGAGGGATATTAATCCACTAAACAGTTATTAATCGTCTGGTGGGTTATTAAACCCCTGAGGGGTTAGGCCCCCCACAATTTGCTTACTGACCAACCGGCAAGCATTCCCTAGGCCTAAACATAGTCCAGGATAAAAGTAAACTCTTGAGTATGGGGTGCACAATAAACTAGCCGCCTTCGGCGGCAACAATCAAATCAAATCAATCTTGAGTATTTACACCGAGAAGCGAGGCACAACTCACTATATATATCCTTACTGGTTTATTGGTTTGGTTTAGCCTTGCTTTAAAGCCTGGCCACCTTGCTGTTGTATATATGTGTGTGTGTATATATATATATATATATATATATATATATATATATATATATATATATATATATATATATATATATATAATATAATATAATATTATATATAATAGAAGAAAAGGGAGTACCACCTCTGGCTGGTAGAAGGGGTCCCTTAGCCACAGAGAAAAGCACACAACTATACCTACTATGCAAGGCCCGATTTGCCTAATAGGCCGAGTGATTTTATTTTCAATAAATTGTTTCCAATTAGTTTATTTGAATTATTATTATTATATTATATTAGGAACATAAATTATTGACTTAATTGTGTTAGTTTAGGCTAGGTTACGATAGGTTAGGTTAGGTTAGGTAGGGTTGGTTAGGTTAGGTTAGGTAGGGTTGGTTAGGTTAGGTTAGGTAGGGTTGGTTAGGTTAGGTTAGGTAGGGTTGGTTAGGTTCGGTCATATATCTTCGTTAGTTTTAACTCAAATTAAAACAAATTAACTCATACATAATGAAATGGATAGCTTTATGACTTCATAAGAAAAGAATTAGTAAAATATATAAATTCAGGAAAACTTGGCCTAGTTGGCAAATCGGGTCTTGCATACTAGGCTGAGTACTGCATTCTGGCTACTAGGTACAACATATATATATATATATATATATATATATATATATATATATATATATATATATATATATATATATATATATAATTCAATATTTACACATTATATAAGGGGGAATGTCTGTTCGAAGTTGGAGGCCAAACGCTTTGGGTTAGCCTCATTAAATTTTACAGGGAGATTCGTGATTGTGTACCGAATGGCATAAGGTGGCTGGGGTCGACTCCCATCCCTCTTTTTAAACAAAAATTGGCTACTATTCCGAATCCCAGAGGTTCGCGTGAAGAATGAAATGTAGGTTCGATTGTCCATAGAGTGTTAAAACATATTTTTTCTGCTATTGCGACATTCAATCAAAGTCGGTAACGTTGATTGAATGTTATTCAAAACATCTTTTGCCTACTGGAAGCTGGAAGGAGGAGGGAGGGATAGAGGGCAGGTAGGAGCTACAAATGAAGATAAGATGGGAGAGACGGAAAGAGGCAGACAGATTGGAAAGGAGAGAGAGAGAGAGAGAGAGGCAGAAGAATGGAAGGGAGAGGGACAAAGAGAACGAATGAGAGAGAATTAGAGTGAGACCCAAGTATCGGAGGGCAACCCATTTAGTATCATTATGTATGTGTTACACTATATATATAATATATATATATATATATCCGCTGTTATCAGATGCATATATATATATATATATATATATATATATATATATATATATATATATATATATATATATATATATATATATATATATTTGTTTTTTGAGATATATNTATTATTATTATTATTGTGCAGCATGAGCTTCTCTGGAGGAGTGGTTCACTTACGTTAGAGCCGCAGGACATTAACATATTCACTGTATAGCTCTACATTCCATACAGTATTGCAATTGTGAACATCCCCCCCCCCATTATTAACGTATTTGGAGCTCGGGAGGAACTCACAATGGTGTGATATATCGGTGACAACCATTTTGAGGCGTTGGAGTGACTCGAACCCGTTTGGTGAAGTATTCATAAAATATATACATATTGCTACAATATTGAGCGAGCGATGGGAGGGGGTGGAGAGAGAGAGAGTGGGGGGTGGAGAAAGAGAGAGAGAGAGGGGGGGGTGAGAGAGAGAGAGAGAGAGGGGGGGGTTGAGGGAGAGGGAGGGGTGAGAGATGAGGGAGGGGAGGCAGTTGCAGAAGAATGTGGGCAGCCTCCACATAAACACTAGTCAATTTGTTTACGTTGAGTCAGGCCCCTCTTACCACTCCCAACCCCACTCCCCCCCTTCCCCTCCAACCCCACTCCCCCCCCCTTCCCTCCAACCCCACTCCCCCCTCTACCTCCAACCCCACTCCCCCCTCCATCCGGCCCCTCCACCCTCCTTTATAGGGGTTACAAGTATAGAATCATCAATCTTCATTTTATCAGTTATCCTTGTTTTATAGTTATAGAATTTTATTTTTTACTAAATCTCATGAGTTTTATGGCTAGCTAATTTGTCTTAACTCATAAAGTATTCACCTAGTTGTGCTTGCGGGGGTTGAGCTTTGCTCTTTCGGCCGCCTCTCAACTGTTACTAACTACTAATTAATTTTTCCCACACGCACGCACGCACACACACACACACACACACACACACACACACACACACACACACACACACACACACACACACACACACACACACACACACACACACACACAGGGTGAAAGAACTCTGCCCGTTGTTTCTGCCTGGTCGGGGAATCGAACCCGGGCCCCAGAATTACGAGTCCTACCAGCCCCTTCCCAGTCATAAAGTCTGGTAGTTTGTAGCCATAAAGTATGTGGCTACAAACGTTTACATATTAATATATTAATTATTGTATTATTTGTTGGGGCCTGAGATAAAGGGAGCTTCTGGAGCGTTTCAAATTTTGCTCGTGTATGCGTGTACGGAATTTCGAACAGTATAGTAGTATTTGAGAGATAAGGTCTATGCGGTGTTCGATTTGGTCCACTTGGCAGGAGGTCAGGGAATGTCCCTCAAGTGTTTACTCACCTAGCTGTGCTCCCCTAATTGTACTTGGGGGATTGAGCTTCCGTTCTTTGGTTCCGCCTCTCAACCGTCAATCTACTGGTGTACAGGTTCCTGAGCTTCTCGAACTCTTAACATATCTACATTTAAAAGTGTGTATGGAGTCAGCCTCCACCACATCACTTCCTAATGCATTCCATTTGTCAACCACTCTGACACTAAAAAAGTTCTTTCTAATATCTCTGTGGCTCATTTGGGCACTCAGTTTCCACCTGTGTCCCCTAGTGCGTGTGCCTGTGTGTGTGTGTCTGTACTTACTGTACGTATAAGATAGTAGTCGTGTGATGACTTGACTGTTTCAAGCGTAGGTTAGACATTTGTATGTTAGGTAAACACCAGTATGCTGCAACAGTAAGGTACGCGGTCTACCGTACCTTAGGAGCCGATGGCTGAGCGGACAGAACACTGGACGCGTGATCCTGCGGTCCCGGGTTCGATCCTGGGCACCAGCGAGAAACGATGGGCAGAGTTTCTTTCACCCTGATGCCCCTGTTACCTAGCAGTAAATGGGTAGCTGGGAGTTAGTCAGCTGTCACGGGCTGCTTCCTGGGGGTGGAGGCCTGGTCGAGGACCGGGCCGCGGGGACACTAAAGCCCCGAAATCATCTCAAGATAACCTCAAGATAGCCGTAAGGGGTCTACAAAGGGCCTGGTGGTCTTCAACTTCCGCCAGTAATGTCTTCACTGACAGTTTAAATTTATGTTGATGAATGTTGGGGTCTTATTGCTGCTTTGATGTGGCCATCATTCTCTCAGTCTGCCTGTCTTTCTCTTTGCTTTGTATGTTTCTCTTCCTCTCTCTTTTCTCTTATTCTACCTTTCTCACTCCCTAATCCTACCCAGCTTCATATGCGTCCTTCTTACCAGTCTCCCTTTCAACCTATACTCATCTTTCCCCTCATCTCTGTTTTCGTCCTTTCGACGTCTCTTTCTCCGTCCCTCTCTCTCTCCTTCCATCTCTCTCTATCTCCGTCCCCCCCCCCTGTGTCTCCTATCCCTTCCCATTTACTAAGTCGCTCCGCCTCAAACGTATCAAAATGTTTTTCCTGTAAACTGCCAAGTCTCCTTGAAGAGGGTCATTAATAATTCATTTTAGGAGAGTCGGGGGAGAGTGAGGGTGAGGGACGGAGCCAGCCCGTGCCCGGGTTACTGGGAGGTGTCTCGCGCTGTCTCTCTCTCTCACTCCTATATTACTTTTGTGTCTTGGCTCACCTCTATCTTACTCTTGCTCCACTCCTTCTACCTCTTAATGCAACTATTATTATTCTTATTATTTTTGTTGTTGTTGTTGTTATTATCATTATTATCATATACAAGTAATATAATATCATATAATATATAATTTACTGCTGTTACCTAGCAGTAAATAGGTACCTGGGAGTTAGTCAGCTGTCACGGGCGGCTTCCCGGGGGGTGGAGGCCTGGTCGAGGACCGGGCCGCGGGGACACTAAAGCCCCGAAGTCATCTCAAGATAACCTCAAGATAGATCATTATTATTATTACTGTATCCGTCTTTATGTGTGCACTGTGTACTCACCTTGATGTAATTACCCAGAGTGCTTACAGGGGCGAGCGTCACTACTTAAGCCCCGCCTCTGGAACATTGTGTTGTTTGAGGCAAGTCGCTGGTTACTTCTATCATATTTACATTTAAAATTGTGTGTATTAAGATGGCTTCGGCAACATGTTCATCTTATCCATTGCATGTCGTGCCACTCGCCTTCAAGATCTTTCCATCTGTTCCCCCTCCTTCTACTAGTCCTCGATTTCTACATTGGCCTGTGTGCTTGCTGCTCACCCATAGCCACTGGTTATGGTGAGGCTCATATTCTTTCTTCCAGCGTCGAGTAATCCAGCTCCCCAGTCTTTCTTCACAGCTCAGAAACGTGTTGGAGCACCGCTCCTGTGCCAGGTAAGTCCACTACGGTGCTCACCATAGCCTGTGCTACTTGCCCCGCTCCTGTGCCAGGTAAGTCCACTACGGGCTCACCATAGCCCGTGCTACTTGAGACTTGTTCAGAGTGGATGAATCTGAATCTGAATGAGGACAGGCTCGTCCTCATGTCCAGGCGGGGCAGGGCAGGCTCGTCCTCATGTCCAGGCAGGACAGGACAGACTCGTCCTCATGTCTAGGCGGGGCAGGACAGACTCATCCTCATGTCTAGGCGGGCAGGATAGACTCGTCCTCATGTCTAGGCGGGGCAGGACAGACTCGTCCTCACATAGGATGTATAATTGTATATAGCACTGAGTAGGGTCCTTTGTCCAGGCCCCTGAAGACTATCCGGCCGTTTGGTGTACATTGCCAACGTTATCTTTGATTTTGTATATGTGTAAATTGACTTATAGTATTGATGTTTGCCTCTAGTGTTAGTCCTGATCTTATGTCTACTACCAGGACTGTCTTAGCTGTGAGAAGCTGCTTCCTCTTCATTTTGGAGTGTAATTGTTGTCTTCTCACTCGTGCTTCTGTCCTCATAAACCTGCCATTGTGTCCTCCCAAACCTGCGGTTACCTACGGTTAAGGTCCATCAGCCGCGTTCCTCACCCCCCTCTCGAATGTATCTAGGTCACCTTGCTCTCTTCTCATTCTTATCCTTACTTTCGCATCAAAATAACATTTATATCAATGAACTTGAGTCCTCTTTTAGGTGGTGTACATATTTGTAACAGCATGATGCAGCTGTACATACTTGTAACAACACTACCACAACACGCGTAGTTGTGGTAGTGTTGGAGGCCTGTGCAGAATGCGTGCATGGAGAGGTCACGGTGCATGAGAGGTCACGGTGCGTGGAGAGGTCACAGTATAAGGAGAGGTCACACTATGAGGAGAGTCACAACACGAGGAGAGATCACAGCACGAGGAGAGGTCACACTATGAGGAGGGTCAGTGGTGTGCTGCGGCTTACACACACACACACACACACACACACACACCACACACACACACACACACACACACACACACCCAACACCACACACACACACACACACCACAACCCACACACACAACACGGGTGTGTGTGTAAAATAGAACCAAACAGGGGTTCTAAATTACACTAGGAGCGAGAGAGTCGTGGGAGAATGGTCTGTCGTGAGTCTCTAGTTCATCCATGCAACCCGCCCTCCAAAGATACTACTTATAGCAGCTGTTGGTTGAACGTACGAAAATTGACTGTTGTGTTTTTAATTTTGTTGAGGTAACGAGAAAAGAAGTCAACAAGTAAACCTAAACTTTCATAGGCCTTCTGTAGCACATAAGGCTTGATGATACTTGTTGATGAGCCAACCACACATCAGTAGATGAAGAGACGACAACGTTTCGGTCTGTCCTGGACGGACCGAAACAGTCACAGTCGACTTGAGAATGTTCCAAGACGGACCGAAACAGTCACAGTCGACTTCAGAATGGTCCAGGACGGACCGAAACAGTCACAGTCACTTCAGAATGGTCCAAGACGGACCGAAACAGTCACAGTCGACTTCAGAATGGTCCAGGACGGACCGAAACGTTGGCATTTCTTCATCTTTTGGTGTGTGGTTTGGTCAACATATTTCAGCCATGTTATTGTGACTCCTCGCCTGAACATGATATTTGTTGTGGTGATGGTGCGGGAGTATTAGTGGTGTGTGTGGTTGTGTTGGGGGTGGTGATGCTGGCAGTGGCGTTGATAGTGGTTATGAAGGAAATTATGGTGGTAGGGATTTTATATGGTGTTGGGGGGGGGGGCAGTAATGGTAGTGAAGATGGGGTGATGGTCTGCGTCATGGTACTGGAGAGGGTGGTGGTGGTGGGCGTGGGTGATGGTATTGGGGTGGGGTGGTGGCGGTGGGCGTGGATGTGAGGAGGTCGTGTGAGGCTGGGCGTGGCATAGGCGTCGTCCACCACGGAAAGTTATGTTCTTGAGATGACTGCTCAGGCCTTGGCCCCGGAGTGGACAAGACTCGGGCCATTGGTGGACCAGTCCTGGGCCACGTGTGGTCCAAGGCTGGGGATGGACCGGGCCAAGGGTGTGTATAGAGTTAGCATCTTCCACATCGTCTAGGCGGCTTATTGGCACTTCTAACACTGAGTTCTTTTTGGCATCTCTGTGAAACTTATTTGAGTCCAAGCCCTCAGCAGAGATATCCTGACTCGTAACGTCTAAATAATCGAGAGATATCCAGACAATATGAAACTTGACATAGCCCAAGTACTTACCATCATGCACTCTGGTCTAATTATCAAGAGCCAGCTTACATCAAGGTATTCGTCTAGCAACGACAAGACCTGCCAGTCGACCCACAGCTACTGTCTCAGCCGCCCAATCTGAATGCACGACATCATTTCACGTTCCCTCCATAGGGCGACCGCCTGATTCTCAACACGCAAACATGGAATATAAACTACTCTCCCTCTGCCTCCGAAGATGCTCAGGTGTGTTTTAGCGAGACGGGGCCTTTTAGCAACACGTGACAGGTCCATTTAAACTTATTTTTAAGTGTGAAATTAATTTGGGCGAGTTAATATTTCAACTTCGTTTCAAATTGAAGACGAACGTAAGATAACACACACACACACACACACACACACACACACACACACACACACACACACACACACACACACACACACACACACACACACACACACACACACACGTGAAGGTATCTACAAGTTGATTGACAGTGAGAGGCGGGACCAACGAGCCAGAGCTCAACCCCCGCAAGCACAACTAGGTAAGTACAAATACACACAAATATAAACACACATGACTGTTTTGAGAACACAAACAAATATCTTTTAGGGGCTTCAGAATTGAACAGTATTTATGGAAAGATAGATTTTTCGAAAATTGAAAATAATATTCAGTCATTCGTTTGTTAATGTTATCTCACTTTATATGTGTTTGGTTTAGGGTGTGTGAGCTTACCTAAAGTGTTCTGCAGGGTCGAGCTCTAACTCCCGAGTCCTGCCTTACCAGTTAAGTATTGTATTAGATTCTGGTTACCTGGTTGAACCTAGTTGATGGGGTTCTGGGAGTTCTACTCCTCACGCCCCGGCCCGAGGCCAGACTTGACTTGACTTGTGAGAGTTTAGTCCCCCAGGCTGTTGCTTGGAGCGGCCCGCAGGCCCACATACCCACCACAGCCCGGTTGGTCCGGCACTCCTTGAAGGAAGCAATCTAGTTTCCTCTTGGAAATGTCCACGGTTGTTCCGCCAATATTTCTGATGCTCGCTGGTAGGACGTTGAACAACCGTGGACCTCTGATGTTCATACAGTGTTCTCTGATTGTGCCCATGGCACCTCTGCTCTTCACTGGTTCTATTCTGCATTTTCTTCCATATCGTTCACTCCAGTACTTGTTATTTTACTGTGCAGATTTGGGACCTGTCCCTCCAGTATTTTCCATATGTATATTATTTGGTATCTCTTTCGTCTCCTTTCATTCTACTTTCTTTCCCTC
>WNGS01164437.1:26168164-26181240 GCA_020271785.1 Procambarus virginalis
TAGATGTATGTAATTATAACCTGAGCTTGTAAAACATTCTTAATCACCTCAGTGGTTAAGTGCTTCAATACACACTAGTTTCTATAGTACTATCTTAACCTCTCACAGATCATATATTAAACCACTATATATATGAAAATATATATATATATATTATATATATAATTATATAATATATATATATATATATGTGTGTGTGTATGTGTATAGGATATGGGCAAGCTGGTCAGAATTCCATTTCACCTTTGTAAACGCATTTTAATGACATGTCTATTTAAAAAGACTCTTCGAACACTGTTTATGTAGGGCAGATGTAAATTGTGTCGCTTTATGTTTGTAGGTTAGATAGCCTTTTAAAAGACACTAAATCACCTTCTGTGGTTGATCAAGAAACAATCATGATACTTTATGTTTAACAAGTCTCTAACCCTGTCCAGGAGGTACAGAAGAAAAATTATATATTTGGTTAGCATTGAGATGTGTAGCCACGGTCAGCTGGTGAAAATAATACTAAAAAAAGTACCTACCTAGTAGTTATGGTGGTATCTGGACTGTGGGAGAGACGGTGGTACTTTGGAGGATACGGTACCTGATTGTGATAGGGTAGTAGTTGAACAGAATACTACAGATGGCATGGTACCTCATAACTAGGATATGATGGTACATGCCTACACTCTTGCGGTACCCGACGATCACAACGGTACGCGACTAGCAGCTCGTAATTGACTCAGCGGTACATAAGTAGGCTACCAGCAGCACCCGCCTGATAAATGCTGCAATACACTAACGTGGATAGTATTTCTAAGCTAAGCCATAGGATCTCCTCCATTAGGCTAAGGCTCTAGGTAACAATTTAAACTGTACACTATATATACTCTAGTCTTCCTTCGAAACATATTTATAATTGTTATTTAAGGTTATTTAGAATTTGTCAACGCATTTTTCAGCGACAGGGACGCACATGAGCTTGTCATATCGTCCAAGTTATAGGTCTTGTTACGACATTACACGAAAATATGTGTGTATTATTATTTTATTTGAAGGTGAGTGAAGAACCAAATTTATGTTTTTAGTGTATTAAAATATCAAACTATTTGGTTTTTAATATCAGATTAAAATTAGGTCTTTCATTCACCTTCATTTACGCACTACGGCATTGTAGTAAGCTTTATTATTCTATTATATAGTATTATTTATTATTAGATTATTAGCTATTATTATTATTATTATTAATTATTATTATTTATTATTTGGCAAGCCAGTGACAGAACCCTTTGTAATAGTATACGGGATATACTGTAGGGGCTTACATTGGACTCTCTAATCTCCTCAGTACCCACCACTACGATGAACACCACAGCTGTAAATGTAAACAAACTAGGAGGTGAGTCGTCAAAACCATGCATCCAGAACTCCAGTGAGTGGTCGGAACGCATCGCTAGATAGTCACTACTACCAAGTTGACTCGCAAATCATGCCAACCTTGACTCAATGACCTGAACACGGAGGTTGATACACCAACACACGGGTTTAACTAGCAACAGCATGCGCTAATGAGTCTTGTACACGGCTTAGTCATGAGAACCAGCAAATATGGACTACACTGACTAAATCTTGGAAGCTTCTTGATCTCCTGTGACGTGAAGGCGTGGGGAAAGAAGAAAGAAGGGGGTAAGTCACAGGCAACCCAACCCCCACCGGTATGAGTCAGTAGAGAATGGAAGCAGAGTTTGAGTCAGTGTTTGACTCGGGCCGGTCGTCCGAAGTGATTATATTATAAAAGGTTGTGTACGTGTGCGTATGGTATAGTAGTATGTAATAATTATTATAGTAATATTCTATATATATATATATATATATATATATATATAGCTTACAATTAATATATATATATATTACATCACATACTGTGTGCTGTTGTTGTAATAATGAACAAAGTATTTATGAGTATACAGTACATAGGGAGATAGATATGGGTGAATGTAGAAAATATGCAATAGAAGATGCAGTATGCACAGAGATGGCGACATCGAAAATATAAATAATGACAATAGGGTGATATACAGGCGTACGTATACATGGTAGAAACATGTGAAGGCACATGTGTAGAAATATAACGATACATGAATAAACATCTCAATATGGACACGCACTCACGCACGCGCACACACACACACACACACACACACACACACACACACACACACACACACACACCACACACACACACACACACACACACACACACACACACCACATATATATGTAGTAGACATAACAGAAAAATAGGTGGTTAGAAAGGCGGATTCCAGAGCTAATAGCTCGATCCTACATGTACAAATAGTAAATACAATAAAATACACACACACCACCCACACACACACACACACACCCCACACACACACACACCACACACACACACACACACACACCACACACACACACACACACCTTTAGCTACACTAATACATAATGTAATAAGGACATGCTAGTTAGACACACGTTAGGCAAGCAGTAAGGCAGGTCGGATGCGAGAGGTGGAAAGCATGACAGTAAGGGTAGAAAGGGTGCGATAGATGACGGCGAGGCGGGAAAAATGGGCGTGGTGAGAGAGGTGGGAGGCGAGGCGGGCGTGGTGAGAGAGGTGGGAGCGAGGTGGGCGTGGTGCGAGAGGTGGAGGCGAGGCGGGCGTGGTGAGAGAGGTGGGAGGCGAGGCGGGCGTGGTGAGAGAGGTGGGAGGCGAGGCGGGCGTGGTGAGAGAGTGGAGAAAGGAGTAAATCATACATTGGAGGAGATGGGTCAGGTCGACACTTACATGGGTCAGGTCGACACTTACATGGGTCAGGTCGACACTTACATGGGTCAGGTCAGACACTTACATGGGTCAGGTCGACACTTACATGGGTCAGGTCGACACTTACTTGGGTCAGGTCGACACTTACATGGGTCAGGTCGCACTACATGGGTCAGGTCGACGCTTACTGGGTCAGGTCGACGCTTACATGGGTCAGGTCGACACTTACATGGTCAGGTCGACACTTACATGGGTCAGGTCGACGCTTACATGGGTCAGGTCGACGCTTACATGGGTCAGGTCGACACTTACATGGGTCAGTCGACGCTTATATGGTCAGGTCGACACGTACATGGGTCAGGTCGACACTTACATGGGTCAGGTCGACACTTACATGGGTCAGGTCGACATTACATGGGTCAGGTCGACGCTTGCATGGGTCAGGTCGACGCTTACTGGGTCAGTCGACGCTTACATGGGTCAGTCGACGCTTACATGGGTCAGGTCGACGCTTTACATGGGTCAGTCGACGCTTACATGGGTCAGGTCGAACGCTTATATGGGTCAGTCGACGCTTACATGGGTCAGGTCGACACTTACATGGGTCAGGTCGACGCTTACATGGGTCAGGTCGACGCTTATAGGGTCAGGTCGACGCTTACATGGGTCAGGTCGACGCTTATATGGGTCGGTCGACGCTTACATGGGTCAGGTCGACGCTTACATGGGTCAGGTCGACGCTTACATGGGTCAGGTCGACGCTTATATGGGTCAGGGTCGACACTTACATGGTCAGGTCGACACTTACATGGGTCAGGTCGACGCTTATATGGGTCAGGTCGACGCTTAATGGGTCAGGTCGACACTTACATGGGTCAGGTCGACGCTTACATGGGTCAGGTCGACGCTTACATGGGTCAGGTCGACACTTACATGGGTCAGGTCGACACTTACATGGGTCAGGTCGACGCTTATATGGGTCAGGTCGACACGTACATGGTCAGGTCGACACTTACATGGGTCAGGTCGACGCTTATATGGGTCAGGTCGACACGTACATGGGTCAGGTCGACGCTTACATGGGTCTGGTCGACGCTTACATGGGTCAGGTCGACACTTACATGGGTCAGGTCGACGCTTACATGGGTCAGGTCGACGCTTACATGGGTCAGGTCGACACTTACATGGGTCAGGTCGACACTTACATGGGTCAGGTCGACGCTTACATGGGTCAGGTCGACGCTTACATGGGTCAGGTCGACACTTACATGGGTCAGGTCGACGCTTATATGGGCAGGTCGACACGTACATGGGTCAGGTCGACACTTACATGGGTCAGGTCGACACTTACATGGGTCAGGTCGACACTTACATGGGTCAGTCAACACTTACATGGGTCAGGTCGACATTTTACATGGGTCAGGTCAACACTTACACGGGTCAGGTCGACACTTACATGGGTCAGGTCGACACTTACATGGGTCAGGTCGACGCTTATATGGGTCTGGTCGACGCTTACATGGGTCAGGTCGGCACTTACATGGGTCAGGTCGACACTTACATGAGTCAGGTCGACACTTATATGGGTCAGGTCGACACGTACATGGTCAGGTCGACACTTACATGGGTCAGGTCGACACTTACATGGGTCAGGTCGACACTTACATGGTCAGTCGACACTTACATGGGTCAGGTCGACGCTTATATGGGTCTGGTCGACGCTACATGGGTCAGGTCGACACTTACATGGGTCAGGTCAACACTTACATGGGTCAGTCGACATTTTACATGAGTCAGGTCGACACTTACATGGGTCAGTTCAAACTTACATGGGTCAGGTCGACACTTACATGGGTCCCGTCAACACTTATATGGGTCAGGTCGACACTTACATGAGTCCGGTCAACACTTACAGGGTCAGGTCACACTTACATGGGTCAGGTCAACACTTACATGGGTCAGGTCGACACTTTACATGAGTCAGGTCGACACTTGACTTCTCTGCAATTCTTTATATTATAATTTTGATTTTCGATTTCGGGGCTGTGCGACCCCGCGGCCCGGTCGTCGACCAGGCCTCCTTCGACCAGACTGTCTTCCTATTGTGTCAACGAGCCACCCCCCCCCCCCCCCCACACGCCCATTAATCCTGATGATTTCTTTTCTATTTGGATTTCAAATTGAAGTAAATGACTTCTGCCTTTACGGCTTTGTCGGGTAGGCGTTTCCATGGGTTTATAATCCTAGGGGTGAACAAACCTCTTGTCTTATGTCTTACATTGTGGCTTGTTGAGCTTGAAACTGTTGCCCCTCTTTTATATTATATTTGACCATTTTAAAGAAGTAGTTTGATAACTAGTAAAACTCTTTTAACAAAGTTTTAATTTGGCATGTAATAAAACGAAATATCACCAATTCCGACCCCCCTTTTCGCCTGAAACATGGCGATACTTAATTACTGTACACCATCTCACATGACTGATTAATATCCTCTACACACGCTCATCGAGATCTCTAATCTTTATGACACACAAAAACACGGTTACACGAATATTGTCAGTCTCGCACTGACTTTGAAGATTGTCCGCCACCTATTTCCAAGATTAATATTCGGGGAAAATGTACTAGTAACAGGTGTCTCTCACTAAATGGGAGTCACACTAGCATCACACTAGCGTCACACTGGCTGGGGATGCATTGGTGCGTTAACCGTGCACCAATACACATCAATCACCAGTGTGCGGGGGTACAATGTTTAGTGCCACATAAATGCGACAAATATGTATCCTGCTATGTGACCGACAGATATGGAAAGCTCAAATGTGCCAGGATACAGGTGTGTGCGACCCAGTGAGAGCTCAGTTGTGTCATGACACGTTTAACAGGTAATGACACAAGTTAATGATAACAAGTATGCAACAGGTGCGGAGGGGCAGGGAAGGGGAAGTAAGATGGTGCAACACACTCACATGCAATCAACGATCATGCAAGCATGAAGGTTGGTGGCCTACCTAGTCGACCTGTTGGACGCACCAAAGAAAAAACACTTTTAGTCACATTAAAAACAAAAAACATTTTGTATAGATATTCCTGACCATTGATGCATGCATGCCAAGTGATTAAAGTTATACAGGGAGGGAACGCAGTCAGTGTTCCAATAATTATGCGATCGATTTTATATATCCAACACCTATATGAGTGACCGTGAGTGTCCCCAAGTATATTTGTGTGTGTGTGTGTGTGTACTCACATATTTGTGCTTGCGGGGGTTGAGCTCTGGCTCTTTGGTCCCGCCTTTCAACTATCAATCAACTGGTGTACAGGTTCCTGAGCCTATTGGGCTCTATCATATCTACACTTGAAACTGTGTATGGAGTCAGCCTCCACCACATCACTTCCTAATGCATTCCATTTGTCAACCACTCTGACACTAAAAAAATTCTTTCTAATATCTCTGTGTCTCATTTGGGCACTCAATTTACACCTGTGTCCCCTTGTGTTAAATAGCCTGTCTTTATCTACCCTGTCAATTCCTCTTGAGAATCTTGTAGGTGGTGATCATATCCCCCCTAACTCTTCTGTCTTCTCTTGTGTGTGTGTGTCTTTTTTGTTCCCAAGCCAGCGTGAGTTGTTTTGAATGTTCCAATTCATGTTTAAATGGCTGCAGGTGTTACAATACATGTGTGAGTGACCCTGGTGTTGAGGCGTGTACCAAAACATGTCACTCGGTGTTTTAAACATGGTTTAAGAGTTACCCTGAGAGTCCCAACCTGCGCGTGAGTACTTAGCAAAGCTAAACACATGTATTACATGTTAGTATCGAATTTTTAATCAACAAATCCATAACATTAATCGAGTATATAAAATTCAAAATACAGCATTTTAGGCTGGCTGCTTAAGTATTGAATAAACATTAATTAGGTAAGCATTAAGTTTTGGTAAATAATGGCATTGTGGTATATGAGGGTGTGGGGGCGTAAGGGCGTGGGTGTGAGGAGTGTGGGCGTGAATGAGTGGGCGGGAGGGTGTGGGCGTGAAGGTGTGGGCGGGAGGGTGTGGGCGGGAGGGTGTGGGCGGGAGGGTCTGGGCGTGAAGGTGTGGGCGGGAGGGTGTGGGCGTGAAGGTGTGGGTGGGAGGGTGTGGGCGTGAAGGTGTGGGCGGGAGGGTGTGGGCATGAAGGTGTGGGCGGGAGGGTGTGGGCGTGAAGGTGTGGGCGGGAGGGTGTGGGTGGGAGGGCGTGGGCGTGAAGGTGTGGGCGTGCAGAAGGGAGCGCTACTGACCTGCACCGCCGCCCAGAAATACATCGCCGAACTGGGTGTTGGAGCGGCGTACCTTCTTGGCCCTGAGCACCTGCCTGTCGGGGACACAGGTGTGCTGTTGGTGTGGCTCTGCCTCCTTACTTGTAGAAGTAGGTCGATATTAAGGACTCACAAAGACAAATGTCACAAAAGTTGTTATCATAGGCTAGCTTACATTATAACATGTTCAAGTATTCTCTTACCACTTTAGAATACATTACCCTAGCCTGAGAACAGGTTGAAATACACATAACCTAGTTCTAACTGCAAACTAAATTCATATATAATTTTTTATATATATAAGTGCTTATTAAGGACTAGCACCATCCCTTAAATCAACAAGTTGTGTCAACAAAAGCTATCACTTGGATAACTGCTTTTTGTAGGTTAACTCGTATTATTATTTTTATGAAGTTACTATTGTAGTATAACAATTTTGTTTCACAAATACTTATATAAGTGGAATGTTGTTATTGATTATCTCGTATGATTGAAGTTCTTTTGGCGGAATTAAATTATTTTCTTACGAGGTCTATTGCGAGTTTACTTACATAATAGGAAACTTTATTATTGGTTGAACACATTAGTTAATGGTACCAACACCGTTTAAACGGACAATATTATACTCTCGGCCTTCTGGTAGGCCTTGAAACTTAGGGTTAAGGGATATAGCCTCGTAATTATTAGTATTATAGCACATTCAGTACACGTGAGAGTGAGGGCATGTGCTGCGATTGGCAATCATGCTGGCGGAGTGATGTGCTGGGATTGATCAGTAACCGCCGCGATGCCAGCTAATTAAATGTGACGTACTTTGATTGGTCAGTGACAGCCGTGACACCAGCTTGCTGAGCGTGAGGTCCTCTGATTGGTCATTGATGACCATGACTCCAACTAGCTGAGCGGAGAATAAGTTAGGGCAGCGAGCAAAATACGTGGAATATAGCATGGGGCCAACCAAGCTCATGCAAGACCCTCATGTGCCTGGGTTGTGCAGCAGCGGAAGCCAGTTAGCGTAGGTGAAGCCTCCATGTGGGTTAGGTTAGTGGGGAAGCCACTCAGGGAAGGTGAAGCCTCCTTGAGCCTGGGTTGGGGTAGTGGGGGAAGCCTATGGAAGGAGGTACAGCCTCCATGTGCGTGGGTTACAAGGAGTTGAGTTGCAGGTATACCTGCGGGGCCTGACGGCGGTAGTGAAGGCCGGTACATCGGGGTGGCGGTACTCCCAAAGGGCTCCCCAGATCTTCAACCCGTTCTCCAGTCGAAAATTTTGGAAGTCAGACTCCTTCAGCGTGTGCAGCAGCGGTGCGAAGAGGTAGATGAATACCTGCAGGAAAGACACCTACATAAGCACCTATGGTAGAGACGGGTAGATAAACAGCTGTAGGAGAGATGGGTAGACAGATATATGCGGAATGGGCAGCTGGTCTTACCTGGATGGTAGCCAGGGAGAAGTGGTAAGGGAAGACAGTCGGCTTGCTGCGGCCCTTTTCCTGGTCGGCGTCTGCGCACTCTTCCGCGGCGTCCAGGATTATCCAGTGGAGTGTGTAGAGTAACTTGGTCTCGGCAGCGCCGAGGTTTGTAATGGTCGACTCCCTCCTGCACGACACAAAACATTTGTACATGATTGTCAAGCACGATTATTACATCTCCACACCACATGGCAATCATGTGTATTCATTCACCCTCTTGACTTCCGTTCACTAAGCCATGATTGACTTTTACGTAGTGATCCGACATATCCAGGATACATATGTTTGTGTGGAGAGAGTTACGAGCACTAGTTCTTCTGTAGTCATTGATGAAGATTAAGCCAGCCAAGAGGTGGCACGGGCAACTGTAATCATCACTGTTGTTGTAAGAAATAGTCATGAGGCCAAGTCATGAACACCTGACCTGTCCTGTGATGTTTAATACCTAAATTGACTTCCCCGTCATCATAGATATCTAAGTATTACTACTACAACTAATAATAGTTGATTACACATATAAGTCCTTACACATATCAAAAGGGGAAAAGTATGGCTATGGTAACACGGCATAGTAATTTGGTATGTCACCCATAGTACGTGAAGCGTATCTGGGTACGCTCTCTAGCAGAGGAGGGAAGGTTGGCACCCACCTGTTACAGAGGGAGGGTTGGCACCCACTTGTTACAGAGGGAGGGCTGGCACCCACCTGTTACAGAGGGAGGGCTGGCACTCACCTGTTACAGAGGGAAGGTTGGCACCCACCAGTTACAGAGGGAGGGTTGGCGCCCACCTGTTACAGAGGGAAGGTTGGCACCCACCTGTTACAGAGGGAGGGTTGGCGCCCACCTGTTACAGAGGGAGGGGTGGCACCCACCTGTTACAGAGGGAGGTCTGGCACCCACCTGTTATAGAGAAGAGAAGCGGCAGAGTGCATGACGTGGGGAAGGGCAGCCTGGATGAACCGCCATCGTGGTACACTCTTGATAGCGTCAGTGAGGGAAGGCGAGAGGCCGAAGAGAATATTTTGCACCAACACTTTCTCCAGAGACTGTGAAGAGTAGAGGGGCGGGGAGGAAATCATCGCACCAACACACACACACACACACACACACACACACACACACACACACACACACACACACACACACACACCACACACACACACCACACACACACACACACACACACACACACACACACGGTTGAGAGGCGGGACCAAAGAGCCAGAGCTCAACCCCCGCAAGCACAACTAGGTGAGTACAACTAGGTGAGTACACACACACACACACACACACACACACACACACACACACACACACACACACACACACACACACACACACACACACACACACACACTGTTACTCCTCACCTCTACTCATGTACAAATAATAATGATAAAACTCGCCATATTAACACAACTAATAATACATATTATTATTATTATTATTATTATTATTATTATTATTATTATTATTATTATTATAATTAAGTAGTGAAGGCGAAGGGAAGACCTAATATATTTGTAAATGTATCAAAAACTAAATATATACTGTTCTTGATACAATGAGAAAATTGTGTACAGTACCTTGAGAAAGGCTGCAAGCTGCAAAATATTCGTGTGTGCAAAGGCACACACGAATATTTGTTTTTAATACACACATATACAGTATTGGGTCTTCCCTTCACCTTTATTCAAGCACTAAGGCATTGTAATAAGTTTCTCCGTTAGTAGTAGTAATAATTATTGTTTTTATTATCAATATTATCATTATCATCATAATAATTAGGATTTTTTACTTCTATTGATATTTTATAGGCATTGCTTATCAAAGTATCAGAATTAGTTACTGTTCTATCAATCATTAGTCACAATATAATAATACAGTAATAATAATAATAATAACAATAATAATAATCACTATAATTGGCTTTACTCAAAACTGATATAATAAAACTATACATTTGCTACATAAAAGATTACCAGTATTACTTTAGAAATTCCTTACCACTACCACAAACAGTCCTCATTACTTCCATAATAGGTCATTGTCATTACCATAACTTGTTCTTTTTTTATGCCATAAAAGAAGTTCTTCATCTCCACAAAAAGTGTTAGTCACTTCCATAAAAATGTGCCACTACCATAAAAAGTCTTCATCACTAGCATAAAATGACCTCATTACTACCACAAAAGGTCTCCGTCACTACCACAAAACGTCCTCATCATTGCCACAAAAGGTCGTCATCACTACCACTAAAGGTCATCACCACAAATGGTTTTCATCACTACCACAAAAGATCCTTATCTCTGCCACAAATGGCCTGCATCACCGCCACAAAAGGTCCTCACAATTACCACCACAAAAGGTTCGCATCACTGCCACAAAAGGTCCTCGTCACAACCATAAAAGGTCCTCATCAGCACAAAAAGGTCCTCATCAGCACAAAAAGGTCCTCATCTGCCACAAAAGGTCTTCATCTGCCACAAGAGGTCTTCATCTGCCACAAAAAGTCCTCATCACTATCCCAAAAGGTTCCTCACTGCCACAAAAAGTCCCCATCACTACCACAAAAGATTCTCACTGCCACAAAAAGTCCTCATCGCTACCACAAAAGGTCCTCATCACAACCACAAAAGATCCTCATCACCACAAAAATGTCCTCATCTGCCACAAAAGGTCTTCATCACCACGACCACCAAAAGGTCGTCGTCACTACCGTAGCAATCCCCCCGTCGCCTGCCTAGTAACCAACCCATTAACTACCGCTATCCTGCCAAATACACCGTCATATAACTACGGCGTTTGTCACGTGGAGCATATAAGTAATGTTGAGTTATTCCATGCATGCTGCTGCTGCTGCTGCGTAGGTTCCTGCTCTCCGTGGCGCCGGTTGTGTGAAGGGAGTTGTGAACAGTTGTGGTGGTTGTGGGAGGTTAGCGGGGTCATGGTTGCAATGGTTTGAAGTTCTCTTGGGGGGGGGGGGGGATTTACTACCAGATAGGCCTAACTTGAAGATGTCATGCAATGTACATATCATTTTATAGACTTGGCCAGGTTAGTGTTGCATGATATTCACGATAAAATTGCTTAATAGGAACACTCCCTATACATATATATATCGACTTGAAAAACTGATTACCATGCAAGACATGTTACCGACACCGCTACAACACGAGGTGAGCTCCATGCAGAAACTGTCGCCACTATCAGACAAAAGAAGTTAGCATTGCCATGTACAGTATAAATCATTAATATTGAATTCATTACCAAATTTCAATAAATCTAAGTATTTTAGTGTGAAATGCTGGTATTACATACAGAATTTGTTGTTTTAATGATATTATGGACTGATGTTTAATTATTTGGAAATACATCACAACTCAACAGAGAACAGTATATCCTAACCAGACGTTATATGATGATATCCTCAACAGTAGATAAAAAGTAATTGCAGAAGTTCAGTTACCTAATACCAGCATTGTCATAAAACCTTATCATAAGCTACGGAATGTGTAGAATCAGAGTTACAAAAAAAACAAAAAAAAGAGACTTCAAAAGGAATAATAATACAGCTGATGCAATCTGTCGGCAAAAGAGAACAATATCAGAGGTACTGATAAATAGTAGCCTAAGATACAGCTTAGGCCATCTGTTGGAATCAAATTACACTATTAACATTTTACCCTCAAAATACAACTAGCGACATCTCTTATTTTTCCAACGCACTATAAATAGCCAAGCAGCAGCCCATAAGGCGGTTTGTTGTGTTGAAGTAAGAAGTCCCCCCCACCTCCCACCAGCTTCCATGTCATTGGTAGAGTATTATTTGTTGACATTCACCACAGCCAATCACAGGAAAGGGATTAGCTAAAGGTGCCATCAACTTAATAAATTATTATTGTTTAGCACACCAGCCCTGCTTATGATATGCTGTTTCAACTTTAATCTACCAAAACGTGAAGTGTTACTTATTTAAAAGTATTAATGAACATGATAACTAAATATGCAGGATATAAAGGTGGTATAGAAACATGGCCTGTGCTACCTAACTTCTCCCGTCTGCAGTGGGAGTTTGCCTGACAATATAATATAATAAATAATCTATAACATCGATGATACTATGCTCCGCCCTCTTATTGGATTACATTATTAGTTAAATGGAAATTACTGTCAGGGAGAAACATGTTGTGGAAAGGACGTATTTTCTTAGTTTGCATTCATTCATAGAAAGAGTGTTGGCATTCCCTGCAGCAGCCAATCACAGGAAGGTATTTGCTACAGCTCCGCCTCCTATTGAAGTCCTCGGGAGTGTCAGTACACGATCTAGCTTATGGGCTTTCTGTTTTATCTCTGTAATACAAAGTATGACTCTATTAGCGATGATAATTATTAAAAGTAATGTTACAGAAAATGTCTTAATTCTACCATTAAAAAGAGCTCATAGTGGATTTTGTAACATTTTATGTCATGTCATAATACACTATTAATACATTTAATAGTACATACGTTT